>JAWWEU010000041.1:10126580-10136748 GCA_035583155.1 Acropternis orthonyx
TGACAGGAGGGGGGAGCCGGGGGGGGGTCGGGCTCTGCTCCCAGGGAACAGGGACAGGAGGGGAGGGAACGGCCTCAAGTTGCACCAGGGAAGGCTTAGGCTGGATATCAGGGAAAATTTCTTCATGGAAAGGGTTATCAAGCATTGGCACAGCTGCTCAGGGAGATGATGGAATCCCCATCCCTGGAGGGATTCAACAGCTGTGTGGATGTGGCATTTGAGGACAGGGTGATGCTGGCCATCTGGACGTCATTTCTAACCTAAACCATTCCCTGACTCTGTGATGCAGGGCATTTGGAGCTCCCCATTGCTGTGTCCCCTCCCTGGCATGGTGGTTCCCACAAAGAGCTGTGAGGTTCCAGACTCAGTGCTCTGCTTGATTCCAACTGGGAGCAGTCTCTGGAGCCCTGATGGTAACACCAAGGTTTTCCTGTGTTGGGGCACAAGAGGTGGCCTTTGTGGAGACTCCCACGGTCTGTGTATCATTCCCACAGTGTGATCCCAGGGCATCAGGACCACAGTACCTAAAGAGGAGCCCTGGGGCTTTGCCCTTCACTCAGAGCTGGCCAAGGATCTGCTGCAGTCTGGTCTGACCTTTGAGTGTTGCACTGTAAGAAGGATGTGGACCTTCTGGAGACGGGATAGAGGGGAGCAGCGAGAAGTGTCAGACAGCTGGAAACATGAGGGCAGGGAGGAGGAGGATGTCTGAGGGAACAGGATGGTCCAATGTTCCAACAGTGTCCTGTGGAGGGCAGAAAGCAGTTTGGTTTGTGTGTCAGTAAAAGGCAGAGCAAGGTACATCTCAAAGCACCACAGGAAAGGTTCCAGTAGACACGTGGAAAGGTTCCGGTAGACACGTGGACAGTCTCTGTGACACAGTGAAGGGCTGGCACAGATTGCTGCAGTCTCCATTCCTGTGGTTCTTTGAGCAGGTCTGTGACCACATAAGGGGAGGATGGCAGGGAATGGGGACACCAGCTCTTGGAGAAGCAGCTCTGCAGCTTGTTCCCTCTTCTGGCCTGGGTGCCTGTTCTTGAGGCCAGTTCTGCTGCAGTGCCACCAGGAAACCTTGGATGGGACCATGACAGCGAAGAGCAGTGAGAAGCCTCATCAAGGGACCAGCCCATAGTGTGTACATCAGGACACAGAACCTCGGACCGGCAGGTGACACATGGAACAGATGCTTCAGCTGAGTTCTTCTGGTCCATGAGATATATTTCCTCTTTCAGTTTTGCTGTGCATTGGCCCATCTGGGATCTAAAACAGCCAAATCCAGGGAATACACAAGTACCACCTTTCATCTGTCACTGGGGATCCGTGACCAGCTTCTGGTTCTGGTTGTGTATCCCCAGGTTGCTGAGGAGCGTCCAAGAATGAAGAGGAAAGACTGAGAGTGTGGCTTCACAGAACAGCCTGACTTTGCCAGGCCCACTCTCAAAAACCCACCTGAACAACCTTTGCAGAAAATGAGGGAAAATGCCACCACGAACCTGTGTGGGAAACATCTGGGGCAAAATGAGGAAGAATTGGTGGGTGGTTCTAAGCAACAAGAATACAAATACTGTGACTAAGTCTCATTTCTGTCGCTGTCCTTTCCTGGCCAGTGGGACTGACTGTAAGAATGTACTCGTAGGAAGGAGCTGAGTGCTGAAGCCACTGTCTTCTGATTTATGATACAGATTTCACAGGACATTTTCCTAGGAAAGGTAGAGAGATCCAACCCATCACTCCTCAATTTGTCTCTGGTGTCCAACCACAGGGTGTCTGCTTGCTGTGATGCTCCAGGAAGGATCCTGCAGATAAACAGGATGGGTTTGTACAGTGCCAGATTGTGGCACTATGCACCTTTTAACCCCATTTAGAATTTAGAAGCACAAAGAGTTCAAAGGGAGCCAGGGGCATTCAGTGCCATGAGCTTGTCAGTCTACTTTTCTGAAAGAAATAAGGAGGGTTGAAATAACATTTTTGTGTTGAGAGGTGATTGAAGTTTGGCAAACCCATCAAATCTTTATTTTCACCTTTTTTAGATATTTTTCTTATGAGTTAAATTATTCAGGTGATGCAGGTAAAACAGAAAATAACACCTCCAGTGAATGAATAATACAACCCAAAATCTAGGATGGGAGAGATGGCAAATAATCCATCATCTGCTACATTAATTCTACTAGTTAACAGTAGTATTCAAATGGAGCAATTCATCTGCCTATGTCTCCTTCCTGAATGATCCAATCCATCAGTGGAAGCCAGGTGCAGGTCTGACTTTGCCATTCTTCCAGGAGCTGTCACTCTCCAGCTGTGGGGATGCTGGTTTTCCTAAAGACTTTTGTGCCAGCTGCAGAAAATGAAGGAAAGAAATTAAGAATATTCACAAAACCCTTTATAAGCGGTGCATGGGGACAGTGTTAAACCTTTGCAAAGTGTTTATGAGTTGACATAATTACAGAGTTATTCAGGTTGGAAAAGACCTCCAAGATCATCGAGCCCAACCTGTGACCAACACCCCCATGGCCACTGAACCACGTAACGAAGTGCCACCTTTGGAACACCTCAGGGGTGGTGGCTCCACCGCCGCCCTGGCAGCCTGTTCTGAGGCTGAACCACTCTTTCAATGAAGAGATTTTTCCTGATATCCAACCTCACCCTCCCCTGGCACAACTTGAGGCCATTTCCCGCTGTCCCATCGCTGGTTGCCTGGGAGAAGACACCGACCCCCCTCCCCAGAGCCTCCCTCCAGGCTGCTGTGCATGAGGTTGTCCCCAAGGCTCTGACATTCACAGGACTGCTCTGCTTCAACCCTGGGGCAGAAGTTCACCCAGGAGCTGCTTCAAACTGCTCAAACCTGATGCCGAGAATTCGTGCCCCCAAAAAGGCAGAGGAACTGCACAAAAACATTTTGGGTCTTTATGCAGTGAGGTATTTATTAAAGCAACGTTGGGGAACTCCCAGGTTAGCACCTGACAATAGAGTTCCGAAGTAGTCACTGTAAAATCTGTATATTTATACAGTTTCTGTGAGAGATTATAACATTTCTACGTAAATATTCATATTATTGCAACACATGATTATAATATTGCAACACTTAGTTATAATATTCATGGCAGGTGGAGTCCAGGCGGGGTCAGGGGCGTGGTCGTCTCTTTGGGGAATATTATGATGGGAGATCTTGTTACTTCGTCGTGGCAGTGGTCGTTTCTCTACTCTTCTTCGTCACAAACTTTTCACCTTTGGCTGTTTTGCTGACTCCAGGGTGGGGTTGTGTAAGAGTTCTGTGCTTAAATCCCTTATCTCTCTTACGTTCTTACCCTATCTTCTTGTGTGTCAATGTACAGATACTTTTGCAGCCCAGTATCATCCTCGGAAAATCTCCAAGTCCTGGCCTCTAGTGAAATATTTCTCAGGGCCTAGCAAGAACTATGTGTGTTAACTCTTTAGGTCCTAGGTTTTGCTCTGCTTCAAGCCCATGGCCAGGCAGCCAGCTGGGGAGCTGGGCTGTGGTGGGACCACCCCACACCTACCTGGAGCTGCATCCCTCTGGCTGGTGAAGCTCTGGAACACTCGGCCAGGCCAGGGGGACATGGCACAGCTGGGGTGCTTCGTGTTCCTGGGGTCATCCCAGACTCGGAATCTGATCCTGGTGCTGGGACTGTGCCACTCGGGTGAGCCTGGGCAGCTTTGCTGCAAACCCCACTGACATCTGGGAAGGATTCCCCTTCTGCTGTCCCTCAGCCTCCAGGCCTGGCCTTGCAAGGGCTGGTCTGTCCATGTCAGGAGTGGGAGTGGGAGCCTTTAGACAGAGTTTATTTCAGAAGCCTAAACTCCTTCCCAGTGAGGAGCCCGAGTGTGGCTGGGTCCAACCTTAGCCCCAGACTTTGACAGTGGGTTAAATTTATTGAATCACTTTGTCCTGCAGGTTTTAATGATGGCAAACTGAGAATATTTATTTAAAATGAATCATTTAGCATTACAAATGATCAGACAACAGATCTTAGAATTATTTACTACACAATATAAAAGCTAACACTACGAGGAGTGTAGTATAAGATAGGACAGTGCACTATATTAAAGCAATTGTTATAGCAATTGTATTAAAACTAGCAAGAGAAATAATTGTTAATTAGATTATTAATTAGAGATCAATGTAACTCACGCAGACCAACTCTCTTGGGGAGATCTCCTTCTCTCAGTCTTGAGGAATGACCTTGAGAGTTGTCCCCAGAGTGACCTGAGGGTGGAATCTCCACTCACACACCCCAGGAAGGGTTATGTTGGGAGAACCTGCCTGTGTGAAACAGGACTGGACTTTTATGGTATGAAGTGACTGACTTAGTGCCAGATCTACAGCCCAGCCAGCAGCTTACCTGTCACATCCTGCTCCCAGAAGGATGTGCTTGTTGGGGCCATCCCTTGGAGCAGGTGACAGAAGATCAGGGTCAGTTGCCCAACTGCTGAGCACCACAAACTTCTCAGCTCTGGATCCTGCTCTGCTTTAAAACTGTGTAGCACAACTCGTAAAACCACACCTCCTTAATTCTGAAAGTGAAATTGTGACTAATTGCCAGGATTTAACTCTCTCACAGATTATTAAAGCTGTGAGAATATTCAATATAATTGCTTTCCGGTGTTGTCAAGTTGTGTGATTTTTATAGGGAGGTGTTTGATGTTCAGTGTGTTCCATAGAAACCTCATTTTTTAAAGTAGATGGTTAATTTTTTTAAAGAAAAGCAAGATATAGAAGGGGCTAAGACTGAAAGTCCAAATCAGGCATAACCTGCTGCCTCAAAAGGTAAGGATGGCTTTTACAAACCCCCTCACATTCCTTTATTTTGATTTCATTACATCTTTTAGAAACCAGTCTTACGGCTGCTGGGGAGGTAACGTGCTGTTAGGAGTGTTCTGGCAGCACTGGCTTCACTTGCTTGGAATTTTTTTCCATGTCCTTTGTGTCAGTTCAGGACACAGCAAGGAGGTGATTTTGTCTTGCCTTGCCCCAGAGCTGTTCTCGAGTCCTGTGGCTCAGGGTCAGGGTGTTTTGAACTGTGAAAATATTGTAAATTACAAAGCAATCTTTGTCTTTTTTTCTTTTTAAGAATAAATTCCTTTAGAGCCAAAGGGAAGAAAACATGGACATAATATATTTATTTATTTAGATTTTTCTTTTAGGAACTTATGAAGCAACACCTAAACCTTAGGCCAGCTTGACCAGATGGTGTCCTTAGAATAACTGCCTTTTGATAAGAGCAAGTGTTCCTCTAATAAATTCACAAAAGCTCATTGTGCTGTGTCTGGCACTGGGGGAGAACTTGGAGCTGTTCTTCTCTCTAAGCACTCAGCCCATCCTGTGGGTTCTGAGGGTTCCACCTCCTCCGTGTCCCCCACCCCGGTGTCCCTGTGGCCCTTCAGTGGCTCTCAGGGCTGTGTGACAGGGACACCCCCTGGGCTGCTCTGCGATGCAAACCAGCATTCCTGTCTCAGAGCTGGTGCCGTGCTGTGTTTCCTCCAGCTGTGGGGGAATGAGGGAGCTCTGCATGTGTGAGGTGTGAGCCCACAGAGCTGCTGCCACCTCGGCTCCAGATCAGCTGGTGCTGACTCCCGCGAGAAGCTGCCGAAGAAAGCTGAAGTGATAAAGCAACTTGTGTGTGAATCAGTGAATGAAAACCCGTTTTCCCTGACAAGACAATGATCCTCGCCTTGACATGGTGTGAAGAGCCCTGTTTTGCTGGCAGAGTCTCATCCTGAGATACCAACTCAAGCCCCTCCTGCTTCCAACCATCAGAGATGATCGTGGTGTGGGTTGCAAAGCCAGGAGTGTGAGTCCTCCAGCCCTTTGGATCCGGTTTCATTTAGACCAATGTTTTTTGTCTCTCTCAATTTCCATGACAACTCCAAGTGACAAATGTACTCTTCATTATGTGGACAAAAATAGCCACATTGCACAGGTTGATGTGCAGTTCCCATCTGCTGCCCCAACGTGCCATTCCTGCTTGGAAACAGTGATCTGTCACTGTTGGACTAAGTTTCTTGGAAAAATTCCCAGCAGAGGTATTGAAAAGCAATTAATATTCACAGAAAGATTACTGATTGAGATAGCTTTCACTCCACTGGCTTTTAAATAGCAGCATCTCTTATTAATACCATCACTCCTAATAAATGCAATTAAAATTGTTGACTAATGAAAATTTTAGTGTTAATTTATATAATACAGAATTTTTACTTGCAATTAGAGCTTTCTTAATTCTGCAACATGTCGTTCAGGGAGAGAGAGAGAGAGAGAGACTATCATCTCTGATTACATGTCTGTCATTTGGTGGGAAAAAAGCAATTTTTCAGAGTCTCCCTTGTTAACATCAACCGAGAGACTTCTCGAAGCAGCAGCAGCCAAAGTTCTGAAGAGATATTTTAAATAAATCACGTCAAAAGTCCACAGTGAGGTTTCATATAAGCACTTGCACTGAGAACCCACTGAATTCAACGTTGGCCATTGTGTCGTGCTCAGCTGGGAGAGGTGCATTGAATCCAACCATTGCTCCAAGGCCCAGGGCCTGGCAGAGCAGAATATGTGGCAGCATTCCTGGGAATTTGAGTTTCTCCTGTTCTGTGCTCTGGTTTCGCACGGAAAGCAGGACAAGGCACTGAGTTTGGAGCAAGTCCTTCTGTCGCTGACATTTCCCCACGTAGGTGCTGATCCGCACTTGGAAACAACAGCTGTTGAATCGCCGCTTTGCTCACACTCTTCCTCCCCAAATTCCCCAGATCCCTGGGAGCTTGGCATGGCCATGGGCAGTGCCAGGCAGAGTCAGGCTGTGCTGGGGCACTGCAACACTCTGCTCTTACCTGTGCCGTTGGAGGAGCTATTGATGGGATGGTGCCTTGGGAAAGGCTTGGTTTGTTGCAGAAGCATTTTTAGAGCTCTCTACAAGTTCTTCTCTGCCCAGAGCTCGGATTCTGGCCCTGGAGCACATGAGTGAGGAAAGGTGGGGGGTTTGTCCAGCTGTGAGATGGCAGAGCCAACGTGTCCTGGGCAGTGGAATAAGGGTGGTAGTCAGGTTGGGGTTGTTCTCTTCTCCAAGGTAACAAGTGACAGGACAAGAAGAAACAGCCTGAAGTTGCACCAGGGGTGGTTTAGATTGGACATTAGGGGGAAAAAAAATCAGATAAAGGGTTATCAAGCCTTGCCACAGGCTGCCCAGGGAAATGGTGGAATCATCATCCCTGGAAGTGTTCAGAAAACACGTGGAAGTGGCACTTGAGGACGTCATTTAGTGGGGAAGGCGATGTCAGCCTGACAAACTGCAGGCTGGGAAGTTCTGCTTGGACAGATACAAAAGTAAATCATCTTCACTGTAAGCACTGTAAGCACCCAGGGGGGTATCTTGGAGAGCAGCATTTGGGGACACAGAGCCATGACTGCCCTTCTCTCTCATTGGCCTAGTCCCAGCCTGAGCATGAGCTTGGCCTGGAGCCCTCCTGAGGTTTCTTCCAACCATTGCTTCTGGTGCTGCTGGGAGTGTCTGTACAGCAAATGTCCTGGGTCAGGCACCCACTGGAGCAGCTCCACAACCCATTTGTCTCCAGACTTTCCATGTGGGAACACGCTGCGCAGAGAAGCTGTGGCTGCCCCATCCCTGGGAGTGTCCAAGGCCAGGTTGGACAGGGCTTGGAGCAACCTGGGCTGGTGGGAGGTGTCCCTGCCCATGGCAGGGGGGTAGAATTGGATGAGCTTTGAGGTCCCCTTAATCCCAGGCCATTCTATTATTCTCACTGCTAAAAACATGAACTTGTTTGTTAGCAGAAGCCCCTGTTTCTGATTTCTTCCTTCTCTTCATCTCTGTGACTAAATTCAGTCTATTAGAAAGACCAAATTTTACAGTGCTCTTGGCTTGTCATTGGGGAGCCCTTCCAGAGGGAAAGGGGGGTTCTTAAAACAGGGTGATCTTCAGTGTCCTCTGCCTTGTCTGCAGCAGCAGCAGCGCACCCAAGGCCATCTCTCACACCTCTCTCAGGCACGTGGTGCCTTTCAAAGCCCTGAGCAAGGCTGAAATTGTTACTTGATCTGAACAAGGTGTGACACCAGCATTTTTCAAGGAACTCTCTTCTGGGATGGGAGCTGGAGCACTGGGGGTGTGGAACAGCTCTGCCCATCGAGAATCTTCTGCTTCTCTCTGACTGTGCCCTTCTGTTCTATAGAAAACAGCTCATTCACTGTCTTTTATCCTTCCCTTGTCCTTTCCACTTCGTGTTCAACCTCTCACAGCTTCAGATTATGCAAAACACTCCGAAGATGTTTGTTTCAGTGTGAATTTCACTGGAATCCAGAAGAACCTTGTGAGCTGTGCAATGTGTTCTGCCACCACTTGTACGAGGGAGAATTTGGATTCTTTACTTCTCTGCATAACATTTAGAGTTTCCACTTTCTAACTACAAAATCTAACTACATTTTCATTGTAATTATAATTTATTTACTGCCTTGCTCAGCTGGTTTTTGGGGCATTATTCAGCTGCCTGTTTCTGCTGCAGACTTGTAGCTCTGAGTAAGTTAATCTTTGTGTGCATTTGGCAAATATAAACCTGAGGATTTGATTGCAAATCAGGTTTTTTTGGGATTCCTGTCCCTGTGGTCACCAGACTGTGTGGGGAAGGCTCAGTGTTGTGGTTTCAGTGTGTGCACCTGCCTGTGCAGATAGAGAGGGATGTGCCTGGAGGAGAGGAAAGCAACTGGATATGGATTGACCCAACCCATGGCAGGGAGTTGGAATGGAATGCTCTTTAAGGTCCCTTCCAACCTGAACTATTCTGTCATTCTCTGAAGATAATTAATATTCCAACTATGAAATCCCTTTAAAAACTTTTGGTGAGCTTGGTACGTCAGAGTCTGTTCAGCTTTGGATACTGAGCTCATTCTTCCATCAGCTCTTGTGTATTTTGCTGCACAATTCTTGTTCCTGTGGAATCAGTGAGGACTCTGTGGACATGCAGCTCACAGCAATGCCAGCAATGTGCTTTCCATCAGACAGGGGCTCAAAATTTCCAGTTCCCATCCAAGTCAGGCAGTTTTTAGAATAACTGACAATGGGAAGGGCTTCTCTGCTGAGATTTTTCAGACCTGGTTTCCAAACAGCAGAGGAGATTTATTTGCTCTTTGGGAAATGGAGGACTACATGGTGGCTGGTGGCAAAGTCCTCCATCCTTTGCTGTGCTATGCCTTCCAAGCTCCCGTGTCTGTGGTTCTGGGCACAGGCCTGGCTAATTGGGGCTGCCCTGGCTGGGGAAGGGCTTTGCAGGGGTGAGGCTGAGGGCACCAGGGAGGGCTGTGTGAGGTGCAGCATGACTTTAGAGCTGATCTTCTGAGGGCGGCCTTGAGGCACCACCTTCCACAAGCATGAAAAAGTCCTCAGTCCTACTGTCCTGTGGCCTTGCAAATGGGCTGTGTTGGTTCCTGCTCCTGTGATGATGCACTGACCACGGAGCTGGGAGAAGCAGAATGGACAAAATCTGGTCTCAGACACGTGTTGGGACTCTTGGGGCTGGGCCTGTGCAGGGCTAAGAGTTGGACTCAATGATCCTTGTGGGTCCCTTCCAACTCAGCACATCCTGTGATTCTGTGATCCTGGTGGGTTTCTGCCTGTGGTTCCCAGAGCTCTGACCCTTCTGGTGGAGCAAACCATGAGCAGCCCTTAATGTTAGAAAAACATTTTAGAGGCACATGGGATTGTTTTTGACCTTCCTTGATTGTTTCCCAGGCTCTCTCATCCATGGAGGAATTCAGAAACCTCGACCGGGATATCGAAGGGTCTGCAAAGAGGTGGAAGAAGATTGTTGAATCCGAGTGTCCTGAGAGGGAGAAGTTGCCCCAGGAGTGGAAGAACAAGTCAGCCCTGCAGCGCCTGTGCATCATGAGAGCCCTGCGGCCAGACCGCATCGCCTGCGCCCTCAGGTGGGACAGCGCGGCCCCCAGGGCTGCTCGGGGCACGCAGGGAGGCTGGGATCCCGCTTCCTAGGGAACAAGTCAGGAATGTGTTCAGCTTTCTTTATTGTAGAATGTGAGTTCTGCAGTGTGGTTTTCTGTCAAGGAGTCTGGGGAATGAGCCATCTCCTCCCTGAGGGTGGGCAGGCCCTGGCACAGGGTGCCCAGAGAAGCTGTGGCTGCCCCATCCCTGGGAGTGTCCAAGGC
>JAWWEU010000041.1:10169451-10181164 GCA_035583155.1 Acropternis orthonyx
CCTGCCCTGACACAACTCCAGCCCATTCCCTGGGTGTGTCCCTGCTCCCCACAGAGCACAGATCAGTGCCTGCCCCTTCTCTGTCGAAGGGATCCCAGACTGACTCTTAGACTAACTCCTCAAAAGGTCTGTGGCCAATTCGTTAACTCCAGACTGGGGGACGTTTTCCAAAGAGATGAAAGTGAAAGAAGGAAAATTGTGCTTTTGGACACTTAATGTCAGGTAAAATTGACTGAACTCTCCCAGGCCAGATAAGTGTCTTTTCCACAGCCTGGGAATGTTGTACTTGCTGCACATTATAATTGGCAGAGGTGCACAGTTCAAAGCAGAGTCTTCACAAATGCTTCATCCCATATTTTAGGGTCAACCAGCTCCATTCTACTGCAACTGTTGCTCAAAGAGCAAAGGAAAAGGTGGAGCAGACACATAAAAGCAGAGCCCAGTTGATGGGCAGTAGCTTGGGCCCACTGAGACAAATTAATTGCAGCTATAATTGGGCACTGGTGGTGCCCAGGTTTGCAAATTCTGCCATTGTCACTGCTCAAGTATTTACAGCCCAAAAATTGCAGCTGGATTCATTCATTGCATACAGTAACATTAATATATTTAATTAGTAATGCCTTATTAGATTCGTGTCCGTTATTATGTATTGTTTTTTAAATTACTGTAATTGCCCAAACAAATCTACAAATGTATTTACCTGGTTAATGACTGTGAACCTCGTTTTAGAAGCTTTTAGGCTGTCAAAGATGTTCATGTAGTCATCAGCAGCCCCTGTGACAGGAGTTCTGGGGTCACTGTTGGTGCCCAGGGGTGGTTTGGGGCTGCAGACACATTGTCTGAAGGGCTGGAAAGCCACTTACTCATGTGCAAACTTTGGGGTTTACTTTAAGGACACTCTTCCAATGTTTTGATTAATGCCAAAAGCCATGAGGCAAAACCTCGAGCCTGAATTCAGTATCTTGGTTTGATGTTTCCACAAGTCTGTCAGGAGCTGTGATGAGGGGAGCTGTTAGCTGTGAGGGCTCCAAGGTCTGCAACCTCTCCAGCTCCTGGGAAGGGCTGTTTAGAGGTGCTCCAGGCTCCCTGTTGGAAATGCTGCCTTGGAAAAATCAGAATCTTTGTGGTGTGGAGGTTTGATGAAACTTCCCAAGGAAAAGCAGCTTATGTCCATGATGCAAGTTTTGTCCAGGTCAGAAGCCCTGGAGACCTTGGCACTCAGGGCATTTGCATGATAATCCCAGAATCGTTAAGGTTGGAAAAGACCTCCAAGATCATCTGGTCCACCCTGTGCCCAAAGCTCACCTTGTCCCCCAGCCCAGAGCTCTGAGTGCCACGGCCAGTCCTGCCTTGGGCACCTCCAGGGCTGGGCACTCCAAACCTCCCTGGGCAGCCCCTTCCAATGCTTAACAACATTTTCCAGTAAAGAAATGGTGTCACGATCCCCTCTGAGACTCAGGGCTGCCTGGCCATGTGTGCCCATGGACACAGTGTCTGCTGCCTCACAGATGCCCCGAAGCCCCAGGAGCTGGTGGGGCAGACAGGCTGCTCACAGAGATCCCCAGTTTGCACTGGCAGAAGTGCAGCCAAAAGCAGGGGGGGGATTTCCCCCACACCCTTTCTCACTTGGGGATTAATTCACCTCAGGAAGTTCTCATGGGCTCAGAGGTGCAGTGCAGATCTGCCCCAGCCGTGGTCCCTCTGTGATCCCCCCAGATCCCAGAGAAACCCTGGGGCAGTGGCTCGGGAAAGGTAGGATGGGAAGGAGATGCTTTCGGACAAGGACTGGCCCACATACCTTAAAAGAATGGCTGAAACTGCTGACTGAGTGCTCGTTATTGTCATTTCTGTCCATGGGAATGGCCTGGAGTTGTGTCAGGGCAGGCTTAAATTGGATCTCAGGGAAAGGCTCTTCCCCCAGAGGGTGGTGGGCACTGAGCAGGCTCCCCAGGGCAGTGGGCACAGCCCCAAGGCTGCCAGAGCTGCAGGAGGGTTTGGGTGATGCTCTGGGGCACAGGGGGTGACTCTTGGGGCTGGGCCTGTGCAGGGCCAGGAGTTGTACTTGATAATCCTTGTGGGTCCCTTCCAGCTCAGGATATTCTGGGTTTCTGTGATTAATTGCCTTGTGAGGCTCAGGGCCAGCTCTGCCCTCTGCAGCCACCTCAGGCAGCTCCACTGGCACTTCTCTGCTGGGAAACCAGTGCCAGGTGACACTGGTGATGGCACAGGGCACACAGAACTGCAGGTCTCCCACCACCCTGCCCTGAGCACTGGAGAAGGGAGGGAGCCCAGGGGGTGACCCTGCGACACTGGCAGTGACAATGTGCCCTGAGCTGGGGCTCACCCTGGGTGGCCCCTGTCACCTCGAGGAGACCCCAGGCTTGCCTGCAGTGTGGGGTGTGACGGGACACCCCTGAGCTGCTCCTGCAGCGTTAACGGGAGGCTGTGGGGCAGCCCAGGACTGCTGGGCCAGGCTGAGGCAGCAACACCAACATCCCCAAATACCTCATGTCCCATCCCAGGGGAAGCTGACCAGGCTCTCTGGGTGCCCCACGGCATCTCACTCTCCCAGCCCCTCCATGTGCCACCATCCTGCCCCCCCCAGAACACACCTGGCACCAGGTGCCTGAGCTGCCCTCCTGCCCCCTGAGTGCCCTGGACTCGGGGCCAGCCCTGCAAGGGGCAGGGGGAGGTGCTGAAGAGGGAGATGTTTTCCATGCACAGCTCAGCTTTTGGAGGAGCTAGAGATTCCTGAGGCTCAGGGCTGTGAGGTTGGCAGGCACATTTTGGGGAGGAACTGCGGGCATTCCCTCTGTGCCTTCCTTTGACAGATCTGTGACCCTTCAACAACTCTGTGACATGGAACAGGTTCATGATAAGCACTGTGTGGCTGCTTTGAAATCACTCAAATGTTTAGCTCAGAGAATTATGCAGGTTAAGCAGAGTTTATATTTTTAATTTGAAGAGCTGTGTGAAATTGCTGATGGAAAATGGCACTCGATTTTTTTACTGTTCCTGTTTCTTTTGGTTTAAGCTGCAATTTCTTGAAAGTAACAAAAGTTACAAGGCTGCATAGAAGTGAGTATGTGTGGGGAAAGAGACTCAAAGTGGTCAGTTTTTGCAGCAGCCTGAAAAGCTGGATAAAGGGTGAGCATGAATGCCTCTATAGGGAGGTCAGAGCACAGCTGGATTTGGGCACTAGGTGTGCCCGTATCAAAACAGGGAGAGTTCAGAGCCCCAGGAAAGAGGGAGAGGTGTGGTGGCAGGCAGCTTAGACGGAAATGGGAACTTTTATTATTTTTAGAATTATTAAGGTTAGAAAGACCTCCAAGATCACCAAATCCAACCTTAGTCTGATCTATGTTTGGACCAGGCTGAGAGCTTGAGATCTTATCAACTATTCACCACTAAATGAGCTTATTGTTGCCAATTTTCTTCCCTTTGTTACCAAAATGGGGAGACTCCAGCACCCCTCCTGCCACTGCTGCCCCCCAGACTCCCACCCTGCTCTTCCCTGGGAGATCCTCCCATCCCATTTCCCACTGCTGGATGCACAAAGCACAGGGAGAAGAGAGGAGCTGCTAGGAGACGTGCTGGGGGCCACATGTAGAAAGCTGAAAGCCTCCTGAGATCCAGCCCTCATTTCCCAGAACAAAAGGCAGCACAAAGGGCACGAGGGAATGTGGATGTGGATCTGATTGCAGTGGAGAAAGATGTCAGCCCTGGAAATTAATTATCTGTTCTTCAAAAGGATCAAGTTCTCCAAATTAATGATAACCATGAATTGTAGAGGGGGGAAAGGAAAAATTCTTTAAAGAAATGCTTTGGGAAGTAAAAAGCCACAAGCAGAGAGGCAGCTCTGACTAAAAGCCTGGAGGGTGGATGGTGTTTGTAACTGCAAATAGTGCTGAACACAGAACGACTGCAAAGGAGAGAGGAGGATTCTTCACAAAGCAGAACTGGAAGATGTAGGAAATTGCCAAGGGGAGCTGCAAACAGTGGGAGAAAGCCTGAAACAGGCAAAATTAGGGTTAATCATGGTATTCCTTCCTAGTGGGTCAGATTCCATGTCCAAGAGAGGGGGAAATTCCTATTAGGAATGCAGAGGGGCAGCAGTGATGGGGCAGATGAAGCCTGTTGGGATTAGATGGACTTCTGCAGCTTGATGCTTCTGCTCAGCTCTGACAGGGGCTTGGCCTCTGCACTGTGTGGACACAAACACCTCTCTGGTCACTTGTTCCCAGGCTTTATCCAAACTGTGGCCCTGGGTGTAATTCCTGGGATCAGGTGTGGAAGAGCATCCTGGCTCTGTGCCAAAGGATGGTTAAGACAGACCCAAAGTACCTCCCTTCACCTGTTCCTGTTTGTCTTGGAGGAAACTCAGGGAGCCATGACATGTGCTCTGGTCAAATCCCCCCCTTTGATCAGCTGGACACCACAGTCTGGTGGTTCTGATGCAAGTTTTGCCTGCTGGGAGACATTTGACTCTGTTCCCTAAGGCAGGGAATGAATCCCACCATGAGACCAGGGTGTTAGTGCCTCCTGCGCTCAGGGACATGTCCATGGCTCGCCAAGGCAGCACCACGCTGGTGCTGCTCCCCCAGTGCTGTTCACACTTGAACCATCCTTGAACACCTGGGAATTCCCAAAGCCCCCACGTGGAAGGGCCACATGGGATGACCAAATTGGATGAGGAGCTTAGAAGAGAAAGTGAATGAAAGGCCACGTGAAATCCCTCTAATGCTGAATTAAATGCCAGCAATATAATTACTGCCAGACTTCGAAGCTTTAGAGGACGTGGGGCTTGTCAAGCAAACAAATGATGCAATTACAGGTTGGGCTGACAAAGGTAACTGAGTAAAATGCATGGACATGCTGGGTTTAGTCCACGGGAGGCTTTTCATTTAATAAAGCATAATAAGCTAATGAATTTTTCATTTGGAAAATGCAGCGTGAGTGGGTGGGGGTGGCTGCTCAACAGGCATCAGGAGGAAGGGCTCAGCCAGGGATCATGGTCCTGCTGTGCTCTCACAGTGGAAGCAAATCTGACCAGTGCTGGCAACTCATCTGCCTGGTGGAGTTGGACAAAGGAGTTCAGAGCACAGCAGTGACCTGGGAACAGCTCTTGTCTCACGGGGATCCCTGAGTGCAGGGCCCTGCTTCCGTGGGTACTTTGCAGTCCATGGAGTTTAGCTGACAGCCCAGATGCAGAGCTGAGAGCTCCTCCTCCCTCAGCCATCAGGAGGAAAGAGCCATTGCCTTTGCTTCTGCTCCTCATCTTCGAGGATAAATCATCTCAGGGCACTTCCCAGAGATGAAACCACCCCCCTCCGGGCTGGGTGTGCTTCTCTCAGAGCTCTGTCTCCTCTGCTGCAGCCCAAGGGGTGAATCGACCCTCAGGGAAGGTGCTCCCAAGGGTAAGTAGAAGCACCAATCCTGGCTCTGCCCAGAGGTCACAGCAGAGCCAGCACAGCCCGGGGTTCAGCAAGCCCAGGTGTTTGCTTTGCCTGCCCACAGCTCTCTGGTCCTCCCCCTTCCCTGTTTGTGTCATCCAGGCCACGCTCCTCACCTGTCACTCTCAGGAGTCACTTGTCCCCACCTCGGTTAGTTCAGGAACATCTGGACTGTCAACAACAGCATCTGGTGTTGACCCAGGCCAGGCTGGTGGGACAGGATGAACAGGGACCTGGGGCTTGTGGCTAAGGACTCCTGGAGCCAATGTCAGGCTCTCTGCATGGAGGGTGAGGAGAGGAACAAGTGGCATCTCCACAGATTAATGAGACATTTGATGGCCAGCTGGGATATATACCCGGCTCCAGGTGACCTCTGCATCTGGGAGCAGTGCCAGGCAGGAGAACGGGATAATTGGGTTGAGCTGATGCAGATAACAATAAAACCCCTCCATTAACACTGACAAAGGATGAGAGTGAAGGAGTGCCTTGTCAGGAGCCACCTCCCCCCCTCAGCCTCCCCGCGCACACGGTGGACTGTCTGGTTTAATGTCAAATCTGTGTCTAAGGAATAGACTGAGACTGATGTGAGACACACCTAGAGAGCTTCTCCCCACCCTGGCAAACCCTCCTCACCCACCTTGGTTTGCTCATCCACCCGTGGGTTCATGATGAGCTGATCACAGTATGACAAGCAGTGAGGGTTCCTCCAAGCACTCTTTGTGGCCCCATCTCAAATCTGTGCGCTCAAATCAGCTCTCCATTGTGTTATGCACATGATGCAAGCATAATAAATATTTATTATTATTTTAATATTGTATGA
Organism: Acropternis orthonyx; assembly: GCA_035583155.1. NCBI lineage: Eukaryota > Metazoa > Chordata > Aves > Passeriformes > Rhinocryptidae > Acropternis > Acropternis orthonyx. The sequence continues at coordinate 10,175,725 of JAWWEU010000041.1, forward strand.
CTTGTAAGACATCATGGCAGCCAAAAGAGTTGTACTGGGAAATCAAGATGCATCCAGTTCTTCCCTGGGAGAAGAGAACAGCCTGAGGCAGTTCATTGCCCACATCCATCTTCAAACAAGCCAGCGAGAAATGCTTTCAGCCTTGCTGGAAATTGTTTCATTGGTTAAACCTGTAGCAGAAGAACAAGGATTTCAGGGAGGTGGAGCAGCAAGACATGAAGAAAAGTGCAGTCCACAGAGAGACCTTCCACAGCCCAATTTGTACTGGAAAGAAGCAGGATGTGTGTTGGCTGACAGATCCAGAGGAAGGTTCTGCTCACCAGGAGAGCCTCTGGAGATGCAGAGTTGCCAGGAAGTGGGTGAAGATCTTGTGCAAAGCCCTGAGGAGGACTTTGGTGCTTCCTCAGGTTGTTGCAGCACAAACACTTGGTTACCCAATTATTTTGATTCCACAGCAGATTAACTCAGCTGTTCCCCTCTCCTCCCAAAGAGTGGCCAGGACAACGTGTTCATGCATGAACAGACTCTTGGCACAGCTGGGAGGTTACCTGGAGCTGAAACACAAACCTCTCCCTCTGCAAAGCCCATGAGGGAGCCGAGGATGCTCTGGCAGTGCTGGGGGGCTGGGCGCTCTCACAGGCTGTAGTGAGGGCTGCTCCAGAGAGAATGTGGTGGGTGAAACCAAACCAGACCAAGGACACACCTTATGCAGAAATAATCCTTTGAAACAATTTAGAGAGGGAGAGTTCATTAGTTCAGTGGGGCTTTTTCCTGTATCATCCTTCCTGGTAAAGGTCTGCACATTTCCCCCACTCCAGACATGACTGGCTCCAGCTCCCAGACACTGGCCCTGTTATCTTTCCCAGTTTATTGAGGAGCCTTTCAGAACTTGGTGTTTTTCCGCATTAAGCTGCTCTGTGTTGTGAGCACATTGTCTTTCAAGTGTCTCCTCAATTAGCTAAACAGGTTGAGGTTTTAAATCCTTCACTTCAAAGTGTCCTCTCCTACCCTCAAATCATTTTTATGGCTCTTTTTTGCACTCGCTCACTTTTTATCATCCCTCTAATGTGTGTGGCTGGTCCCAGCCAGTCATCCCCAGAGGCTGCAGTCACCTCCCTGCCCTGGGCCCTCTCTGCTCCTGGAACATCTCAGAGCAGTGTTGGCTTTGCTGCTGCTGAGTCACTTTGAGTTCCTGTGTGACTCTGATCCCTAAATCCAGGTCAGTGCTGGTACTTTTGGGATCAGCTTCGGGCACGGCTGTGTCAGCTGCAAAGCCAGACCTCTCTGCAGGAACACCAGGGAGCAGAACTGAAACAGAAATATATGTAGGAGATGTAAATTGATCTTGCCTGTGATCATCACCTAAGGAACACCTGCTCTGGGTTTGCTCCAGGGTGCTGTTACCCCTCGGCCTGCACAGCAGAGTCCAAGAGCTCCCCCAAGGCTGTCACTGCCATTCCTGGTGGAGCTGAGTGTGGGGCAGAGCACTCTCCGTCCCCACACCACCCTCCACAGTGTCCTGCCTTCTGCAGGAGGAACAAACCCCAACAGCCTCTGGCACAGTCACCCTGCTTGGTGCCCAGTCACCCCCTGCTCACAGCAAGGCTCTGCTCACTCAGAGGGTGCTGATGTGCTGCAGTGACAGGAGAGAGGACAAGGGACAAGAGGGGACAATCCTTACCTGGACAATTTCTTCCAGGTTTTTTCCCCACGCTCTTGGGGAAGAACCTATTTCTAATATCCAATCTAAGCCTGCCCTGACACAACTCCAGGCCATCCCCTGGGTGCTGTCCCTGGTCCCCACAGAGCAGAGATCAGTGCCTGCCCCTCCTGAGGAAGATGTCCCTGCAATGAGGTCTCCCCTCAGTCTCCTCTTCTCCAGCTGAATGTGTGACCAAGTGAGTGTGCAGCTGGCTCTGCAAGGAGAGCAGAGTGGGATGGATGCAGGCTGGGAAAAGGGAAGAAGGTCCCTTTCCCATGGTTTTGTCCCACCTTGATTATCACCATGCCCTTCAGTCCCCTCAGCTGATCCTGCAGGACATCTGCCCGGCTGCTCTCCTGCAGTTCTTGTGCACAGAGACACAGACATGGACATGCCATGGGTCAGCAGGGCTCTTAGGAGGTTTGCTTGGCAGGAAACAAGGAAAACCAAATGCTCCAAAGACACATGTAACTAAAGTGAAGGCACTATATCCAGAACTCTTTCTGTACTGCCAGCTGAGGGGATGTGCTGGGAAGTCATGTCCAGCAAACAGCTCCTCTAAACTCACCACATGGGTGCTGGAGCTCCTATGATCACAGACCTGGAGAACCTTCTGTGCCTGAGGGAGAACAGCCCAGCTCCCCGTGTGCTCCCCTGAGCTGTGAGACACCAGTGTGCTCAGTGGTCATGCTGTTGGACAGCCTGGCAGGACGTGGCCTCTGCACCCTGTGTGCTCTTGAGGTCACACCACATCTCCTGGGGCATTCTCAGTGCTGGGTCCCACCTCCCCACACACACGAACTCAGAGGAGGTGGTGTCCTGTAGTGTGCCAGTGATGTCCCTCCAGGCCTTTCCACACAGAATCCCAGAGTCATTCAGTTTGGAAAAGCCCTCCCAGCCCACCGAGCTCATCCTCTGTCTGATCCCCACCTTGTCACCCAGCCCAGAGCACATCCAGTGGTTCCTTGGACACCTCCAGGGATGGGGACTCTGTCACCTATCTGGGCAGCCCCTTCCAGTGCCTGACCATCCCTTCTGTGATGAAATTCTTCCTGATGTCCACCCTGAACCTCCCCAGGTGCAATTTGAGCCCAGTGCACTTTGTCCTGTCACTGGTTACCTGGAATGATGAACACATGTGGGATGATGAACTTCGCTTTCTGAAGAGCTTCAGAACAGCCAGGCTTTGGAGTGATCCTGGAAACCTGAGTCAAGCCTGGGACCAAACAACCAGGATGAAAAACCTGTCTCCACCCACTGCAGCTGGGGATAACCTGCCCTGCCTGATCCTGCTGTGCCTGATCCAGCTGTGCCCAGGTGTGCCTGGGCTTAGGAATGTGCCCAGCACAAGTTCATCACAGCCTGAGCTTCCACGGGGCGATAGGACCATACCCCAAACCATCACCACTCGCTGTGTATCCCCTACACATCTCTGTGCCAAAATCCTTCATCTGGTTCAGGTGTGCTCTGTTCAGCACTGCCCTTCTGTGAGGGCCATGCCTGCCCTGAGACCCAATTATCTGGACCACACGTGTGGCTGATGGGAAGATGTATCCATCATGTCCTGGAGATCCTGGCAGGCTGGGCAGGCTGGGGACACGTGGAAGGGCAGGCTGGGGCCACACGTGGAAGTGCCAGCTGTGTGTTGTGGCCATGAAGTGTTTTGTTAACTGCAAACCAGGAAGGGGCTGTTGGTTTCTGGGACAATGAGAAATTGTCTGGAATTACACAGAGAGCCTTTGAATTCCAGCCTGGGGAGCCTTTGAATTCCAATGTACCAGAGCCCAGACATTGACTAATAGGCTCTTCAACAGGTGTTAATTTGAATTTACCTTGGGAAAGATACGTGAACTGGAAGGCAATTAATCAGATAATTCAACATTTGACTAAATCCATTTCTTGAACTCTTTGATCTATTCAGCTACCTGCTACCAGGCCGCCTTGGAAAAATACCACCAAACCTAACAGGGATGGGTGAAAATCACAAATCAGCACCCCCAGGGCTCACAGTAAGGGGGCAGCAGGTCTGACACAGCCTGGCCTGGCCAGGGGGGAGCAGTGGTGGCTACTCCTGAAGGTCACCCAGCAGTGCCATGTCCCAGCCAGCCCAGGGGACACCCAAATCTCCACAGAAATGGCCTTCAGTGTGAGGATTCCCCATGCACACATGCAGTGAGTAAACTGTGAGTGAATTTCATAGAATTATGGAATCTTGGATTGGTTTGGGTTGGAAGGGACCTTAAAGCTCATCTCAATCCATGCCCTGCCATGGGCAGGGACACCTTCCACTAGCCCAGGTTGCTCCAATCTGGCCTTTAAATGTCTCCCACTGTCTTGCTTGGGTTAGAAGATGTTCCCTGCTGGTGTGAGAGAAGGGAACATGCAGGAGGAGAGTGTTTGAATATCCAGCAGCAAAATCACTTGAGTATCAAGGATAAACCTGGAGTCTCTGGGCAGTGGTGTTGGGATGGGACTGACTGCACTGATGGGACACTGCGAGAGCGCAGGGTTGGTTTTTCAGTAAATCAATCCCCCCCTCCAGCTGTAGCCATTTCAGGGAAGGCTCAGGTTGGATCTCAGGGAAAGGCTCTTCCCCCAGAGGGTGGTGGGCACTGAGCAGGCTCCCCAGGGCAGTGGGCACAGCCCCAAGGCTGCCAGAGCTGCAGGAGGGTTTGGGTGATGCTCTGGGGCACAGGGTGTGACTCTTGGGACTGGGCCTGTGCAGGGCTGGGAGTTGGGCTCGATGCTCCTTGTGGGTCCCTTCCAGCTCAGGATATTCTGGGATTCTGTGTCCAGCCTCTGCCTTGCAATGGCTGCAGCACCATCATGCCCTGGGAGCAGAGATGGGAAACTGGCAGTCCCATGAACAGATGAACTCAGTCAGGCCCTGAGATATTTTGGTTCCTCTCCTTCTTCACCCAAAGCCCAAATGTGCCCTTTTTGTACAAACTTGCATGCAAAGATGGCACAAAGTCAGCTGTGGAAACCAGCCCAGCCTGGAGGGACAGAGGGACCTGATGGGGACCTCTCTGCAGAGAACTGATGCAAACAGCCTGAGGGCCCTGGGTTAGTGGAGGAGATTCAACCAAAATCCAAGCCACATTCCCCTGGTGTTAAAGCTTTTCCAGGCTGGTTGGCTGATTCTCTATATTTAAAGCTGTGTGTGTCCCCAGGCCAAGCTCCCTCAAACGCAGGCAGAACAGAGACCACCCCATCCTCATCCTCATCCAGCATTCCCAGGCAGTTCTCAACTACCCACCCACTCCTTGGAGTCTCCAGTAAAAGCAGCTCTCAAACCCCACCAAGGGGCTGTTTCTGTGCAACACAGCCACTGAGAAAGGCTGGGTAAATGCCTCTTTATTTCCCTCTCAGCAGGCAGCTCAATTTGTCTCTAATGAGCACTAACATGCTCTCCTGCCATCACCCACTGCAATTGCTCCGGGCTCTCTGGTTGCATGCAGGGAGCTGGGACATGGAGAGAGCTGGGACATGCAGGGAGCAGCCTGTGCCACAGCAGAGCCCCAGGGGCAGCTCCTGATGGACATTGAGACCAGCCCAGGCTGCACAAAGGGTCAGTCAACAGCTGGATCTGACCCAACAGCCAGGACATGGCTTGGGGACATTGTATATTGGGGCAGTTTGGGGCACTGCAATGTAAAACATCTGAAGCCATTGGAGAGTGTCCAAAGGAGGGACACAGAGATGGTTCAGGGCCTGGAGGGGCAGCGTGTGAGGGCA
>JAWWEU010000041.1:10181264-10197888 GCA_035583155.1 Acropternis orthonyx
CCAGCCATTCCCTGGGTGTGTCCCTGGTCCCCACAGAGCAGAGATCAGTGCCTGCCCCTCCTCTGCCCCTCCCGAGGGAGGTGTGACTGCCGTGAGATGAAGCACATCTGCCTGTGGTGCCCCATGGCATGGGGTCTGGCAGGCACTGCCCAGAGCCCTGGCTGGGAGGGCTGCAGAGGATGGGGCTGTACCTGCTGCAGGTGGAACAGGCAGAGCTGAGAGCAGATCACGGGGGTAGTTCTGCCTGGACAGGTTCAGAGTCTCTGGTCTTGTCTGTCCCAAATCACAGGCTTTTGGACAGCCCTATGGAGACACTGCCTGGAGGTTCTTCAGGAACTGATAGTGGGTGTTTAAGGAGGTTCACTGAGCATCCTGTCATTAAATTAACCCCCAGCCACAGCCTCGGGTGGGAGTGGGGCTGAGCTGAGCAGGGCTCTTGGCCATTCACACAATCAGAGAAGTGCTCAGAAGGCAACACTGGTTGCATTTCCGAGGTATTCATACTGGGACCTTCAGATGGTCTAAAGGTCAGTTCCACTCCAGTAAAAATAATATTTGTTGGTCTAAAACATACTCAAAATATAAAAATAAACACTTGTAAATAAGAAAGCAGTTGAAGACTCTCCCAACTGGCTATCCTGTATCATAAATAAGGAATATAAAGCCTCATGCATCCTTTTCACAGATCAGGCAATGGGCTACCCTGCCAATCCCTATTCTCACCAACCTGCTGCTTGGACTGGTTTTTCTGCCTCCCTCTACGCACCAAAAAGTGCACACTTAAAACTTTGTGAGAACTGCATTTCTCTTTTCCTGAAGAGCTTGGTTGTACAGAGGAACGAACTAGGGGAAGGAATTTGCCTCCAGCCCTCACCTGAGCACAACACAAGAAGTTAACCCAGCCCTCCTGCCTGAGATTTTGCCTGTTAGAGAACTGCAGTCAGGGATCCAAAGAATCCTACATTAATCTTAATATTTATAATGCGCTTCAGAGGAGGTGGAGCAGAGCAGGCCCATATCAAAGGTGGCTGGTTTTACAAGAAGGCTCCTTGCAGAAGATCCCATAATTGAGGTCTCAGTAACTGGCAGAGAGCAGTGACTTCTAGATAGGATGGTGACTGGGTGAGCAGTGTGTGTCTTTTGTAACTAATTAGATTCTGGTTTATAGCAGTGATATGACAGAATTTAAAGCTCCCTCAGTTTCTCTCAGTGCTTGCTTTGCCTGTGTTGGGGTCTGGTGTTGTCATGGCAGGCAGGGCTGGGCTGATGTGTGACAGCATGTCCTGCATGGAAAGACTCTTTTCCACCTGGTTATACCTAAACTTTATGCAGGGGGACATTTTTCAGGAAATATTCTGCATCAAACTGAAAAACCAGGAGCTGACATGAGAAAAGTAGTGGAGGATTGGGAGATGAAGCTGGGATTGCATTTAAGGAGGGTTTATTAAAAAGAATGAAACTGCAGTGATTCCCCATGATTACACAGAGCTCTGAACCCTTTAGGGAATACAAAAAAAGAATCAAAAATCACAGAATGTGCTGAGTTGGAAGGGACCCACAAGGATCATCGAGTCCAACCCTCAGCCCTGCACAGCAACATCCCCAAGAGTCACACCCTGTGTCCCAGAGCATCATCCAAAGCCTCCTGGAGCTCTGGCAGCCTTGAGGCTGTGCCCCCTGCCCTGGGGAGCCTGTTCCAGCAGCCCGAGGAAGGATCCATTCCATGAGTGCAGATCACTTTTATTGTGGCTCCATCTCCTCACTGCACAAACAGCCCTCTGGAACAACCCTGGGCTGGGTGCTGGAGGGATGCTCTTGGCTATAGAGCCCCACCTCAAATTCAGGAGCAGTTCTGGGCATGGACAAAAGGTAAGAACTGCTGGCTGGTGTTGGATGGGATCATGGGCAGGATCCTGCCTGGGAGTTCAGCGCTGTCTCCATGCACTGACAGGATAATCAGACACAAAAGACATGCTGATTGTGGGCCTCATTTCCTGCTTAAGGTGGCACTTGATTTGCAGGAATACTCCAAATTCAGAGCTACAGCTGAGACTTTCCCTGTACACCCAAAGGTTCTTTATGATCCCGTAAAAGTCAGCTCCTTTCATAACCCCAGCGCTCAGCTCTTCCCTCCCCAAGCCTCAGTTCTTTGCGTGAACAGGGAGGATGACACTGGCCCTTCTTCTGGGTGTCTGCAGATAAACTTGGCTTTCCACAGCCTCATTTGTGCTGGTGATGAATGCCATGGAAAAGGCTTCTGGAAGTGAGTCAGCCCTGAAATATGGACAGTTGAAAAGGCATCATCTCTCGGGACCAGCGCTGGGAATTTGTCTCTCATCTTCTGTGAATGCCAGGCTGGTGAGTGAGGAAGGACAATAATGGATGGCATTTGCTTCTGGAGAGCACCCAGGCTGTCCATGACAGACAGTGACACAGGATCTGGGCATGGAGCTGAGGCATAAAGTAGGTGGGAACAAGGGGTTAATTTCCCAGGGCTTCAGAGACAAGAGCATCAGTCCGGAGATCTCTACGCAGAAGGCCCAAGGCTCTCCACTCTGGATAATGGGGGTCACCATGATCTTTATTAGGCTACAAAATGCGCCTCTGCCACATGGACACAGCAGAGCACTCGGAGGGGTGAGAGAAACAGTTCGGGCACCAGGATCACAAGGGATTGTAGTCAAGAGTGGTGCTGGTCAACATGGGCTGGACACGAGCCCAGGTGTGCCCAGGTGGGCAGGAGGCCAATGGCCCCTGGGCTGTGCCAGCCCTGGTGTGGCAGCAGGGACAGGGCAGGGACTGTCCCTGTGCTGGCACTGCTGGGGCACCTCCAGCCCTGGGGGCAGCTCTGGGACCCTCAGACAGGAGGGACATGGAGGGGCTGCAGGGAAGGGAATGGAGCTGGGGAAGGGTCTGGAGCAGCAGGAGCGGCTGAGGGAGCTGGGTTGGCTCACCCTGGAGAAAAGGAGGTTCAGGGGGGACCTTCTGGCCCTGCAACTCCCTGACAGGAGGGGGGAGCCGGGAGGATTTCGGGCTCTGCTCCCAGGGAACAGGGACAGGAGGGGAGGGAACGGCCACAAGTTGCATTAGGGATGGTTTAGGTGGGATATTGGGCAACTTTCTTCATGCAAGGGTTGGTCAGACATTGGAAGGAGCTGTCCAGGGCAGCAGTGGAGTCCCTGTCCTTTGAGGGATTTAAAAGCTGTGTGGATGTGGCATCTGGGGACATGGTTTAGTGGTGGCATTGGCAGTGTTGGGGGAATAGTTGGATTTGATGATCTTAAGGGCTTTTTCCATCCTAAATACAGCCTTGTGTGCTGCGTGAGGGTCTGAGGCACACAGGGACACCCTTCCTGCTGACCCAGAAAGCTCTGTGGACCAGAGTAATCCTCATCCTGTTAAAGGCCAATAATAAGGCAGAAAAACCTGAATGCTGGACTGAATTAGTCAAAGAAAACCATCTGGCTGAGCCTGTGATCCTGGTGTGCCCAGTGCACGGGGCCCAGGGGCCAGCACAGGAGCAGCAGGTTGGTTGGTAGGGTCAAAGAGGCTTTAAAGTGTTTTGAGGTGCTTGTGTGGGCAGGTACAACCCTCACTGTTCTGGAAACAGGGCCCAGTTATTCTTCTGTCATTTCCCACTACAGCTTGGACTAGGAAGCTGTGTGCAATACTCCAGCCCTGGGATGACTCTCCCAATGGAGCAGTGCTGGATATCTCAGCTCCTGGCCCATCAGCCTGCACAGCCCCTCCTGCCCGCCCAGCATCTATTTGTGCTGCATCTACAAATCCCAGAGCCAAGTGCTCCCCTGGGCTCCATCACTGCCTGTGGTGGCAGGAGCAGGGATGACCAAAGGTGGCCATGCAATTGTTCTCACAACTCCTGTCCCAGGCTGCTTCAGTCTCCTACTGCTGTCACTGACACCGTGGGTGGGTGTAGTCACGGGTGGGAGGTAACCCAAGGCCTGGTGTTGTCAGGGCAGATTGATGGAGCAGAGCTGGCAGCTGAAGTGGGAGAACCTTTGGGATCTGGATGCCTGGGTGATCCATCCAGCTAGAGAGAAAGTACAGACCTGGGAGACTGCTGGGAGAAGTTTGAACAGTGCAGTGTCATTGACCTTCTAAATATGTCAGAATTAGATGCCCCAATTGAAAAAAAAAAATAAAAAATCCCTCTAAGTATTTTCCCCAGAGGAAAACTGGTCTCAGGCACCATCACAGCTGCACCAAGACTTTTAATTTTCAGCTCTTCAAACAGGGATGAAGCAGGGACAGATGAATCCCGGCTGAAAAGGCTGAGGCAGCTCCTGAGCTTTGCTGCAGCCAAGCAGAGTTTTGATCAGTGCAGGAACGCACATATAACCCTACAGAATTCCTGAGCAGAGCCAGCTCCTAAGGAGCTCTGGGGCAGCATTGGGACACTCAGTCATCTGAAAGATCACTAAACCAGCCCTGAGTTGATTTCTGACCTGATGTAACCTTGTGTCAAGCAAGAAGAGGCAGCAAGATGAGCAATAAAATCTTCTTGGCCGTTTTTGAGTGGTGAAGTGGACACGTGCTGCATGTGACCTGTGAGATGTGTCCTCTGCCTTCCCCTGGATGCCCTTGTCCCACAGCAGCCCTGGGGGTTACTGCAGAGCTGGGGTTTACTGTGCTCCTGGCAGAGGCTGAGCTTCTCTGGCAGCCCAAAGTTCAGATTAGAGCAAATAAAAAGTGTTTCCCAAACCCAGAGGCAGAAAAGAAGAACTGTTACCTGGTATTTCAACAAGGAGTGAGATGAGGAACTGCATCGTATTCCCAGTCTGCTCCTGACTCACTCTGTGACTGGGGTGAGTCACTTCCGAAGGTCTCTCCTTCCAAAGTCCTCCCTACTCTGCAGGGAATGGTAATGCTCCTGAAAGCTCTTCCAAGCTCCATTCATTATTAAATGCCTGTAAGTGTGTTCCAGCCTGGGAGGAAATGCCTTGTGGACACAGATCTCTCCTCTCTGGGCAGGTTTGAAGGGATCTTCAGCCCACAGGACTCGCTGAGCTGTAGGTTTTGGCTGTGAAAATAGCTGAGAGAAAGGTGGTTTCCTGTTCAGAGAATCACTGTGGCAGTAAGACTTAGTGTTGGCAGCCACAGAGCATTTACTGCAGTGGGAATCATCACCCATTTCATGTCTCCTTGGTATTTGTTCAGGGACAGTCACCTGGCTGCAGCTTTCAGCAGCTGGTCCTTCTGAGCCTGGATTAAAGAGTTCTTGAACACCTCACACTTTTCACCCCCTAAAAGTGCTTATACCTGGTGACCATATCACCTCAGAGCTTCTCACCCTGAGCTGAAATGCTGAACTCTCCAAAAATGCCACTGAAAAACGTTTTTCTATCTCACTTTGGAGCTGGGCTGCTTCTCCACCAGCACCTCCACAGCCACCCCAGCAGCCCCGATCCGGCTCCTGCAGGTCGGACAGAATTTGTGCCATTAGGGCACCTCTTGTTCAAAGGCTCCAGCCCACACTTGACTCAGAATCTCCCTCTTTTGTAGCTCTGTGTTCTGAAACTTTTAGCAGTGACAATTTCATCCTGATTTCTGGATCTGGAGTGTTGTGAGGTGTGTGGTCTTGTCCTAAGCTCTGCCAAATGCCACTTGCAGTGGCTCTTCAGAGGATGATACCCACCCTGAGCTCTGCCAGTTCCCTCTGCTGCATCCCTTTAACACCAGCTCTCTCCAGGGTGTGCAGTGACAAAAATCTCCCCAAGATTATCCAGCAGCACAGAATCCTGTGCTGGAGAAAAGGCAAAAACATCTTTGCATCCCCCATCATCCTGCAGCCCAAATTGGAAGAACGTTGAGAATTTGTTTGAGGTTGTTTGACATGATCTGCTTTTTTTAAACCCATGCTGACAGGTGTTAATTATCCTGTAGTCCTTTAATTCTTCCTCATTTTCAGACCTCTTTCCAAGGCAACAGGAGCAGTGCTAATCCTTAGGTTTGGGAGACATTCCTGTATGTTTTGCTGAATCCCAGGAAGAGTGGGAGAGCTGCTGGGAAGATGTGATTGATGGAGTTTTGACTTCTGTCCTCTTTCAGACTTCAACAGCCTCTTTGAGGCCTCCCAGCAGTTTCACTGGATTTAGCCTGTCAAGAAGTGACACAATCCTGTCTATTTTCACATGTGAGGATCCTAAGCCTTCCCAGATGGAGGAATTGCTGCTTTGCTAATTGAGAGTTTTGCCTCCCTGCAGCTCTGGCTCTGCCAGGTGACACCAGGACCGAGCTGTGGGACCTGAGACCGAGCTGGGTCCACCAAGGAGAAGAAACAGCTGATAAAATCCAGCCTCAGCGTTCCTCAGGTGACTCCACATCCAGACCACCATTCCCACCCTCCAGTCCTTCCAGATAAAGGTCTTTCCTTTGGCATGGCCCTGCCCACAGCTGGTCTTGCCCTTTCTATGCCCTGTTGCCTCTGGACCCTCAGCCAGGGGATCCAGAGGGTCAGCCTGCCCTGGTCCCATCATGGCTGTGCTGTGACCATTCCCCAGAGGGGTGGGGAGGATCTTCCCCAGATAGGGTGGGGATGAGCTGGGCCTTGCTCTGTCTCAGCCTGGACAAATCCTGGCTGCACCCCCAGGAACAGGGCACTGGAGGTGACAGAGTGGCCTGGGCTGGGTCAGGAGCTCGCCCTCTTCTGTGACATGCACCAAAGAGTCCCTCCAGTCACACAGGGGAGTCATACCCTGCACAGGGGAACCCCATTAGGGATGCCAGGGTGCTCAGGCCACCTGTGCCACTTTGGGCCACCACCAGAGAACTGAAGAGGTCACTTAGGGTGGCCAGAGGGGATGGCTTGAAGGAAGGCTGGTCACCAAAGAGGGAACTGGAATCAATTATTCCAGGAATTGGAAACAGTTGGATTCACTGTTTTCTGAGGTAAAAGTTGGTCCTGGCTTCTTCTCAGTCATCACTGACTCTCAACACCACAAATCCTGCTGTTCTCCTCAATACCTTTTATGGGAAGTGGAGAAATCAGCTAATTCCCCATTGCTCCATCCCCACTTATTAGTGCTCCAAAGAATTGGGTAATTATGAATAGAACTGCCAGGCAAAATGAAACTTCTCCCTTAAAAATGCATTTTAATTAACTCTGCTGGGTTTGTGTGTTTCTCAGGCAGTGCTGATTGTGCCTCACTGACTGAGCTCTGCCCCTGCACAGACAGGAGACCTCAAGCACTGACCCGGCCAAAGGGCTGCAAAACGGCCTTGTTTTCTCACTGGACCTGCCCTGGAAGATGATTGTGGGATGTTGCTCCTCCAAACTTGTTTCATATACTAAAGCTGAGCAGCAGAGCTACAGAAAGATAGAGAATCATGGAATGGTTTGGGTTGGGAGGGACCTTAAGCTCATCTTGTTCCACCCCCTGCCATGGGCAGGGACACCTTCCACTAGCCCAGGTTGCTCCAAACCCTGTCCAGCCTGGCCTTGGACACTTGCAGGGATGGGGCAGCCACAGCTTCTCTGGGCACCCTGTGCCAGGGCCTGCCCACCCTCACAGGGAAGGATTCCTTCCCAATATCCCATCTAACCTGCCCTCTGGCAGTGGGAAGCCATTCCCCCTTGTCCTGTCACTCCAGGCCCTTGTAAAGAGTCTCTCTCCATCTTTCTTGTAGCCCCTTCAGACACTGCAAGGCCACAGTGAGGTCACCCCAAAGCTTCCCTTCTCCAGGCTGAACAATCCCCACATGCCTGAGCGAAGGGTGAAAAAGCAGAGCCTGGGGCTTGCTGGGTGAGTGGTGGAGGTGTGAGAACCTCTGCACCCCACCAAGGCAGCTGTGGCAAACTTCCCTGGAGTGCCATCCCTGGGATGACAGAGGAGCAGAATTCCTCTGAAACTCAGTGAAGAGCTGCCGGGTGGCACAGAAGGGACGGGGCAGAGACGGGGCACGTGTGGGTGAGGAGACCTTCCCCCAGAGCCCTGCAGTGCAAGGACAGGCTGGCAGGGAAGCTCTGCCCTCCCTGCTCCCCAGAGCTCTGCTGGGAAAGGGCACTGGGGCCTCAACAGGTTTCATTTCCAGCAATCCTTCTCAATTCCCAGCTCTCACATTTTTTAACATAAGCAAATCTGCACGGTGCTGAAGGCAAATTAACATGAAAATGGGAATGTGAAATTTTACATTTCCTTCACAAAAAGACAAGAGAAACAGCTCCCCCCCAGGCACATTTCCCAGGCAGTCAGAGCAGTGAGGAATCCCAAATTCAGAGCTGGGAGGAAGGAAAATGCAGTTTGACCCTCTGCTGGGGGCTGCTCAGTTCCTATTCAGCCAGGAACCAACTCTGACTCCTTGGCACTTTCCACATCTTGGAAGAACCACGGGCAAATTCCTGGGTGTCCAAGAGCAAAGCAAAGCCTGTTGGAGCCTCCAGCACTGTGGGACATTCCACAGGTCCCACCTTTGCAGTTCAAGGCAAAGATGGAGAGAACATCACAGCCTATGGTTGCAAACTTCAACAAGCACAACTGTAAAATCAAACCTCTCAAGACAGAATTTTGCAGCAAATGATAATGTCTTGTTTCTCCCCCTGCTTTTTTTTCTGGCTTGATGATGAAATGCAGTAGATAAATACATAAAAATAATGACTCTTCCAGACCTTGCAGCATTCATTTTAATAGATGCTATTTAACTACACACAGAATCACAGATATCTACCTTTCAAACGCTGGTTACAAAGTTTGGGAAGGCTGCCAAGAAAATGGCTTTTATTTCCCCCCAATAGATATCAAAAAGAAACAATTTCTATGTTGAAATTGCCTTTATTTTTTAATCCATAAATATTTGTTACTGACAAAAGTGGAAAAATCCTTAAGACTCTAAATTTTACTAAACTGATAATATTTTTGTTTACAGTACATACAGAATGTGCTTTTACAGGTAAGTATAACAACAAGAATAATACAGAGAAAAACAGTCAAATACTGCTCGTCTTGAAGCTTGTTTAATGGTTAACCAAGAGTCTGTGCAAATTACAGATACAAATGTACTTCCTCTTCAGTACTACTGTATAATAAACATGGAATCCATAAACTGGGCTAAAGCACAAAAATATCCACTCAACCCCTCTTAGGAAATATTGTCCCCCGAAACTAAAAATATTACAGTAAGAAGTGTCTTTCTCAGAGCCAAGAAATTCTTGCTACAAAAATGTCTGGGGAGGGTTGCAGAGGAGCACAGGGGGCACAGGGAAGGGTGGCATGGATGGATGGATGCATGGATGGATGGATGGATGGGTGGATGGATGGATGGGTGGATGCATGGATGGATGGATGGATGGATGGATGCATGGATGCATGGATGGATGCATGGATGCATGGATGGATGCATGGATGGATGGAGACCTCCCGGATGTCGTGTGGCCATGGGGACACGGGGAGCTGAGGGCAGAGAGCTTGTTCACAGAGACACCAACACGCTCCAAAGGGACCACCCACCCCACCCTGGGCTGCCACAGGGGCCCTTCCCAGCGGGGTTTTTGTGAGGGCACCCCAAAGCCGACCCTGGGAGCTGGGAATGATCCCTTCTCCACCTGCTGACGGACAGCACAGGAGCGGCTGCTCCCTGAGGAGCAGCCCCAGCACAGCCTTATTGCTACGACACTTTGTATGAAAATATGTAAGCCCCTTTCTCACCTATTTCCCCGACTTTTCTCTCATTGCAAATATACTCCAACATGGACCTGTATGTGTGAAATACATTTCAGCAGTCCCTCCTTCCAGATTAAGCACTAAATGTGAAACAAAACCAAGCCAGGCTATTTCTCCATCGCATGAACAGAAGATGGCAAATTGATGACAAACATTTCAAACACAATTAAAGTTACCCTGTTTCATGATGATTTTGTTTGCAGTGGTGGAAGAAGATGAAGACAACTTCCCAGCTCCCAGGAACTAGCCATCTCTTATAAAAACAATGCCAGGCTCTTGCAGATTCCTGGTGGGAATGCTTCTGATGGACACAGGAACAGAATGATGCATGCAGAAAGCCCAGGTGCATGAGGCCCACTTTGCAGGCAGCCAGGCTCCAGAACAGCAGGCAGAAATGAAATCTAGGCCAGGAAAGGAGGGCTTGCTCCCAGAAAACTACCCCTGTTTCATCCCACCCACTCCCACCCCCAAGTAACAGATCATCATTTATAAAAGGAACATTAAAACATTGAAAAATATTTCATTTTTCCTTAAAACACGAGTCACTGGCATTAGAAGACCTTCTATGACAAAATTTCTGTTCCATGTGTGTTCTGTCTGGTTCATTAAAAAGTTTGCCACATTTCCAAGGGTGATCCAATGCAGTTTGGAAGCTTTGATTGGTACAGGCTCAGTCAGAACTCCCTGCCTGCACTTTGCAGGATGTATGTGTATATATATATATATATTTGTGTCTATATACATACACATACATGAGCTTGGTGTGGAAACCCCAGTGCAGATTACTGCGTTTTGTTGCTGCTCAGGGAATGCAAATAATTATCAGTTTGTAGGAAATCATATAAACTTTGCTACGCCCCCTCCCCCAGTCCCTGCACATGCACTCGGGGAACTGGGCACTCCACAGGGCTGTTTCCCCCTGTGGGTCAGAGGAAAAGAGCTCACTTCTTCGGAGGATATTGGATTAACCAAGGCAGGTTATATTCCACTGTACAGAGGAATGTGGCTGCTTCCTGCTTGTCTCCTGAGTGTGGGATGTTGTGGTGACTCAGACACGAGGAGGAAAAAGCAGGGAGGACACAGTGCAGGTGACAGCACCCCTTGGAGCTGTGCCTGCCAGAAGGAGAGCAGTGGGAAATCTGGGATGTGGCATCTCCCCACCCCAGCACTCCCATCCTGGACAGGCAGAGGGCTGTAACACATCACACAGGATGTGTCAGGACAATGACAAACAATATTCATAAAAACACTTTGCTGCTCTACAGTTTCTGTTGTGAGAGGGTCTCAAAGCACTTCACATGAAAGGTCTGAGCCCTCTGTGGAATTGGAAGGTGTTCCTGTTATCATCATGGGGAACTGAAGTGCTGGGACCAGCCTGTGGGTCATGGCACCCAGTCCCAGACCAAGTGTTTGGTCAGTGACAAACTTCCAGAGTGAAGAGTAAGTTAAAAAAATGACCCAAGAACCCCCGTGTGTGTGGAAACAGCACTGCCCCATATACTGACCCATCCAGCACACAAAGCAAGCCATGGGAACATGGTGCCCAGGTGGCATCCAGGGCACTCCCTCCCGAAGGAATTTGCTGGAAACTTTCTCTGGTGGTGGCAGAGTCCCTGAATAGGTTTGGCCTGAAAAGGCTTTTTGTGGGACACATCTGCTTGAAACGGTTGAGTGGGTGGAAAAGATGAGGAAATGAGGCTTATATTTCTTTGGAGGGTTATTGCCCACGTAGGACATGTTGGCAGAGGGCGTGTGATAAGAGAAGACACCCAGCTCAGATGGCCTGGACACAGCTCAACATCTGCTCGGGCTGCTCCAGGGAAGGATTTCCAAATTTGCATCTTGTCCAGCAACTTCTCAGTTCACAAATGGAACATTTAGATGAGGACTGGAGCCTGAGACAGACAGCTATGGGAGTGGGAAGAGAGGAGTGTTCACCCACCCCTGGCCTCACCCTGGCACCTCTGCTCCTCTGGCTCTGCCACCACGGCTCTGCTGACCCCAAGGTGGCCTCTCCTCTCCCACAGGGCTCACGTCTCCCTGCCTGCACGAAGGGTCCTGGCCTTGTTTGGGCCAAGAGAGAGATTGGAAGAGCCCCAGACCCTCAGCAGGGTTGAGTGTCCCTTCTCTTCCCAAGAGTCACAAAGTGGTGTGTGGGGAGGTCAGCAAGGGCAATACTGTCACAGGGATTGCCTTCTGGGAGGAAACACCCAGTGGCTGAGCTGAGGAGCTTGGAGGTAGTCAGGGGAGAGTGGTGTCCACCACGAGAGGGGGTCAGCAGAGGAGGTGTGAGCCTTTCCTCTCTCAACCCTCCCCTGCCATGAAGTGCCACCCTGATCCACAGACAGATCTGGTTGTTGCCCAGAATGATTTTTCCCAATGATTTTGCCAACTCTGAACCACAGGGACTGTTCTCTATTCCTTCCCAGCTCAGTTGCCATCGAACAAAGCCCCAGCACCTCTCACTGATGGATCCTTCTCAGCACAATCTCCATTTGATGGGGCAGAATAAGCTGAGGAACTCAGACTAACAGCCCCAGGACAGTCTGGGAAACAGAAAGGCCACAAGGCCACCCCACCAAATCCTGACTCTAAATCCCACTGGGGTAAGGGCATGTGGTCCTCCTGCCCACCCTGGCAAACCTGGTGCTTCATCATAAACCTCCACAGGAGACTCAAGCTCACAACCTACAACCACTGTTTGCTACAGCACTCGAGGTGTGGAGCTGGGAATATCATTAAGGCCAGGAGGTGGGAGGTATCTGAGGGCAGGAAGCAGGGCAGAGCTAAGGTCAGGGAGGGTTAATGTAGGAAAAGACTCAGAAGGGAATGTAGGACACGCAGAGAAGTGTCCAGGAATGTTCTTACAGCCTGAGCCAGCCTCACCTGGAGGAGGGAGAGTGGTCAGCGGTGGGATGGGCAGGGTGGGCATGGATGTGTGGTGGGACCTCCAGGGCACACCATGGACAGTGGCCAGCATCAGCTCCTACAGCACTGACTGGCCTTCCAAACCTCTGAGACACTTTCCTGGCCAGAAGCATGTTCTGGTGTGAGTTGGTTTTACAGAATTTGATAGGAACACAAATAAAAGGGGGGAAAATAAATAAAGCAAAACCAAACCAAAAAAACCCAAACCAAACCAAAACAAAAAAAAAAACACACAAAAAAACCCAAACCCCAAAGCAAAGCCCAATCCGGCTGGAAAGCCAAGGATAAAACCCTCACAAATTCTGGACCCACAAGTCTATGTTTTAAAGATTTTACAAATATACAGTATCTAATTAGCATTATATCAGATATACAACATGCCCATTAATAATAATTATGCTGGATATATCATTAATATGCATGAAATGCAACTGTCTTCATGGTTAGGATTGGTACTCAGTGGAACTGGAATTTGAAAGGTTTTCTTGGGAGGCCATTACATGGAGAGAAGATCATGGAAAGTTACCAACCTGCTTTTGGGCAGCGAGACACCCCCAGCTTTGTGCCTTTGCTGAGGGCTGGGGAAGATCTGCTACATAAGGAGTTCTGGGCTGTAACTGGGAGGAGAAAACGTGTTCAGAAACAGGGGAACTGGGCCAGTGGGAAATGCTGTCAGGAAAAGAAAGTTGTGGGGAGAGATCGAGGCTCAGTGGCAGGAGCAGAGCCCGGGATGGGTGGCAGGAGCAGAGCCTGGGATGGGTGGCAGGAGCAGAGCCCAGGATCAGTGGCAGGAGCAGAGCCCGGGATCACTGGCAGGAGCAGAGCCCAGGATCAGTGGCAGGAGCAGAGCCCGGGATCAGTGGCAGGAGTTTAGCCTGGCCTCGCAGGGTCCTGACACACTCAGGACCTCCCCGGCACAGCTCAGCAGGGCGAAGCTGAACGACTCGTGGTGCTTTAAGGTTCAGCAGTGGCAAGAAGCTGGAGGAAGAGAAACCCTTTTCCTCCTTCCTATTTACATGTTGGAGACACGAAGATATTAGAACGAGTGGAGGAAAGGGTCTAACAAGCATTTCAGCGTTATTTGTGCTTATTGAACACATCAACCCCACTACTTCCTACACTGAGAGAGCAGGCGATTTGTAGGCACTAGTATGTTTTTATCTTATGAGTATATTTAATATAAACTAAAACTTTATTTCTCAGCCAGGCTATTCTTGTCCCTAGATCTGGCAGTCCCCAAGGAAAGTCTGCCCTTGAACTTGCTCCAAGGGTGACGAGGAACAGATGTGGGGGTGCTGACTGGTGTCGAGCAGCCTGGGGGTGCCCCCAGCAGCCAGAACTTCCCTCCTTGCTACAGAAAGGCCAAACATAGGACAAGCCCCTTCCTGCCAGGATGGGGTGCTGTGTCTCCCCCTCCCTACCTCGGGCTGCGTGGGACTGCTTCTATTTGGAGCAACAGAAAAGTCCTAAAGTCATGGGAACAATGGGATGATGCAGGTGAGCCCTTGGAAGGAGCCATGGATTACTATGGCTTTCTTTGACAGAAACGGATGCACATCAGGAAAACTTCCTCTATTATCCCTTACTATTGTCTGTTTGCTTGCTTGGGTTCTTCTTGTGTCACCGATGAAGGGGTGGCTTTAAAAACAACGTGGATGGGACTGTCAGAGAAGTCTTTGCAGACACTGAGTTAGTAGAGGTTACCTTGGCCTATAAGGCCACTGCAGTGAGGGGTTCTGTGGCCACCCCAGTCCCTACTGAGTATGTACAACGCACGAGGTCCTATCAAACAGTCACCTCGGTCTTGCTGGCCGTGCGATAGTGGTGGTGGTGGCCGGGGATGTAATGCAGTTGCTCCACCGTGTTGTGCCGGCGCGAGGCGAACGCCTGGCGCTTGGCCGAGGTGGGGTTCATCCCCAAGGTATTGTACAAGTTATTTGAGGCACTGGGATGGGAGTGCATTTTTGACATCCTGTAGCGATCCAAGACGGGTGTTGACACAAAGACATCTGTGTGTGACAGCGCCCGGGACATGGACTGCTCGGGGTACGCCGAGCGCTCCGGGGACAGCAGCGGGTCCTGCGAGTGCAGGCGCTCAGCCGACAGCAGCTGCTCGTCTGAGAGGATCCGTTCGTAGGACATGCTGAACTCCTCGGGCATGATCCTCTCCGGGGACAGCACTCTGTCCTGGGACATGGCCCGGATGGGGCGGCGGGGCCTGTCCCTGTGGTTGGTCTGTTGGGACATCTTGATGACGTTGATGGGCAGCGTCCCCCGCGCCGCCAGGTCGGGCAGGTGCCTCCTCCTCATGTAGTACTCATCAGCCTCTTTGTCCGCTGTGGGGGGAAGGGGAGAGGTTAGGGATGTCAGGGAGCTGTTCCACAAGGTGGGGGAAGGGCTGTGCACAGCACACAGCCCTGAGCAGCGTCCTGGGGAGACCCCAGGGACCATCACCCACCCGTGCCAGGGTGCTGCCTGTCAGAGACACCCCAGCACTGTGTGGGTTGTGTCCCCACGGGCTCACAGCAGAGGAAGGCACTGTAATTGCCTGGGGACAGGTGGAGTCCCTGTGCAAACACCCCACCTCCCTGCACCATGGAAGCGCAGCCTCCTTGTGCCACCATGGCCAGCCCGTGGTATCCCACGGTTTGCACAGCAATGGAGAAATTACCAAAAGTCACCTTCTCAGCACACTTTGACAGCAAGAAGAGGGCAGGTGAGCTGAGCAGGAAACCCCCCACTTGAGGAAATGCACAGCTCATGCCTGGCCTCAGACATGGATGTTCTCTGGAGTCCACGAGCAACCTCATCACACTTTTAGTTGTTGTCCTTGAATACGTGCTCACAAAACAGGCTTGGTGGTCATGGGATGTTCTCTCTGAGACACTGAATCACCTGCCTGAAGTTTCATTTTCCACTTTTTTGGACACCTTGGTTAGTATAATAGAATTTATCCCGTGTTTCTTGCTCAGTTTGCTGTTTCTGCATCTTAAATGATCTCCTTTCCTCTCTGAAACTCAGCACGCACCCACACACTCACACTCCTCTCTTTGCTTTTAGAGAAACACTGGAGACTCAAAGAAGGTGTTGGCTCCTGCAGCTGTACCGTGATAAATCATTTTAATCCCACAGCTGGAATTACATGATTCAACCAACTTTTAATTAGAAAAGGCAACTTCACGGTTGTTTTGGTTTTTTGTTTTTTTTAAAAAAAATACAACAGAAACACAAAAACTTTCTGCTTAACCCAGTTGATGCTCCTAAGCTGTAAACTGGGATTACCTACCTGGAAGGAATCTTAGCAGTTCTTGGGCTTCAAGCCCAGTGCAGCCTGTGAGAGAATGTCATGAGGGCCAGGGGGTGGGAGGTGTGTGAGGGTAGGGAGAACCTCTCTGTGAGACACAGACCATCAGTCCCTCCTGTCAGAAGGGGAGGAGCACAGCACTGGCCTCTGCCAGGGGTCGGGGGATGGGGGAATGTTTAATGCTCAACACTGATCATCTCCATGAGCCTTCTTCCTCGTTTCTTTGTCTGAGATGTTTCCTTGGTGTGTCCAAATGCACCTCTCATCCTTTCTGGCTCCAGAAGACCCCGGAGTGAGCCCCATCCCAGACATCTGGCAGGCAGCCTTCCTGTCTTTGGAGAGGATAGCACAAGCCCCACTGGTATGCAGGAAGGGCATGTCCAGGGAAAACAAGTTTCTTCAGCTTACAGAGGAAACGAGGCTTCTTGGGAAGTAACCTCATAGGAGCAGCTTGGGATGGAGATCACAGAGCTGGGAACACACACACACACACACATGGCCCAGTGTGCACTTCCCCTACCAACCTGAGCCGAGTGTTGGTGGGCAAAGACATCCTCTCCTACATGTCCTTGGCCAACTCCTGGGACCTGACATGACATTCCTTTAGAATTCCTTTGTTTATGAGATAAGTGTCATAAAGATAATAATAATAATAATAATAATAATAATAATAATAATAATAATAATAATAATAATAATAATAATAATAATAATA
>JAWWEU010000041.1:10231411-10243307 GCA_035583155.1 Acropternis orthonyx
ATGTGCTCTGGGATGGCCCTGCTGGAGCAGGGAGGTGGGACCAGTGACCCACTGTGGGCCCTTCCAGCCTGACCCACTCTGTGATTCTGGGATTCTGTAATAGGTATTATGATCTGGAGATATAACTTAATTTCAGGTCCTTCCTTAATAAGCAAATTTTTTCCTTTATAATTCCATATCTTTGTGTTTGAGAAAACAGGGAATAACACTGAGGCTTTGAGTTGAGTCCAAGGTGAGGAAAAATCTGCACATCAGAATCTGCCTCTCCCGGTGTGATTCTTGTTCTTGGGTCCCACTAAACCAGCCCTCTGGTGAGGACAGTGTGGGGTTCATCACCCTGTCTTCAGACATCTAAAAGAGAGGTCTCTTAAACTTGTTTTATGTGTTTCTCTCAGAATATAGGGAAAGAGAGATATCTCCAGAGGACAGCATGGAAAGCCTTAGGATGTGAGAGATCACTTTATGGAGGTGCCCAGGTCCTAATCACAGCAGGAGTCAGGATCCTCCCTATTGCAAAGAGACCTTAAGCCTTGACTTTAAGCCAGTATTTCTTTCCGTCTCCAGGGAATTATCTCATTTCCTAACGAAATTCCTTGACCTCTGGGCAGGTGACATGATGTCAGCACAGACATTTGTTCCATATGGTGGAAGGGCCATAAAGGAGTCGTGACAGCTGCCAAAGCCCCAGATGCATCCCTGCACTTCTGGGACTCAGAACACAAACCTCTGTGTGGAAATTAGGAGACAAATTATGTCTCTCTGCTGAACCTCCAGGAGGAACAGATTTTGTGTATTGATTGCACTTTGATTTTGCTTGATTTCAAGAGTTTCGGGTGAACGGGATCTATTTATTTAAGTACATTATAAATTTTTGGGAACGAGCTCTGTTTAAAGGGGTATCTAAATTTAGCTGTAGTTGTAAGTACCTCTAAAAATGCCCCAATAGAAACAATTTTCTTCTGTATTTCCCAAACTCAAAGTTAAGTGCTTCAGAAGCTGTCTGGATAGACAATTTCCCCTGGAGTTAACGTCACATAACCGTGCTGATAGCCATCACAGTTGCTTATTAGTCTGAAAGTGGGGAGCAATTCTGGCAGTAAACAGCAAATCTCTCACGATAATCTGCTGACGATTCTCCTGCTGCAAAGGTTGGGAAAGTCCCCTTGAAAACTAACCCTGAATTCCAAAGCCTGTGGCCAGTGTGACTTTCGGCTGGTTGGACTCAGCTCTGGAGCTGTTGATAGGAAGGAAACCTAATTAATGGGGAGTTAAAAGGGAGTGATAACAGCTGCAGTGGTATTAGTGGTGTGAGCTTTCACCCTGAGCTCTCTGTGGCCATCCCACAGAAATAATCCATTCTTGGAGCAAAAGACATGCTGCAGGGCTTCCAAATATTTCACTGGAGTGATGCGGTTTGGAATCAGCTATAAAGAAACACCTAAAGGTACAGCAGCCCACATTGCTGTGGGAATGACTGTCCAGTGATGTTGAACATCCCAAGAGCTCCAAGTCCTCAGGACTTTCCCAGCATCCAATGACAAGGTGTTTTCCTCCACAGAGGTGAGTCGGAATCTTTTAATTCAAATGAGGAGCAATAAAAATGTTATGGAGCCATAAAGTTTGTAGCTACAGATCCACCAGCTGGGACACCCGGGAGGGAGACACCAGGCACAGCTTAAATGCCCTGTGTGTTCCGAACCAGGCTGGGAAACGTGAGGCATCATCCTGGCAGCGAATAGTCCTTGGAGGGGCCACAGTTACTGAGCTCATTGTAACTCCCCTCACCCAGGATGGACAGGCTGGGTTAGATGTTTCCATGACTTTTTTTGATCACTGCTGATTTTACAGAGGTCCTTAAAAACCCACCAGCGCTTCAAAAACAAAGTCCTGCAGAGGCCACTTGCCAGGAGAAGCCCTTGCTTTGTCCATGTGTGTCACAGGAGGGAAATGACCTGGAATGTTGCACTCAAAGCTTTTCTGAAGCCCCAGTGTTGGTGCTCCCCACAAGAGGGAGGGGCAGGAGGGTAAGAATGACACCTTTTTCACTGTTTCTTGCCCAAATTTTACTGGGATAAACCAGGTGGGAAGGAGGGAGGAGATGGAGGATGATCTGGCTGCTTTCAAAGGCCTTCACCTGTCCTTGGAGTACGCAAAGGAACACTCAAGATTATTCTGGATAAATCTAAAAAAATCATTACCAAGCAGTACATCCTGACCCCAGGCTGTGTGAGGGGGCGGATTAGCAGGAGCTCGTGGAAATAATTTCCATCTTTACTCTTGACAACCCTCTGACAGCAGGAGCCAGGTCCTGCCTGTGCCTCCAGGGGAGGGGACTGGAAAGAGGATTTGCCTCTTGCAAAACCTGCTCTCAAGGGAATGAAAGGACATTCCATCCCGTTCTTCTGAGCAAGCTTTGGTCTCTCCTATAGGAGCTAAGAGACCAAGGTGCCCTCTGGGAAGTTGAGCATTTGGGTTGTTTGCTGGTAACATCATGAGATGCCTCCCAAACCTGAGCACCCACTGCTGGGGTTTATCAGAAATCCCCCCCACTGACACTGGAACATCCTTCCCTGCCCTTGTCCTGAATTTTGAACGAGCCAAGCTCGGGGGGCTCCTCAGGCTCCTTCCAGACAGCCTGTTGGGACACCCTGTTGGGACACGCTTCAGCCACTGTGTCACCTGCAGAAATGCCCTTCCAGCTTAGCCTGGGTGCAGTTGTGTTTCCACAGAGCAGCAAAGTGCTCCCAAGAGCACAGGGGGGCTGTGCTGGCTCACCAAACATTTCTCTGTGCCCACTGTCCTGGTTTGTCCCCACTCACTGCACCCAACAGGGTGGGGGAGAGGAGGGTGAAAGTAAGCAAAGTGATGGATAAAGACAGTTTAATAGAAGAAATAAAATAAAATAATAAATTGCAATGAAAAGGGAAATAATGAAGAGAGAGAAATAAAAACAAATGAAAGCAATTTGTTATCACCACCCAACAGGTGCCCAGCCAGTCCCTGAGCAGCACCTTAAACCAACCTCCCCCTTAATTTTAGTGCTGGACAGGACCTCATCATACCAAGCATTGGAATGGGCTGCCCGGGGCATGGTGGGCTCACCATCCCAGAAAGTGTTTGCAAACCACGTGGATGTGACACTTGAGGACGTGGGGCAGTGGCAGGGCTGGGCTGGTGGTTGGACTTGCTGATTTTAAAGATCTTTTCCAACATTAAGGGTTCTATTATTCCATCTGCTCTGGGACACCCTGGGGTCAGTTGGGGTCACCTGTCCCACCTGTGTCCCCCCAGCCTGGGCCTGGCAGGGCCGTGTGAGGAGCAGAACAGCCCTTGGCCCATCCCAGTGTGGCCAGCACGGCCCCAGCACAGCCCCAGGCACAGCCCAGCCAGCTGTGGGGAGAACATCAGCCCTACCCCAGGGCAGGCCACACGCCCACCTCGTCCAGAAACATTCTGTCACTTTGTCCAGGAGCTGTCCCCGTGTGCCATTTGGGAGCAAAGGTTTGAGCTCTGAGACACAGCCCAGAGGGATCCACCCACACCCTGTCTCAGTGCAGGGTCACTACCTGGAATTAGGGGTGCAAGGATGAATAAATTGGCTGAAAGGGTGTTATTTTATAACATTCTTTCAGGTTTTGTGTATCAGGAGTTCTCGCCTCTCACCCAGCATGAGCCACCTTTGCTTGTGGGAGGATCTCTGACTTCCAGAAACAACCCTACAGCTTCTCCTGTCCAGCAAAGGTTAAAGGCAGGACAGATTTTCTTTTCAAGCTAGTCAAAGTCTCATGAAAATGCAAAGAAAAGCCCCCTGGGATACTACAGAACTATATCCAATTGCTAGAAATCAAATCCTTGCCCAGTGGGACAGGGCAGTGTGTGACTGACTCCATGCACAGCTGGTATGGCAGGGCATAAACTTACAGCATGATATAAAAATAATAACAGCATTCTCCATTATTCTGTCTGTTATTATAGATACTAATGAGGATTTGCAGTTATATAAATGGAACATGTTCTCTGCTAAGTGTATTATTTGTAGGTTCCCTAATAGATCAATGTTTTATGCAAGCGAAAACCTTAAAGTTAATGGTAGAAAAAAGTGCGTTATCATTGGCAGCAGCTCCCAAACCCCTGCAATGCAGCTTTTATTATTTCTGTAAAAAAGGAAATCAATAGACATTCCTCGGGCATAATCCTCAGCAAGATTAGCACTTTGTCACCCTCTGTATAATCTCCTGGAAAGCAAAGAGAAGAAGGGAGAGGAAGAAAAGGAAAGAAGTTGCAGAGATTTGTTGGGGGTGTTCACTGTGACTCCAAAAAAGAGTATCTGAAAGATGACTCTGGTCATCTCACCTTGATGCTGAGAAATGCTGAGATACTTTGCCCAGCTGTTCAAATCTTTGGGCTGCAATTGGAAGTGAAACTTCCCAAATGTGCCTGGAGTAAAGTTCCCTGATTCAAATCACCTTGAGCTAAATCCAAAACTCAGCCTGAGCCCAGCAATGCTGAGTGTTGCAGAGCCTGAGCTTTGGGTGTCTTGCCCTGTGGACCAAGGGCCAGAATTCTGTCAGGGCAGGCTCAGGTTGGATCTCAGGGAAAGGCTCTTCCCCCAGAGGGTGGTGGGCACTGAGCAGGCTCCCCAGGGCAGTGGGCACAGCCCCAAGGCTGCCAGAGCTGCAGGAGGGTTTGGGTGATGCTCTGGGGCACAGGGGGTGACTCTTGGGGCTGGGCCTGGACTGGGCTGAGGGTTGGACTGGATGGTCCTTGTGGGTCCCTTCCAACTCAGCATATTCTTGGACTCTTGAGCCCTGGCAGGAGGGTGGGAGCCAGGGGGAAGCTCCTGGAGATACTGGGGAGTATTTCAGGTGACATCAGGAAAATTCAGGAGCAAGCTCTGGATAATGGATCAAGGGCTGCATGGGAAGGCCAGGGAGGGACAATAATGCACCAAACTGAGTGTGCAGGGCAGAATGTGCTCTGTCACATCCTGTTATCCCTGTACCACTGCAACCACACACTGCTTAAATTCACAGATGAGCTGCATGGACAGGCAATCCAAACACAGGAAATAATAGTAAAGGATATAGGGAGGTCAGAAATGTGGGCAGAAAATGATCAAAGAAGGAATCACAACAAACAACTCAATCACAGAGAATCACAGGAAATGTCGAGTTGGAAGGACCCACAAGGATCATCAAGTCCAACTACTGGCCCTGCACAGTCCCATCCCCAAGAGCCCTGTTTTAGTTCAGGATAGAGAAATCCTGGCTGGGCAGAAGGGTGGGACAAAATCCCATGGAAAGAGCTGGGGACACTAACTGAGGAACAGTGCACATGGGGACACTGCATGGTACCATTTGCAGCTTGTACAGCACATCATTACCAGCTTCTCAAATGCAGGTGGCCACAAAGCCAAGCTTTGCTGCTGGGGAAGTTCCCTTTTCCAGCCTGTCGTTCCTAGAAAGCACAGGAAGTGCAGGAGCAGAGCCCCAAAGTGGAGTTTAAACAAACAATTCAGCAGCTGCTTTGTTTTCACGCAGCTGAGATCCTGCAGAAGTGCCGTGCCACTCAGCCCTGTCTGCCTACTGAAACCATCCTTGGCTCACACTCAGCTCCACCTGACAGCAGAGAGCCAGGAGTTTAATGCAGTTCCTGATTTCAATGCAATATTTATGGAGAAAAATGGAAAACTTCCAGTTTTTCCTTGCAGTGCCTCTCCCATGAGCTTCCCTTCACTTGCTGCTCTGGAAATGACCTCACAATAAACCCTTCTGTGAATAAACTGTATATTACAAGGAACTTTCCAATCCCTGAACTGCTTTTCGTGCAGTTCCCATTTCACTTGACAAAGGAAAAACAGTCAGAGAAAACTGAGGATACTTCATGAAGAATTTCTGTTCTTGAGACCTTCACAGTTACAGTCAGCAGATAACTTTGCTTTCAGGTAATCATTAATCCAAGGCTAAAACTTCCTTCCACATGTAGAACTAAGCTACTCCAGGGCTTACAGCTGATTAAAGAGTATTTAATAGGCATGACTTTTATTGTTATATGGAACTCATTTGTTCCTTATAATAATGGTGTAATGGAAAAATGTGCTCCCAAAGATGGAGCTCAAGGCTCAACATACTCCAAGATTCGCTGATACAGCAGAAAACAGGCTCCATTTGAGATCTGAATTGCTAAAGAGGAGCTTCTTTCTCTTCAGTGACTGTAAAGAAGAATAAGCTCCTGACTATTAGACAGCCTAACGTAGGAGTAAATTCCCTTGTAATTTTTGCTCCAGATCTGTGGAGTTCCCCAGACCAACAAACCTTATTTGTTAAGCTCCTGACACCGGGATTCTGGGATTCTGGCCTCCTTACACAAAACTAGCAGTAAAGTCTTCAAAAATCTCATTAAAAGATTAGCCTCCTATCACAGGCAGCTGGGATGTGGCAGAGGAGAAGGTGGAGGGAAACCTGGGCAAGACTCTGCTCTCAGCACATTCCCTCAGTAAATCCTGCACAGCCGGGCAGGGAGAGGCTCCAAAGGGACACACATCACCAAATATTGGCTATCTGAAAAGCAGGAGCTGATGTTCTCTGTCCAACCCCCTCCAGGTGCAATTCTGAGCTATATATATGACCCATTTTTGTCTCCTGACTGAAGAAGGTACCTTGGAACACCTGGGAACGTGGGCACATCAGGCAAATTCCTGAAGTTCAGTGGGAATCAGTCAGATCCTGGACACTGTCCATTCCTGCTATAGCTACATCAGGTGGATTTTGTCTTAGGGCCACCCTTGCATGGAAACCCTCCAGGGATGGAGGAATTCCAGACCTTACTGGTGACTTGAGGTTAATTTAGATCTTATTTAGGTCTTTCCAGTACCTAATGGGGTATTTTTCACAAGGGCATGGAGGGCTGGAGCAGCTCTGCTGGGAGGAAAGGATGGGAGAATTGGAATTTGGGGTGATCTAATTGTGGCCTTCCAGGACCTGAAGGGAGCCTGAAGGAAAGATGGAGAGTTATTATTTCCAAGGACAAGGGGAATGGTTTCCCACTGCCAGAGGGCAGGATGAGATGGGATATTGGGAAGGAATCCTTCCCTGTGAGGGTGGGCAGGCCCTGGCACAGGGTGCCCAGAGAAGCTGTGGCTGCCCCATCCCTGGGAGTGTCCAAGGCCAGGCTGGACGGAGCTTGGAGCAACCTGGGCTGGTGAGAGGTGTCCCTGCCCATGGCAGGGGGTGGAACCAGGTGATCCTTAAGGTCCCTTCCATCCCAAACAACTCTGGGATTCCGTGTTGCTTCCCTGAGATGAGCTGTTTTCCCTCTGCCTGCCTGGGCTCAGCTATTAAAGAAACTGTTTATTCAATCTGTCGTCTCATCTCACTCACCTGACATGTGTGTGCTCCCTTTGTATTCAGTCTATTCAGTGCTGTCTGAATTCCTGACTCCTTTGTGGAAGGAAAGCAAATTTTCTCAAATCAAGAAGTGATTCAACTCTCATATTCCCAATTTTCTCTTCCTCCATGGCTGATTGGGTTCGATGCAGAGCTGTGTCTCACCGTGGCTGTTTGCACACAGCTCCTGAATTCAGCCCTGCACAGCAACCCCTGCGTTTGGGGCTGGGCTGCCTCGAGTTCACCAAGGGATTTTTATGCCTTTTCAAACACTGCAGTGGTCCCTGTGTAGTTCTCTGTGCCAATACTCAAAACCAAATTCTTAAAAGAGCCTTCCTGTAACTTCACCTAATAAAAGGCAGGTAACAAGAACACCTGGAAAACTAAGGAAAAATGAGTACAGCCAAAGAATTTGAATTTTACAGTTGAAATAAATACCTGCAGGCACTTTCTTGTTGGCTGTCATTGCTCCCTGAGCCAAGTGCCAGCATGTCTTTCATCTGCTTGGTCTGAAAAGGACTGGAATTTCTCCTGGGAGATGTGGTGACACTTCCCAAACACACAGAGTTTTCCACGAAGTTAAAGTTTGCTTGGGCAGCTTTTGAAGCTTATGTAAGAGAATAAACCTGTTTTATTTTCTTGTTTTTAGCTGTTGCAGTACATCAGCTTTATTAACCACAGGATTCCAGCAGCATCCATGTTATTGTCTTCATGGTAGGATGAACCACTGCTTTGTTAAGAAATCTCCAGCTCTTCAGATAATCCCCAAACCTTTCAGACATAACAAGACTGACACAGAAATGAGCTTTGCTCATTGCAGCATGTCCTGGGTTTTTATCAGATTGTGACAATGCTGCTCTGAGTCCCCTCAGTGACCACTGGGCCACAGCAAGGCCACAGCAGAGAGGGAGAGTCATCCTGGGGTTTTGTTAAGAAGAGACATGAAAAAGGACATTCATGTGCCAGGTAACTTGTTCCAGTGCAGGGGCCACCAAAAGACGGAAGATAAATCTTATAAGATAAGCTCATCTCAAGATAACCTTGAAGGGACACCCTCAAACGACTCCTTTGTGGACCAGTGGCAAGTTACCCAAGTTTAACTTGTCCTTGTTCTTGCTCCTGGTAATTCTCTGCCATACAAAAAAAAAAAAAAAAAAAAAAAAAAAAAAAAAAAAAAAAAAAAAAAAAAAAGAAGCACAGCAGAAGGAAACTGTAAAGTAAATGTCAGTCTCAGGTTTAGCTAAAATCTTTCTCAATTCTTCTGCTTGGCCTGCAGTCCTGATGGAACACGACTGAGAGTGTGCTTAAAATACTTGGTGGTGAGGTGTGTGGGTAATTGCTGCGTAATGTGGGATCAATCCTGGCAAAATCTCCTTGTTTCTCCTCTCTGTTCCAGTTGATTTTGGCCAAGCACACACTGCACCGGCACTTGAAACCAAGAAATACTATTATTTGTCCTGAGCATCATAACCTGCCTGTGAATCAAATCTCAAGGCCAGACATTCCACTTACGCAACTCAGACAAAACTGACACAACTACACGGCCACGGCCACAGCATAGAAATTCCAGCCATTCTGCACCACAAAACCCATTTAACTTGCATTCAGGTTTGAGCTGCACCTTGAAATGCTGAAGAAAACAGCTGCTCATGTGAGTGAACATCTGGCTCAGGTCCCTTAGATTTGATGAACATCCTCAA
Source organism: Acropternis orthonyx (assembly GCA_035583155.1). Classification (NCBI taxonomy): domain Eukaryota; kingdom Metazoa; phylum Chordata; class Aves; order Passeriformes; family Rhinocryptidae; genus Acropternis; species Acropternis orthonyx. The sequence continues at coordinate 10,240,497 of JAWWEU010000041.1, forward strand.
CCCATTCCAAGCTGTGCCGGCCCCTGTGGGATCCTCATCACATCACCAGGACCATCAAGACCAAAGGCACAATTTTTCCTTCCTGAGGGTGGCTGTAGCTCCAGAGCTCCTGATTCATGTCTCAATATTCCCTCACAAAGAGTCTTGGGGTTAAAACATCTGCAGGCCCACTGTGTGTCTCTGACTCTTCCCCCCAGGGATGGGGCTCCACCTCTGTCCCTTCAAATTAGCGAGTTACAGACAGAGAAAACTATCTTTATTCCTGCATCCTCAGTAGGGCTGATTCTGACCAAAGATTCCTGTGGTTCTGCAGCCTGGCTGATGGAAAATATCTGGGGAGATAAAGGACCTGCCACTCTCTGGGAAATGACAGTTCCAAGGTTGTTCTCTGGGTTAGAAAAGTGAAGATGAGAGAGCAAAAATACCCGCGTACGTGAAACCAGGCAGGGAAATAGTTTCAATTATTTTCTTGTCCTCGATCTTGCTTTGCAGTCCCAATAACATCACCTTCCGTTTTTTCCCCACTGCAAAAACCCCTCCACTCTCCATCAGGCATGTGCCTTCATATCCCCAAATCATGGAATCACAGGGTGGTTTGGAAGAGACCTTAAACTCCATCACATCCCACCTTCTGCCACGGGCAGGAACACCTTCCACCAGCCCAGGTTACTCCAATCCCCGTCCAACCTGGCCTGCTAAACTGGTGGAATATTTAAATATGAACAATTTTCCACTGCAAAAAGTTAATTTCATTGAAATCTTCATTAAAAAAAACAATTGACTAAAGCTACAGATTCTTAATGTGGATTAGAGGGGTATTTTGGTGGGTCACACAGAGCTTTGTGCAGCTCAGTGACCCACATTAAACTACCTGGAGTTAAGGAAAGGGGGACCTGTTGCTGATGAGAAGGTGGGAACAAACCCCAGAACCACGGAAAGGAAAGGCTCAATTCTGGATTCACTGGCATCAGCTCAGGGGAGAGCCACTTATGGAAGAGAAAGACAGCACTTGAGGAATTGCAGACCACTGCATGTAACTTTGGGGCCTTGCTAATTGCTGAGAAAAATAATATCAAGCCTATCATTAATATCTGGAGAAAATAACTTGATGAACAATTCTGTAGGTGGCAATTCTGTCAAATTTCTGATTGATGTCGATCAAAAACTGTTTCTTGAGAAGGATAACAAGGCAGTGGTGCTGTCTGTGTGGGTTTGGAAGGGAGGAACACACTGATCCTTTGGATAAAATGATGGTAGAGAAATGGAAAAACATCTTTTACAGATGGGCCAGTCAGCACAGCACTGAAAACACCCCTCGAAGGCCCTGAAAACACCCCTCGAAGGCAATTCCCTGTGAGTGTTGCTGGAACACTGGCAGAGTTTGGTGGGCTGAACGGCCACCTGGAATGCCTCTGTCTCCAGGAATTATTCCCTGCGCAGGGAAAGCCCAGGATCTTAAGTTGGGCACCAAAACTTTGACAAAAGCCTGCTGAGTTCTACCCAAAATCACACGACAGAGAACCTGCCCAGTGCTGAGCTCTGCTCCACATCAAGAGCCTGGAACTTGCTGACCTCACCCCATTCCAGAGGTGGTTCTCCAGGGAGCCTGAATAATCTAGACTTGGTTCAGCCTTAACATGTTTGAACACATGAAATGTGTTTAATCCAGGGCATGAAGATGAACTGATTTGCACACAGAAGAAGGATTTAACCTGCTGCAGTTGGCCCTGTGCAGGGCACATTCAGAGCAAAGTGGGACTTCTCTCTTCTCTAAGTGTTGTTACCTGGTCCCTCTGAGCAGACAGGCTGTTTTGCCCAGCGAAGCTGTGGCTGCCCCATCCCTGGAAGTGTCCAAGGCCAGGTTGGACAGGTCTTGGAGCAACCTGGGCTGGTGGAAGTTGTCCCTGCCCGTGGCAAGGGATGGAATGAGATGAGCTTTAAGGTCCCTCCAAACCCAAACCATTCCAGAATTCCAACATGAACGTTACCAGGATCTGTTGTCCCCAAAGGTGAGCTGTGACATCACACCTGACCCAGCCCCTCCCACAGCTCTCCATCCGGCGCTGCCACTGCAGGGCCTGTGTTCCCATGTGGGGCTCTCGGAGCTAATCCCAGTCTCTGTTAGCTGATGTTTTAGCAGTGTCTTTGGGGTGGAATGAGATGAGCTTTGAGGGCCCTTCCAACCCAAACCATTCTGGGATTCTATGAGGCCCCACTGGCTCCTGGGCTCTCCCTTTTCCTTTGTGCCCTGCTGGAGGAATTGAAGACTTCCCTTCACTGACTGTGCTCCTGAGGAACCTGTTTTCATGCAAAGTTCTCGTGGGGTTAATGAACCTGTGAAGCTCTTTCTGGCAAGACTGATCAAGACTCGAGCAGGGCTGAGCCTGGAAATGGCCACTTTGGACACTGGCAGAGATGTTGTTGCTCCTTTTTTTTATTATTACTTTTTATTTTTAGGTTTGGCAGTTTTTAACTCTTTTCTGTCCCTCTACGAGAGACAAAAAAGTGATCCCCACTTCCCAGACATTCTTATCCCGTTCAGACAGTTCTACTGTGGACCAGAATTAAAATTTTCTTTGGAAAGTTCGAGTTCAAAAAATCATCCCTGTGGAAAAGGGGATGTATTTGCATTTCTGCAGACCAATACAAACCTTCCCCTACTGTGGGCAACTCACAGAATCCCAGAATCCCAGAATGGTTTGGGGTTGAAAGCGTTTGTAAAGACCATCCAGTGCCACCCCCTGCCATGGGCAGGGACACCTCCCACCAGCCCAGGCTGCTCCAAGCCCCATCCAACCTGGCCTTGGACAC
>JAWWEU010000041.1:10386021-10407597 GCA_035583155.1 Acropternis orthonyx
GGGCAGCCACAGCTTCTCTGGGCACCCTGTGCCAGGGCCTGCCCACCCTCACAGGGAAGGATTCCTTCCCAATATCTTCCCTACAGAGTGCCAAGGAAGGGCTGTTTCCAAACCAGCTGGCCTGGACCTGAAGGGCCAGTTGAGGCTTGAGGCTTGAGGCTCCAGAGCTGTCCTGGGGTGTCAGCCCCAAGTCTGAGCTGCTTTTGGACCCCCAGCCTGCAGCATCTCAGGCTGCTCCTGGCCCAGCCACCTTCACTCAGGAGACATCAAACCACTCCAAGAAGAATCCAGGTGACCCCGTGTGTGGTGGGGAGCAGCAATCCCTCCCTCTGCCCAGCTAGGGTTATCTGCAACCTTCTACAGACCTTTTCCAGGTCATATTTGAGTTCCCAAGAAGTCCCTCTACAATCTGCCTGTCTCTCGTGGCCACCAGCCATGGTCCCTCAGCAAACAGTCTGGAATGCTGGGGGTTTCTATGCTGGGAATGGCTGGGAAGTGTGATTTTTTGGGGAGGGTTTGGGGCTCTTTCTGTCTCTGATCTATCCTCCCTATCCAGGTACTCAACCCAACCCAGAGCCACTTGAGATCCGTTTCCCACTCACCATGAACGACCTTTCAAGAGAAGGAAATACTTTCCCATTATCTGGTTAAAGGCACCTTTATGTTGTCACTGTATTTCTCAGTGGTTTTCCTGTAAATCTCAATAAACCAGCCGGGGTTACTGGAAGAGCAGCTTTAACAATGGAAGCAGCTTCACCTTAAAACTCATATTCAGCTTAATGAAGATCCATCTGCTAAAGTACAAAAAGCAGGGAAATAATGAGCGGAAATACATTTGGTGATCACATTCTTCACTCCCTGATAGCAGCTGGGAGCTCCCCTGCCTGGGGAGAAGGAACAGAGGGAACATTTTGTGCCCTTTGGCTTGCAGTCGGTAAATAATGAGGACCAGGCAAGCTGCTGAAAGTTTGCCCAGGCTGAGCCTCTGTGAACAGAATCGCAGGTCACACCTGAGACCTCCAGAAATACGAGGGTAGGTGGGATCTTTGTGTGCATTAGAAATGTCAGCAGCTCTCTGATGTGGGATGGGCTGCCCTCAATGGCTTTGTGGGACGTTCTGGATGAGTGGGAAGTGGCTGGAACTCAAGCAGGCACCTCTTCCTGATGAGGGTTCAGCAATCTCAGCCAAGTGCTGGGAGGTGGGAGAATAAAGGCAGCGATAAATTATCCCATCCCTGGATTTCCTGGGACAGAGTCTTACCTCACACAACATTCCTGTGGCCCCAAAATGGGACCTTCCTGCCAAGGCAGCCCCCAGGTTGGAACTGTGCAGTGGGGATGTCACCTGTGTATTCAGGCAGAACCAACTGGAAGAGCTTCAGCCCAAAAGGGCTGTGGAATAACCCACCACTTGCTGCCACCACATCCATCTGTCTCTCTCCGTGCTCCTGCCACGTGTGCAGCAGCTCAGCTGCTTCCCAGAGGAGGCACTGGAACAGAGAGGTTGCCTTGGCAGGGCTTGGGTTTGCCAGACTCCAGCTGTCCTGGGCAGGGCTGGCACCTGCAGGACCTCATAAACCTGCTCATCAAAGTCCACCCAGCATCGTGCAAACCCCATGACAATGCACCTTCGATATCCCTTTGGTAGGGAACGGTGTCATTAACACATTAACCATCGGAGCTGGTTCATCTTAGAGAATCACAGAACAGGGGATGGTTTGGGTTGGGAGGGACCTTAAATATCACCCAGTCCCAACCCCCCTGACAGCACAGAGCACTTGGCAGAGGTCAGGTCAACACCCAGAGCCCAGGAGGCAGCAGAGCCACATCAGGACAACACTCCACCTCCAAGGTCTCCCCTCAAGGGTAAGAGTTGCCCTTAAACCAGGGAAGGGAAATAAGGAATCGCTTCATCGGGCTTTCCAAAATGGGTTTTCACAGATCCTCTGTCAACTTTGTGTCAAGGCAAGAGGGAGACAGACAAGGTGTCTGGGCACTGACTTTCGCAGGGGTTTGGCTGCCCATGCCGAGAATCCAAGCATAGAGCAGGACAGGCAGGTGAAATGCTCCAAAGTGCTTTGTCTTCTGTCAACATCAATATGCAGGATTAGGTCCTGAGAGATGTATCCATGCAAAAGGTCTTTAATATGAGTGAGGCTTGCCAGGGCCCAGCTGAAAATTTCACTGTTGAGGAAGAAGGAAACAAAATCATCAGAAAAATCACAACCAAATCACATCAGGCTTTAAACTTTGGCCAAGAAAGCACAAAGTTCTTTTGCAGATTATGAATTTCCTTGTAGCAAAAATAGAAAGAAAAAAAAAAACTTTATGAAAGTAGTTTGTCATTGAACTGTTGTTCTTTCACCAATCAGTTCCTTCTGGAACTGAAATTCCCAGAAAAACATGTCCAGACTGTTCAAGTGGACACTCACTGTCTGCCCTACCAGCCTTGGGTAGAGGACAGTTATTTAGAACTCAAAACTTGAAGATAGTTTCCATGCCCAGGCACATGAGGGAATTCTGTTCCATGCAGGGGCAGGAGTTGGATTTGATGATCCCTGTGGATCCCATCCATTCCAGGATATTCCATGACATTCCCTCAGTGGTTAGGGCAGTTCATGCAGGGTGCTGCAACCCTCTGACTTTCTGGAGCATCACGAGCCATTTTCCCTATCAAATCAGCCCAGAAAATCGGGCTCCTTTAAGCACCTGAGCAGCTTTAGCTCTAAGATTTCTGTCCTGCTTTCCCTGGCCACTTTTTGCCTTTGCAGAAAGACCACTTGAAGTTTTCCCGTCCTGGTGTCACAGAGCAAGGAACCTCCAGCCCAGGCTCGGGGTCTTCTACAGAAGACTTGGAGGCTGATTTTCTGGGGAATGGTTGTTTTCAGCAAAACCCTTTGAAGTGCCTCAAGTGCCCAGGTGAAATCCCAACAGCCTAAACTGAAAGGCTGGGAGGGGCCATTTTCCAGCCCCAGCCCTCGATCCCTTCCTGCTCCCACGGGCTCAGGAATTCCCACGGGCTCAGGAATTCCCACATGCTCTGCACCAGTGACACCCCTGGGCACACTCACCTGGTCTTCTCCCTGGGCACGGGCAGCAGTGCCATGGACACCACGGGCAGCAGTGCCATGGACACCACGGGCAGCAATTCCACGGACTCCACGTGCCTCTTCCATTTGGGAAGCGGAATCACAGCCCAGCCTTGTGTTGGTTTAACAAAAGCTTTTGGAGGCAGCTTTGGAGCCCATTAAGTGCAGAGCTGGTTTCATGCTAATTTTCTTTTTAATAAAGAACAAATGGGCAGAGGCTCCACACAAGAGCTGCTCTGGAAGGAGCAGGAAGGGGCTGGGAGCAGCTCAGCCCTGCTGTGTTATTGTGTTTTGGGGGTGGATAACTCCTACAAATCATTTGTAGTCGTTGTCTAAATGGAACGCACAGGGAATAATTTGAAGCAAGGAAAGCATTAAGGAAGAGAAGGATATGCTCCTGCACTCGTTTGCTCAGCTTAAACCCCTTCCTTTGTTTGCTGCCCTTGTTAGAGAAATTGTGCCTTGGTTATACTTAAAATATGAGTGTGATTATAAAACCCAAATATAAACCAATACAGAATAGAAAACACTATTCATAGCCACGGAGAGCAGGAGCTTTTACATAATTTCCATAGCGTGTCATGCATTTCTAGGAAGGAGAAAAAGGTCTTGAAAAGAAACAGCTGACGGGGAAATCATTATGAGAGATTTTTATGCTCACAGGGTAGTCTTAAACGAGAATAATGTTGCTCAGGAAAATAACACTTGCAAAGTTATTTGGGCCTGGAGCTCCCGACAGGCACCTCGAAGGGTTTGCAGAAGTGCTGAATCAGGGCGGGAGAGGCAAAACATTTGCACAGGAGCCACGCAGAGAAATAAGCACTTCTGGCTCACAGAGTGTCCCTGACAGGCTGCAGGGGAGGGTTTCTCCCTCCTCCAGCCTCAGCCTTGCCTCCTGCCCCTGTGGAGCAGGGAGCAACCCATGGGGACAGGAGAAACCTATCAGGAGTGATCCATGGAGACAGGAGCGATCCATGGGGACAGGAACAATCCATGGGGACAAGAACGATCCATGGGGACAGGAGCAACCCATGGGGACAGGAGCGATCCATGGGGACAAAAGCAATCCATTGGGACAGGAGTGATCCATGGGGACAGGAGGAATCAGTGGGAACAGGAACAATCCATGGGGACAGGAGTAACCCATGGGGACAGGAACAACGCATAGGGACAGGAGCAACCCATGGGGACAGCAGGAATCCATGGGGACAGGAGCATCCTGCTGCCCTCACTGCTTGGGGCTGAGCTGTGGCTGAGCCCAGGGGCATGGGCAGTGTGTCAGCCAGCCTGATTTTGAGCAGAGAAAGAGGTTAAATGGGCATAAAAGAGAGAAATAGATTCATCCTCGGTGCAGGCAAAGCTCTCCTGGGAATGCCGTGGAGGTGGGAGCCACAGGGAGCCCTGTGAGGTCACACCCAAAGCACAGGGCTCGTGGCTCACCTACAGCAAACAGAGCTGGAGGGGTCTGGGGCTGAGCTCAGCGAGGGCGAACATGCACTGGCTTTTTCTCTGCCTGTTGGACTCTCCAGGATGGTGGGATTGTCGGTGTGTCGTGCACAGGGCCAGGAGCTGGACTAGGTGATCCCAAGGGGTCCCTTCCAACTCAGCATCTTCCACGATTCTATGACATTTACTGGATTCAGGGCTGAAATTCAAACTTTAGAGGCATCTAAGCACAAACAGGCTAGAAAGAGTCCCCAGAAATGTGGTGCTGGCAGCAGCTACAAGGCTCTGCAAAGCCAGCAGAGGGGTTTGCTGCTCCTCTCCGATCCCTCTGAGATGTGGTGGCCAGAGCAGAGCCAGCACCTGCGGGGCCTGTCCCTTTAAGCAGAGCTCCAAATCCGGTGCTAGACGCTGGCTCCTGGTTTTCATTTATTTATTTATGCTTTTAATTCTCTCCTAGATGCCGGGAAACATATTTGCATGTCATTAAAATGTATTTTCCCCACTTAGTTCTGCATTCTTCCCTGGCAAACCTTCCCTTTCTGTCATTTTCCCCACGCCTGGAGCAAACTCAACGTGTTGCAGCTGATTTGCTTGAACAGCCCCTGGAACTCAGGGCTGTGCTGCTTCCTGGTGCTGGATCCCTGGGAGCACCTCCAGAGTCTCTGGCGGGTTCCTGGGAGCCGATGGAGCATCAGCTGCCACAAGTCATCACACCCTGAGGGGACACCAAGAGCAGCACACGGGTCCAGAGGGGCCAAGTCCAGGGTGTTGGTGCGGGTCCGGCAGCCAGAGCACTGCCAGGGGGCCCAGGGTGGCATTCAGCAGGGCTTGGGCACACAGCTGCCACCCAGCCTTTGTCCCTGCCCTCTGGAAGTGTCTCTGCTGGCACAGCTGGCACAGCTGGCACAGCTGGCTGTCAGCACCACTGCACTGCAGCCAAGGCCATGACCCAGTCCCTGCAGGACGGGGGAAGATGCAAAGTCTGCAAGTGCCACTCCTGCACAGACACACCCCCCTCACCCCGAGGGGCCTGGCCCAGGGGCAGGGCCAGCTTTGCCACACTGCACCGTGTCACCTCCTGAGAGCCCGTGTGCAGGTGGCAAGGGCTGAGTTCATTGCTCAGTCCTCAGTGAAAATACTCCCCATCCCTGCTGTCCAGCTCCGTCCCCAGCTGTGTGACACGGCATTATTCCCAGAGGAATATATGCCCCTCTCCCTGACTGTGTCTTCCTGCTCTCTACACTGACTTTTCCTGTCAAACAGGTTCAAAGCTGCCCTGAGCCTCACTGCAGACCAGCTCCCTGCTCCTGGCCACCCAACAAATGCCCTTCTCTCTGGAACAGACACTTTTGCTCTGGGTGTCTCTCTCAGTTACAGCTCGGCTCAAGTATCATCCCTTTTTAATTATCAGAGGTGCTGTTAAAGCTCTGTGCCCTCCTCAGCTGAGATGTGCTGTCCTGCACTGCTCACCAGAGCATGAGACAGGCTCTCTGAGGCTGCACCTTGGCACCAGGAGGGTGAAACACAACCTCTTCCTTTTTGAGTGCAGGCAGGTCCATCTAATGATTTATTACATTTTAGTATCTGTAAGATGTTAAGACCAACCTCCACCCCCAGCCATTACTTCTTCCAGCACTACATTTGAGATCATCAGATGAAAGGCACTAGGAATGCAAAGCATCATTAATATTTAAGTCAGATTTGGAGAAAGATAAATTTAAGCATTGTAGAAATTAACTGGATCAAGATAACCATTTCCTGCAGTAAAGAGCTTAAGCTAAATCAAATACTTCACTGCAGAAACAATATCCCTTATCCCTGAGTGCCCACACGTTTGCTCCTATGGACAAACAGGCAGTGCTTCATTATGCCAGTGCAACTTACAGAGGTTTGGATGCTCTGGGCACCATGGGGCACATCTGGATCCGGGTCCCAGCTGTGTGTCCCTGGGTCTCACCCCTGGGAGGTTTCACTGCACGGTGTTCTCAGGGACCCCCAAACTGCTCCTCTGCCTGCAGCAAAAGGGGCAAAGGCTGTGGCTCCCAGTCCCAGACAGCTCTGGCAAACTGGGCACCAGTGAAGCTCCCAGGTGGTGCCCCTGCCCGGGGCTGGGAGGGGATGCCAATCCCGAGGGAATCCGGCAGGGAGGCAGCTCCAGCACCGAGGATGTCACAGACTCCACCACAGGAATGCAAATAAATCCCCTTTTCTTCTTGGTAATTTGTTTCCGTGCAGAATAAATTGAATATGTAATTTCATTTTCTCTCTTGGAGCATTAACAACCTTGGAATTGTTGGGATTCACAATGAAGACAACAAACAAGTAATTACTGACGAACTGATACCGCCGTGGAGAAGAGAATGCCATTGATTTGAATTCTCCTCAGCCCCATTTCCCCTCCCATTGCATTAGGCACAATAAAGTGTTACAGGGGATTATGTTCTGCTGGAGAGCAGTTCTTATCAGCCACCACAAACTGCCTCCTCCCCAGAGAACGTGCCCACACCACTGTGCCCTCACCCAGGCCATGGGGGGATGTCCAAGACTGTCCCAAGACCAGCAGCTCCAACCTAAGCTCCTCCTCAATTGGCCCTTTCTTCTTTATTTCTTGGAAAACTTGCCTTGGAAGCCACTGCCTTTCCAAGATCCAGGTGAAGGAAGATGCAGAGCCACTGGGCACAGTCCTTGGTTTGTCCTGTGTTGTATTTCTAGTGATCTCATCAAGTGATGACCATAACGTTGTTGAACTGCAAATAATTAGTATGAAGCGGATTGTGGTGTGAAATTTGATGTACGAAATGCAGTTTATGGTGCATCCTTCAAAACCCAGGACAGCTGGATCCCTTTTCTTTTGCCAGCAGAAACTTGTCTCCCAGGAAAAGCAGGATCCCTTGCTTGGTCTGTGTTTGGAGAGATGGCCTTCATCCTTCTGTGCCTCGGTACTTCTGTGTGTTGCAGAGAGGCGGAAATATTTCCCTCTCTCCCCACATTTGACCAAAATTTCTGTGGTCTGACAGTGATTTGCAAGACGTACAGAGGAGTGTGGAGGGCACAGTTTCCCAGCTTGGTGGGGAGTGTGGAGGGCACAGTTTCCCAGCTTGGTGGGGAGTGTGGAGGGCACAGTTTCCCAGCTTGGTGGGGAATGCGGAGGGCACAGTTTTCCATCTTGGCAGGGGTGCACAGAGCCTTTCAAGGCTTGTGAAAGGATCAAAGAAACATGGAAATGTTGATGTGCAGGGACTGCTGGAGGCCCCCAGTCCAGCATCCCCCTCTGAGCAGGGTAGTAGTCAGCATTAGGATCTGGAAAACTCCAGAGGAGTCTCTGGGTAAACCCTTCCCACCCTTTGCCTCTGGATGGGGAGGATATTCCCTGGCTGCAATTCATGCCCACCCCCCCGTGTCCCTCCCGGGTGCCCCTGGCTCTGCCCTGGCCATCCCCACCCTCTGAGCAGTGTGGAGCATCCCTGAGGCTCCTCCAGCCTCCCCTTCTCCAGAGGGAAGCCCAACTCCCTCCCTGCCCAAGCAAATGATGCCAGAGGGGACCTTTCACCACCAATTGTGACATCCTGGTCAAACCACCACAACCAACAAGGCACAATTTCCCTGGTGGGGATCTATGAGCCCTGGGCCTGAGCTGGAAGGTTCAGGAGGAGAAGTTTGCCCTGTGCCTCCATCCTCCTCCTCCCAGGGCTGGGGGGGGACGTGGTACCCATCCCAGGGGCACAGGGATGCTCGGGAGGTTGCCACATGCAGCTCCTGAGAGGTCTGTGCTCCTTCCTCACGCGTGTGTGAGGGCACAGCTCCGAGACAGCTGCTGGAAATGCCTCCTGTCGCTGTTTCCATTGTCTCAGCACCATTTCTGGACATGCCTCCTAAGAAGTTTATGCAAGAAATTCTTGGAATGTCATTGAAACAGGACTTCTTCCACGGTCATGCTGTTTTATGGGATCTACCTTCACTCCTACCACATCTTAGCAGAGAGTTGATGTCCTGCCTCAAATCAGGTCTTTGTGTTGTTTGCAAAGTTCACCAGCTCTCAAAATGATCTTTCTGAGCACAATTAATTATTTAAAAAAGCCTAAATTGTGGATGACCGGTAAAGGAGGCCTTGTCTGATCTTAATTATCTTTTCAGAGGTTTCTCTGCTCTTTCTCAGTTTGGTAAGAAAATTGCTCAAGCACTGTCAGATAAGTAAGCAATTCCCCAATTAATATAACTAATGTTTACACATAAATGACTTCTTATTTTAGCAAGCACTTGCAGCATCAAGTGACCTTGATAAACCCATGTATTAAGTATTTCTCTCACAGGACACAGATATGCTGATTTTATTATACAAATATTCGTCTTTACTACAAGATATTCCCAAATCAACCTCTTTGAAGAGGTTTCTCATTTGATAAAGAACACAGGTTGCTACACTGAGGAAAAGACATTAACATCTAATTAGGCCCCAAAATTATCCAACAGAATGACTTGGTATCTCCTTCAAAACATTCTCTCCCTTTCAGTTCCCAAAGATTGAGAGTGAAAGGTCTTCCCAAGAAATAAATTCTCTTAGGACAAATCCTGCAGCCCTTAATGAGCAGGTTGAGGGGGGGAGGGGGCGGGTTGTGCAGAGGAAGCTCTGCCTGCAGAGCTCAGTAAGTCCAAGCTAAGTATTTCATTTCCTGCCATCTCTTGCCAGAGGGGACACTTTCTGAAACACAACCCTTGCGGGCTCTGCCGTGTGGAGCAGAGTCTTCTCCACCTCAGCAGGTGCTTTGGGGTCTGTGTGGAGGTGAGATGGTGTTGGCCAGAACTTTTTGTCTGCCCAAACATCTCCTGTGTGACAGTTTGCAGCGTGTGAAAAGCTCTGTCCCCTGCTCCTCAGGCAGCTCGATGCCGATGCCAGCCCTGACCCCAGTCGGTCGCTGGCACGAAGGGACTTTGGGACAGGAAAGCTCTGAGGTGTGCAGAGCCTGCAGCCCCATCCCAGCACAGCAGGGTGGGAGGGAGGTCTGGCCCAAAGCAAAGAAACCTCCCCAAATGGCTTTGGTGGCCTGAAAACGTTGCCCACTCCCTCAGCCAAACCCACGGTGGGCTCTGCCAGGGACTCCATCCAGCAGAGGAGAACCAGGTCATGGCAGCTCTTTGCTGGGAGAGCTGGGAATGTTCACCTGGAGAAGGGAAGGCTCCAGGGAGACCTGAGAGCCCCTTGCAGTGCCTAAAGGGGCTCCAGGAGAACTGGGGAGGGACCTGGGACAAGGGGTGGGGTGATGAGACAAAGAGGAATGGTTTCCCACTGCCAGAGGGCAGGGATAGATGAGATATTGGGAAGGAATCCTTCCCTGTGAGGGTGGGCAGGCCCTGGCACAGGGTGCCCAGAGAAGCTGTGGCTGCCCCATCCCTGGGAGTGTCCAAGGCCAGGCTGGAGCAACCTGGGCTGGTGGAAGGTGTCCCTGAGGAGACAGTGGGAGCTGCCCTGGTGTGGGTGAGGAAGGAAACTCTTACACAAATGTGAACTTTCCATAACATTGCCCAAAGCCGGGGATGTTTGTTAATAAAACCAGCAGAGACATGAAAATGCTCAGGAATGACTTGTAACAGTTCTCGAGTTTTGAAGAAGGTGGTAACCAGGGGGTGCCTGGTTCCACATCTGTACTAATTCCAGCAATCTTCTGATAATCCATTTCAAGTGCAGACCAAGTTTAGATAGATTTTCCCCTGTATATAGTGAATTTAAAGTCCATTTAACAATGCTAGTTTAATGTATTTTGATTGAATTTTGAACTTGGATTCAAGTGAGCTTGACACAAACCATCAATAAAGATGCATAATTGAATGAGAATCAAATTTACAAAATAAAAATCCTGGTACATGTCTGTTAAACTCTGTAAGTGTTTAAATAAATTGCATAAGGAAAGTATTTTGTTCTCGGTAGTACTGAAGTGCAAGATGGAGGGATGGGATTTACTGACATACCCTAAAAGTTATTGAATTAGAGGGGAAATAATTATTATTCTTGAATCAAAGACCTCCCAGTCCTTCTCCATGCAAATGATTTGATTTATCTCTGCTCTGTAGAGGCCACTGGTTCACTGGGATGCTCAGACATCCAGTTTCATCGGAACATCTTCCACTCCTGAGGAATTTCTCCTTCCCCCACAAACTCCTCCTGCTCCTCTTTGACTCCTGTTGAACCTTCACCCCAACCTGGCACAGGAGGGAGGGCAAAGTAGGAAAGAAACACAGCAGGGGAGAGGATGGGGAGAGGGGTACCAGAGCCACTGATGCTCTCCAGTGATGTGGCAGATAATTGGGAAGAGTTTGCCTTTCAGGAAGGTTCGTGGAGATACCTGGAAAATGAGCAAACATCACATTTTAGCTGAAGAAGTGCAGAGTGAGAGACAAGTATCAGTGAGGAACTGGAAGGGTTGGGAAGAGCAGGCTCCAGAGTGAGTCTCAGTTCAGTGGAGTTCTGAATTTGAAGGAATTACAGTGGGGATCCAACCCTGGAAAAATGAGTCCTCACTTAAATTTAACAAAGCCACAACAGTTTTCTGGTTGAAAAGCAGTGTGAGATCATCTTAAGGACTTTGGGAGAGAAAGACAACAAAGCTGCAGGTGGCTGAGCTGTCCAAACACAAGGGTGTGCAGAGGAAAATCAAAAGAGGATATTCCAAGGACAGGACAGCAATAGACAATTAGAGAACCCTGTGAGAAGCCAAAGAAAAGCTTGTGTATGTATATATATATATATTTTTATATTTATGCTTGTTTGTTTGTTTGTTTTATAAGAACAACATAGACAGTGTCAGCTGTTGGAGAGAGGCACAAATACCTGCAGAAACTCACAGTCATTTCACAAAATCCTGAAGGAATGAAAACTCCGAAGCAGAAGGAAAACACAAAGGAGGGAGGGAAGAACAAAATGATATTAGAAACCTTCCAAGCTGTTGCTGCATCCACTGGAGCCCAGTCTTTATTCTCCTGAGCAGTGACACAGGACTTCCCACTGCCCCTCCAAGTGCAAGGGCCATGGATGAAATCCCAGTCAGACCCTAGAGATCTAAACCTCAGACAATGAGAAAACCATTTCTGCTGCAGGACAGTCTGAGCCGACTGAGAGGGAAAATAAAACCCTCTGTGCATAATTTGGTGGTTGTTTTGGGAAGCAGAATCTTCATTTCAGGGCTGGGAATGTTTCCTCCCTGGAGGGTGGGATTCGTGTCACCTTGTTGCAGAAAACATCTGAGCTCATCACCCTCAGGTCTCTCAACAACCAGGGGACAGAGGAGACACTTCTAGAACATGATTCATCTGCCCCAGCACAGACACCCAGGGAAGGATGAGCTGGGTGTGCATTCAAACACTTCTGTCAGCTATAAAGGGAATCTGGACAAGCTCAGAAGTAAATATTTGCATTGAAGACATCTAAATCTCTGCGAGGAATCTGCCCTGGGTCTCTCCAATAGAAATTACACTGCTAAGGACACGACCTCCCAAAGCAGGGAGGGAAACAGGGAGATGAAGAGAAAGCAGAACTGAGGGAAAATATTACCATGATAAAGGAGAAGTTGAATTCCAGGGAAGGAGACAAATACTACAAAGGAAATGCAAAGCAATTTGTGATACTGCTACAAACCAGGTAGAAGGAAAAGGTGGAACCAACACCAAGCTGATGTTCTGTAGGTAAATGGGCTCTGAAAGAATCAGCTTTGTGGTTGTTGGGTTATATGAAGAAAAATCAGTGTTGTTGCTGTTCCAGAAGGCTCTGGATCCCTCCTTCCCTCCGCCTGGGCCTTGTCCATTACAGAGAGAGGTGGTTTGCCATCCCAGTGTTATGAAATGTCTTTCCCACACCTCTGTAGAAGTCATTATCAATCTATTTTGCGTATCACTTAACAAAATAGATCAGGTCAGTCAGATGAGATCTACTTTCTCTAAGTTTGTTGGCTACTGTCAAATACCTTCCCACTCTGTCTGGTCTGAGTCTCCTCTCAGCTTTCAGAGGGTTTCTGTGACAGGGGTCAGTGTCCCCAGCCCACAGACATCACCCATCTGCAATTCTGACCTTCAGAGCCCCCTCAGCATCTCCTGGTCCATTGGCCAAGGGAACTAGCCCTTTCCAGACTCTCCAGCCTGGGTTTGCTGTGCTTGCTGATATAAATATTTTCCCTGGTGACAAACACTGTTTAACATCATCCTTCCCTGCCAAAGTGCTGAAAAACAGTTCACCATCCTCATGTACTATTCACCCCGCTTCTTCCCAAATTCAGAACACATTTATTTCTTTGTATTCATCCCAATTTATGTTTTATTATCCCTTTGTTGTGCCAGCCACAGATTTTCCCTGGTGTTTCAGCGTGACTGTTCTCTTCACTTCATAACTTCTCACATGCAATAATTGCCAGCAGAATTTCCATGGTTATATTTTTACCTTGTGTAGCTCTGTCTGTGCTTCCTTCCTGCACTCCCCAGTCATCCCTTTGGGGAAGGCAGATAAACTGGGAGAGGCCAGAGGGATCCAGTTTCCACCCCACATCCTCTGCAGAGGCATCTCCTGGCACTCCATCCATGCTTCTCCACCAACACAAGGAGCAACAGGACACAATAAACCCCCATCCTGTGCTCTGGAGCTGGTCAGCTCCACTTTCTTACTGTGGGAAGAGACCCCAAGATGTGTTTGGTGCAGGAGGGAACCACCAAGCCAAGGCAGTGCTGTGGGGAGCAGCAGAGGCAGGGTGGTAACACATGCCCAGGGACCTCACCCCCTGCCCATGTGGGCACGCAGCCCCTGCCACCCCCTCTGCTTTCCCGGGGCCCCACACCCCAAAACAGCCTAAGAGTCTGACAAAGCCACAAAGCAGTCCTGATCCTGACAGTGATTTAAAGCCATCCTTGGAGCAACCAACCCCGCACCCTCTCCCAAGGTCAGGCACAAACCAAAAGCAGCAGAAGTGTCAGGAGGCAGAGCTGGGGAAACACCCACACTAGGAGTTGCCCAAGGCCATGGAAGTCAAGCTCAATTTACGCCATTTGATGGCTCAAAACCAAGTAAAGTCAGGAAAACGAGGGCCTGCTGATCCCAGGCCAGGTTGTGCTGAGGGTGCAGCTGGTAAATAAGGGACTGGGAATGAATGGCCCAGGATTGCCTGCTGGGAAAGGAGCTCAGAGGGACAAGAGGGAGGGCTGGCCCTCTGGAGTGGCTCCACTCACAAGCACTTGGAATATTCACTGGACAAGGTCAACAGCCCAGGTGTGCCTGTCCTCTCCTCGCCACCATTCTCACGCTGAATTCAGCTGGAACATGAAGGACCCTCCCTTTGGACCCTGTTAGTACTAATTATCCCTTGGAAAGGAACAGCAGGAGAATGCTCCCACCCCAGGCCATCTCAAGGTTAAGCCCTGACAAGGACCTGAACCAAGGTCTCCCTGAGTTCAGATGAAGCCCTCAGGGACTGCCACCACTCCTGTGGCCACATTGTTGTCTCCCCTGCTCAGGTGGAAGGTGTTGTCAGGACCAGGTCAGGCAGGAGTGAGCCTTCCCACAGCTCTGAGTGATGCCAGGGTGTTCCTCACCATGCACACACAGGGATCTCCGGGATTGCTCCAAGGGCAGCTCTCAAGGGGCTTAAATGAGGATGAAGGGATGACACTGAAGTCTAAGTTTAGGTGTCTCAATGCCATGTGGACTCATCTCATTTCCTTTAGCTGATGCTGATTTTCAGCAGCGGAAGAGCAGAAAACCAAGTGTGGTGGCCTGAGGTCCCGGAAAAGAACAAAGGGGACATGTGAAAATCCAACGGGTCAGACAGAGGTGGCAGTTCGCCATCCTCCTTCCCAATGCCAATTGTTTGCTCCTGACTGCAGCTTTCAGGACAGGAAAGCCACGCTAGATGAAAGATACCTGCAGCTCCCAAATCCTGTGAGAAGAGTTGTCTGGAGACCAAACCCACCACAGGAATTATGATCCAGCCCTGGACTGTGTTGGCTCCAGCAGAGGAAGGGACAGGGACAGGAGGGGACAGGACTGGTGGGTCCCAGCAGCAGGAGGGCCTGAGCAATAGTGTGAGGTCCAGCCCCACTGTGGGAATATTTCACCTTCCTGCCTCCTGCTTCGCCAGGGAAACAAAGGAGATACAGATGCCGGGTTATAAATTTTAAAGCAATTCTGCTGAGAACCTCCTTTTGAATTTAGAGGTGAATTCTTCATATAAATGGATTGAGAAATTCTCCCTCTGAAGTCATCCATCTCTTAATAGGACAGCCTGACACCAGCTGAGTCAATGCGATGGCCGCTGTTGATTTGAGTGTGTTCATCCAAGGCTGACATGACATTTCTTTTGTTGACAGAGCTCATATGTTACAGCAGCCTGTCCTTCATATTTCTCTGTCTTTCACCGCTTCGGCAGCTGCACTCCAGGAGAAACTGCTGCATTTACTTATTGCTTCAAGGTCCATTTCCTAGACATTCCCTTCCCCAGCTAAGGGCAGCTTTTTTGTGTTAAATCCTAGATTTCAGCCGGAGAAGGATTTGTCCTGGAGATGTGATTCTTCAAAGGCCAACACAGCAAAGTTCTCCAAAGCACTGGAGCACCTGAATTTAATTTCAGGAGCAGATGCATAATAATGATATTATTCAGCACCTTTTATCCCAAAGGATTCTTCTCAGAAGTTAGACTTTGACAGGGAGATTCTAGAGGTGGATCTGGATGATCAACATAGGCAGACCTTCATGCACCAGAGCATTTCTGGGGAGGAACATGACAGACAATTTGAACTGTGTCACATCAAGTTCTGAATCTCTCTCAGATTTCTGGGATGAGGATTTTAACAGACAGCTCTGCTCTTGGAGCGTGATGGGATCTCTTGCACTGACAACAAATCTCATTTGTGCAAGAAATGCTGCTTTCCTAGAAGTCCAGACTGGAACTAACCCTGGACTCTGCCCGAGGAGGGGGGAAAGTGCTCTGGGAAAGTATGAACTGCTCCTGTCTTCATGTCCTGGCCACTCCCTGCAGAGGGGCAGAACTCTGGGCTGGCTGGGTCACTGGGCTCGCTTAAAATTGCATTGCCATCTTACGCAGGGATGGACAGTGTGGGCACCCTGAGCACAAATACTGCTTGGCAGGTCATTCCCTTGGAGAATCATGAATGACAAAACCCCAAAAAAACCCCCATGCATAAAGAATTAATCACAGGGTTGGTGCCCAGGCTGCCTCTGAAATCAAAAGTCCATCAGGACTGCAAACTTTTACCAAGGGAGGACAGGGAAGGGCAAACAGAGACACTGGGAGCATCATTTGGGTACCATGTTCCTGTCTTCTTGTGCCTGCATCCCAGATCCCTGAACAGAAACCCACGGAAGTGCAGTGGGAGCTGCTTTCTGCTGGGCAGCAAATCTTTGTGACCTTTAAATCGTCTTTACACAGCCCATCAGCTTGAAAAATATTTTGTAAGTTACTGAGTGAGATTTAAATGATGGCTGATTAGTGCTGAGGGTTGTGTGTCCACACAGGAGCTCACAGAGCAGCCACTGCTGCTCATGGTGGTGCCACCAGTGCCACCACAGTGACTGGCACTGGAGTGGTCCTGGGCAGGTCACAGGCACGGAGATGCTGCTTCTGGATTTGTCACTGGTGGAAAATAATAAAGCAGGGACTCTCTGCTCTCAACCCCCTCCTCTCTGAGCAAGGAGCCTCCTGTTGGCTCTGGAAATTCAGCTCACCAGGCCCTGGATGTGTCCCAAAGGCTCAGCTTGCCAGGGACAGTTTTCCCTGGGTCACTGGGTTGTGCTGTGGGTAGGACAGAGGAGCTGGAGCTGGAGCTGGCAGGAGCATGTGGAGATCCTGCTGCATTGTCCTTGGAGAGCTGCCATTTTCCCCTTTGCTGGACAGTTCCTGCTCTCTGAGCTTGTGAGACAGATAGAGCAGCTCAGGAAAAACCCTAAACTGAAATTTCCAAGGGAAGGAGTGAAGGAGGGGTGAGACAGAGCTGCCATGGGGCTCTGCCCTGCCCAGGGAGCTGCTCCAGGGGGGCTGTGGAGGTGGGTGAGCCTCGTGCTGCATCCCACGCTGGGCACCCCCTGGCTGTGCCTGGGTGAGCATCCCTGCTCGGCCGACAGGGGGGGCTGAAGGTCTCGCCAGGCTGCAGCTGGACAAGGGGTTTTCATGGCCCTGCTGATGAGGACCTGCCGTGGAGCTCAAACCCCACCACTCTCCGGTCTGCCCTCCCTGCTGCCCCCTGACCTCACACCCCACGAGGGGTTACACCAGTTAGAGCAGGAAAATACATAAACCCCAGGCCTGAGTGGGGAGCCGCAGCAGCAGGGAGCTGTGTGAGCTTTGCTCTGGGCAGGCAGGGGCTGACCTGCACTCCAGCTCTCTCTGCAGGGAGATGTTCCTGCAGCAGCCCTGCTGGGGTGACGTCTCCAGCCATGCTGAGCACGTGGTCCAGGCCCAGGTTCTCTCCACCCCAACCCCAGAGTGGATCACAGACCTTGCTCCCTTTCCTGGAGGAAAGCAGGTCTCACTCCTCGGTGCGGACTTTGCTCTTTGCCTCAGAAAGTTTTATGAAAGACTTGCAAGGGAAGATGCAAGTGAGACCCCTAGAACCTGCCCTGGCACATCCCCCCAAAACCCACCCCTAAAACTCACCCTGGGACCCCCAAACCCGACCCCTGAGACTCCCAAAATCCACACCCAGAACCTGCCCTGGGACCCCCAAAACCTGAGCCCTAAAACTAACCCTGGGAGCCCAAAAATCGACCCCTGAGACCCACAAAATCCACTCACAAAACTTGCCCTGGGACCCCCCAAGAACCAACCACACAAAATCCACCTTGAGACCCCCCAAAACCAATGCCCAAAACCCACCCTGAGACCCCCAAAACCTGCCCCTCAGGGACCCCAAACTCCCCCTTCCCAAATCTTCCTTCTGCACAGCTGACCAACCAATGCCCTTCACAGCACATTTCCAGCCCTTTAAATATTCACGAAGCTGGGGCTGCTGCTTAATTGAATTTCCTCTATGAATGAATCAGTTATTTTTCCATCTCCTGCAGCAAAGATGCAGGTTAAGTACAAAGCTGGGGTAGTACACCAAGAAAGCGATTCCGCTCTGGGTCGAGGCTGAGCCAACTCACCCCTGCAGGGATCAGGTCTCCAGGATCCTTCTTTGCCCCACACAGTCTTAAAGTCAGGGATTCATGGAATAATTCATGTCAGGATGGACTGCCAGAGGTCTCCAGTCCAAGCCCTGCTCAGAGAAGAGGTGCTACCAAAGACAGAGGAGGTTGCTCAGGGTCTTCTGCAGTCAAGCTTCAAGCAGCCAAGAATGGAGATAACACCTTTACCTCAAGGCTGGATGTCCCTTACTGTGAAATGTTTATTTCCCCTTACACTCAGTGAGATTCCTGTTTGTTGTGTCTGTTGCCTGGTGTCATTTCACAAGGAACCTCCACCCAGAGCCTCCACCTATGCCGTAACCTCCCTTGGGCAACAGGCAAGAGCAGGAACGTCTCTCAGCAAGAGCAGGAACACCTCTCAGCCTTCTGTTCTTAACACCAAGCAGTGTCAGCACTCTCAGCCTTTCCCTGTCCCCTCAGCACATCGTGCTCCAGCCCCTGACCTGGACACAGCCCTTCAGATGTGACCTCACAAGTGCTCAACAGCAGGGAATGATCTCCTCCACCTCCCCATCCTGCTCCCTGTGCCCGGCTGGCACAGCCCCAGCGGCTCTCAGGGGCACGGGACATGCTGCCAGCTCTTATTGTCCCCCAGGAGCTCACATTTGTCACACTGCCCCTAGTGCAGAATTATTGAGAAGCCTGGTTTGCCCATGAATGAAGGGGAAGGAGTGGGCAGGAATTCCTCAATGTCAGGCAGGGCAAAGCTAGAAGCTCTCTCAGCCTGCCCTGGTGCTCACAGGGAGGTTTGGGGGCATCCCAGAGAAGTTATTCTGCACAGATGTCTTGGGCTCTGAGGTCAGCCAAGGAAGCTGCCCTGTTTAATCATTAGCTAATATTTAACGGGAGAGCAAGAAGAAGAGAAAAGAGAGCCCAGAGGCACAGAGAGCCTGAGCAGGCTGGCAGGGACAGGGGCTGGGAGATGAAGGAGCAAGGTGACCCCCCTGCACTGGGAGAGGGTTCTCCACCCCTGCTGCAGTGGCTCACGGGCTTCACCGAGTCCTGCCTTCAGATTTACAGCAAAATCTGCCTGTGGGACCCAGAGCAGGAGAGTTTCTGGTCGTGGTTACCTGGTTGGGTGTTGCCTCATGCCCTGGGCAGTTGTGTCCCAGCAAGGATGAACTCAATCAGGGTCTTAAAGTTGTATGTCCCCTCTCCTCCCTTATGTGGAGAGTCTTGTCCAGGGCTCCCTGTTGGGAGCAAAGCTGTCACCACCAACCTGTGTCCAGGGTGGGACACAGAGCTCCTGTGCTGGGGCAGGTGATGGACAGCAGGACCCACACAGGGTTTTCAGGTTGTACCCCAGCACTGCAGACTGAGCTCTCCACTCCTACACAGCATCCTGCCCCTCTCCAGCCGGGAAGAGCCCCAGTGGAGCTCCCTGCACGCAGAGCCCTCCAGCTACAGCAGCAACAGCAGCCTCTTAATAAAGCTCTAGGAAACAGAGGGATTGTGCACAGGAAAAAAGTCTTCCCAGACCCAGTTCTGTGCTTAATTCCAACCTCCTACAGGCCCCAGGAGCAGCTGAACCCCCAGCACAGCCGGGACCCTGAACTGCTTGGGCTGAGTTTTATTGTGCTGCAGGGTTCAGGGGAAGACGTTTCACCGTGGCCACACAGTCCAGCTCCTCCCCCCTGCCCTGGCTGCTGGATGTCAGTCTCCAGCCTCAGCTGCTGTGTTTGCAGGGTAATTGCTCCCTCCCTTACCTGTGGCAATGGTGCTGCCTGGAACAGGAGATCAGCCACCCTAGAAATTGCTCTCCACTGTTCCTGGCAAAAGCTTTTGTCATTGGCCTTCTCTGCCAACTAGAAAAATAATCCTGGCAGGAATGTCTGAAGACATCAGGTTATTCTTCAATGAGGCATTTTTGGCAGGGGTGGGCAAATTAGAGTGGACCCAGCTCTGGCACCTCCTTTCCTGATGCTTCCATGGCCTGTACAGGGCTGCAGGGGGTTCCTGGACTTTGCCACTCACTGAACCTCTCAGAGGGTTCCAGCCCAGACACAGCCTGCTGGTGGTGCTTTTGGACAACCAGAGCCACACCCCAGGGCTGAATTTACACCTTCTGAGTGACAGTCACACTCCCCCACACTCTCTGCCCCTGGGAGAAGCTGATATTGTCGTTGAGAAAAGGTTTTCTGAGATAAAGAGCATCAGGGAGCAGTCAATCACCTCCTTGGGACATCAAGGAAAAGGAAGTGCTCTCCAGCCACCCCTCTGCTGCTGTCCCACTGTGCAGGACTGGGGTGATTCTCCTCAGCCTCAGGAAGAATTGTGAAGAATTTGGTTCCATGAGTGAGTGGTGATGGAGGGAAGAGAATAACAGTCCCTTCATCCCAAGCCTCTGTATCTTCTCCTCCCAGGCCAGTCCCTGGGCACCGGTACCTCTCAGATGGTGCCAGAGAGGTGAGAGATGCTGTTCCACATATGCAAGGGGCAGAAGGGTAATGTAGTTTTGTGCCAAGGTGCCCATGCTAAATGGGGGAGGAACAGGCCTGGCTGATATCCCAGCACTGTGCAGGGATGTTCTCTGATGTCCTGGAGCTGGGAATGTCCTGTTCTCTGCATGGTCCCAGCTCCAGCACCAGGGAGCACAGCTGGAGACAAGGAAGCAACACAACCATGGTGACACTGGGAATCCATCAGAGAATCACAGAATGCTAAGGCTTGGAAGGGACCTCAAGGATCATTTCCTTCCACCCCCTGCCATGGGCAGGGACACCTCCCACCAGCCCAGGTTGCTCCACGCCCCATCCAACCTGGCCTTGGACACTTCCAGGGATGGGACAGCCACAGCTTCTCTGGGCACCCTGTGCCAGGGCCTGCCCACCCTCACAGGGGAGAATTTCTTCCCAATAGCTGACCTAAATTCCCCCTCTTTCAGTGTGAATCCATTTCCCCTTGTCCTGTCACTCCAGTTCCTGATGAACAGCCCCTCTCCAGCTTCCCTGAAGCCCTTTCAGACACTGGAAGGTGCTCTGAGGTCTCCACACAACCTTCTCTTCTCCAGGCTGAGCAGCCCCAGCTCTCCCAGCCTGTCCATAAGGAGGTGCTCCAGTCCCCATATCAACTTCATGACCTTCTTCCCTTTATGTCAAAATATTTGTTAGAGCAGCCACCTCACAGACAGAAAGGGGGATGAGACCTCAGCCCAGTGAGCTCAGGGGCATAAACCCCACCCACTCTGGGTGGGAAAAATCCCCAGTTTGGTGAAGTTCTGCCTGCTGGGACCTCAGCTCTGCTCTCCTGTTCTGGGCCGGGCAAGCCCTTGGAGCCCCAGAGCTGACAGACAGCAGGGGGGAGGGTGTGCTTGTGCAAAGCACCCTGGAGAGACATTCCTTGGAGCAGTCTCAGAGAAATACACCTCGGGAGAGCCGTGGAAGCAGAGTGGAGAAGCGTCCTGCGCAAATGGACCAGCCCCATGAGTGCAGTGTCCTGTTCTCACACTGACTGACAGTGGGGTGGTTGCACAGGCCAGTTTGTGGCTGCACAAGAGTTACAGTAAGTGCCTTTACTGAGCAAGTGGAGGAACACAAATTCCAGGGGGTTGTCTCCCCTTTGCACCCCCTCCTTGGATGGAGAGCATCACACTGTGGCTCTGAACATCCATCCTGCCAGGAGCCACTGCTGCATGTTCTGCTGCAGGTTCCCAGCTGTCACATCTGTCACATCTGTCCCAGCTGCCCCCCAGCCCAGCCCAGCCCAGCCCAGCCCAGGTGAAGATGCCCTTTTTCACACAGCACAGCCCTGAGTGCACAGAGAGTGCTCTGAGAGCTGCCTGCACAGCCCAGGGCAGAAATCCCAGTCCCTGCCCCCATGGGACTGGGGACATGAGAGGAGGGAGAGGGAGAGGGAGAGGGAGAGGGAGAG
>JAWWEU010000041.1:10407697-10440296 GCA_035583155.1 Acropternis orthonyx
GGGCAGGCCCTGGCACAGGCTGCCCAGAGAAGCTGTGGCTGCCCCATCCCTGGGAGTGTCCAAGGCCAGGTTGGATGAGCTTGGAGCAACTTGGGCAGGAGGTTGGAATGAGATGAGCTTTGAGGTCCCTTCCAACCCAAACCCTTCTGTGACTCTGTGGTACAGGAAGGTTTTGCCTTGGGGCAGGGAGCTGCTCTGCAGAAAGAATCCCAACCCTGTGCTCCCTCACGGTTCTGCAGGGTCTGTGGGACAGGCAGAAGGGGAGATGCCCCCTGGTACCCAAAACCCAGCCCTGCCAGTGCCCCTGTGGGCAGCAGGGGTGGTTCCACGTGCCGGGTGCTGCGGCAGGGCCAGGCTCAGGCGTGGGCAGCAGTGTCAGTCTCTCCAGGGCACAGCAGTTGCAGTGATTACAACACAGGGCTGGTTTCTGGAAGGAGAAGGGTGGGTGCAGCCCCCGGGGGTGACCTCTCAAGCCGTGAAGCTCTTCTCGCTGGAAGAAGACCCTGAGCACATCAACACCTTCCACACCTTTCTGAGGCTCGGCGACCAAGCCGCTCCACTTGTTGTTCCAGTTTTAATGAGAGAATCAGAAATGGAGGCTGAAACCCCTCCAGATGGATTGTGCCAAGGCTGGGGTTGCACTCTGTCCCCTGGAGAGGGCATCCCTCTGCCCTGGTCCCTCCTGGAAGCTGCTGGAGATGCCAGAGCTGCTTGCAGCCATCCACATCTCCGGTGCTGAACTGTTATCTGGGCCAGTGAGAGCAGATTTGGGGCAGCCAAACACCTCCCCAGCCTCGGTTTGCTCTCTGCTGGCGCTGAGGTGGGGTGGAAATTCCTGTTTCCCATACTTTGAATGCTCTCCGCAGTCGGAAACTATGAGCTCATGGCTCTATACATAGGCACTGGAAAAACGAGTCTGGCTCCCTTTGCTGCTTTGGCCACGCCAAAATCAAAGGGATTCTGGCACATCACAGCCCAGCTCTGTCAGCAGTTTCATTCTTTCCCAGGCCTGGCTTTTCCCAGTGCCTTTGTCCCACTTTCACGTGCAGCGTCTTTCCTGAGTGACAAGGCTGGGTCTGCCAGTTCTGAAGGACAAGAAACCAAGTTCAGGGGCCAAGGGAGTCCCTAAGCACTGCCTGTCATTTTTTTTTCCAAGGCTTTAAGAAGTCCAGCTCATGGCCAGTGTTTCAGAGCCCTCAACCCAGGATCTTCAGGATCCTTTGGTCCAAAGAGGAAGGTGGCACCAGGATCCTTTGATCCAAGAAAGAAGGTGGCACCAGGATCCTTTGATCCAAGCAAAAGGGTGGCACCAGGATCCTTTGATCCAAACAGGCTCAACAGGTGGCACCAGGCTCAGCTCCTCTCCAGAGACCACAGGTGGGACCTTCTCTGTTCTGAGGCTGTGGCTGCCAGGGAATAAAGGACATTTCTGGCCCAGAGGAGGACAGAGCCCTTCCTGCAGGATTTGGGGTGGCCAAGGTGCCTTCCCTGTAGCCACAGCAGCACCTGGGCAGGGCTTTGCAGCCTTTGGCAAGAACAGGAGGAGGCTGCAGAGACAGCCCTTGTCTTCCACAGCATCACCCAAACTTCCCACTCCCAGCTACCAGGTGTGGAGGAGGGACAATGCTATTATATTTATTATATTTATTATGTTTATTATCTTTGAAGCCAGAATTTTGTTCTCTGTGTGAGCCTGCTGCCAGGCAAATAATCACTATAGCTCTCCATATTCCCATATCAAGTCCATGCTGCTCTTCCCCAGACCCTGACCAATGAGCAGAGACATGTTCCCACATCCTTTCACTCAGCTGGGGCCAGGATCCTGGTGGGAAAATCCCAGATGGATTCCTGCTGGCAGAATGCAGCTTTGCCATGCAGGCACAGCCCAGCCACGTGCAAGGGCAGGACGGGGTGAATTCCCTGCCTTGGGAACTCTGGAAATATCCCAAACCTTCCCAGGGGTGGATCCCTGAGCCGTGTCTGTGTTCTCCTCTCACAGTGCCATGAGTGGTCCATGGAATGGTGGCTGTGATGGGTTGATGTCCCAGGGTTGTGAGGGGTGGAGGCTGCCCCTCCTCGCTCTCCTCCAGCTCCTTTCCATGCTGGATTAGTTACACTGCTTGCACCTTTCCCCATCCCCCTGGGAATGCCTGGTGTCCATCCCATCCCTCCCAGGTCAGGGCCAGCCCTCCCAAAGTCCCTCAGGTTTTCCCCAGCCACTTTCAACCTGCAAATCTGAGGCTTTAGAGGAGTTTCTGCTCAACCCACTCTCCTCTTCCCAGCCCCAGCTCAAGCACAGCAGGGTGTTGGCATTGGTGGGAATGAGGAGAAGGAAAGGCACAAAATAAAGAAATCCAAGTTTGATCCCAGCCCAGGGATATTCCCAGCTAGGGGGGAAGCTCAGGGAAGAAACATGACTTTCCCAGGGGTGCCCTGTGCTGGTGGAGGGTCCAAGGGCCCTGTCTGAGTGATACCCAGTTCCAGGTTGTGAAAATAAACCCACACAGCTGGAGAAGTGAGACAACTTCAGGGGCACCCAAGCTCTTTAAAGGGTCTTGTGTGCCCTCGAGCTCATCCAGCTTCCCTCCACTTGGTTTGCTTGAATTAGAGTGGGAAAACCCGTGGTTTTTTTCCTTCTGGGTGTGTCCATCCTGCTCCTCGGGCACCCAGGATGGGCACCCACCATCCATCAGGATGCCAGTTCAGCCAGGACGGCCCAAAACGCGTAACAAAAGCTCTTCCTGCAGCTTCCCCTCGGTGCTTTCGGCCGTGCCCAGGAGGTGGTGCTCTCGGATGGGCTTTGGACACCAGGAAAAACAAGTCCGGGATGCAATGGGAAAACGTCCCGGAGTGTCAAGGTGTGCAGGTGGGATGCGCAGGTGGGATGCACAGGTGGGATGCACAGGTGGGATGCTGCCTCTTCCCTGCCAGGATGAATGGGATCTACTGCCCATGGAAAATGTGAATCCAGCCATTTCATGGCATGAATGCTTATCCAACACCGAGTAACAGCTGGGTATGTTCCCAAACCTTTCCAAGATGTCTGTTCTGCCACAGACTGTGGGGGAACCTGCACTGGTGCCACAGCTCAGACCTGTCCCTGCCTCCCTGCTGGCAACAAATCCCGCTGGGAATTACCCTGGAGCCTGGCGTGAGTCTGATGGGATTCCCTTGGAGTGTTATTCTGACATCAGATATTTGGGATTTGTCCCACCCAGTGGGTGCTGAGCCACACGGTCCCACAGTGCATGGGGGATTCCAGTCTCCAGGGGCTTCTTCACCAGACTCCCCTCCCAAAAAGTCATTTTCCCCTCACCCAACAATGCCTGGAGTGACTCTGGGGGCAGCCCAAATGCAGCCCCTCGGGATGCTGAGGAGGACCAGGGCTGCACAAACCCCCCTGCATGTGGCAGTGGTGACATCTGGCCTGTGTCCCCCAGCCCAGCCCCTCGGGGATGCTGGTTCCCAGTAAGAGGGAGTTCCCACAGTGGAAATGCACAGCGTGGTGTGTGTAGTGGGGGAACAAGAGGGCTTTGAGGGCAGGGGGCTGATGCTCGAGGGAGAAGAAGGGTTTATTCAGCAGCAGCAGGTGGGATGTGCCCCCACCCCCCTTTCTGTGCAGAACCCAACACAGCCCTGCTGGGCTCCCCCGGGGGTCACTCTGGGGGTCCGGCCACCCCCACCCCCAACCCTGCAGACCCTTCCTGGGCACGGGGACAGGACCAGGATGGGGAGCAACATATCAAACCCAGCAGGGACCCACCATCAAACCCTTCCATCAAACATGGCCAAACCATGGCAAGATGTCCCCTGGCCTGTCGCCCCACCCCTCTGGGGCATCACACCAACCATGGTCCCTGTGACCCATCTCTGCTGTGCCATGAGATGTCCCTTTGGGAATGTTCTATCCCCAGCATCCCCTGCAGCAGAGGGGATTCCCTGAGTCCTTACACACACTCCCTCCAGCTGCCTGTTTTCCAGGCAGCTCCCTCGAGCCTTATTCTAGTGGGCAAGGCATAGAAACCCTACAATGCCAGGAGAAAAGGGCCACTGGAGTTGGGGATTTGGGGCCTTTTACCCAAATGGGATGTTCCCTGTGGTTTAGGCTGCCAGATTGTGCCACAGTTTGGGCTTTTTTCTCCAAGC
Organism: Acropternis orthonyx; assembly: GCA_035583155.1. NCBI lineage: Eukaryota > Metazoa > Chordata > Aves > Passeriformes > Rhinocryptidae > Acropternis > Acropternis orthonyx. Next base: position 10,411,844 of record JAWWEU010000041.1, read on the forward strand.
CTGGATCCTGGAGGGCTGGGATTTCAGGACCAAGTGCGGGTCAGCTTCTCACCCTGCAACAGCTCAGGTCGTGGAGCAGCACAGGAAAAAAGACTCAGTGAAAGGAGCCTTAAATACTCAATTTGGGTTGATTTAATGATTTTTCTGAGGTCTTTTGACCACACAGCCACCACAGTGCTGTGAGTGGAGTTTGCAGGCAGAGCTGCTCCAGCCCTGCCCAGGATTCCTCAGGGGGTGCCAACCAGGAGTAAAAGTGGGTTATGGAGAGGAGGATGCCCAGCACACGGTGCATCTGCCCAGGTGGCAGAAGGTAGGAGGGCTGTCCTGTGGGGCCTGCACTTCATTTGGCCTTCCTGTAGTCAAAATAAGGGAAGGATAACCCCAGCCCTCTCTTCCAGTTGGCGTTGGCTGGAAAACACACACTCTTCCCAGTCACTATCTCCCTGTCCCATCTCTCCCCCCATCCCTTCCAGTTCCATCCTTCTTCACAACCCTTCCAGCCCTCCCTCCCTCTCCTTAACTTCTCCCAGCCCCATCCTTCCCTGCACATCTCCCATGTGCCTCCCAGCCCTGTACCCTCCCCAAGCCCATCCCTCCTTCCATCTCCTCCAGTCCCATCTTTCCCTGCATCCCTCCCCGTCACATCCTTTCCATGTTCCTGGCTAGGAGGCACACAGAGCCCCATGGCAGGGGCTCCAAACAGCTCTGATCAAACCCACTGGATCCCAAGGGTGGAATAGTGCTGCCCACGTTGTCAGGGTGGCACTGGGATGGGCACTGTGGGCATGTGTGTGGTGCAGGTCCTGCCCTGAATGCTGCCCTGGGCCAGTGGGGAAGGAGGCAGAGGGAAAAGAGGTCTGAGGTTGGGGCTTGGGAGGCAAACACCAGTCTGGGCAGGGAAGCTGATGTTCCCCAGCAGCTGCCAGGGCTGAGGGCAGCACACTGGTGATGTGGAGCTCCTGGTGGGAGCTGTGCAAGGTTGGGCTTTTCCCAGCAGTCAGAAAACCCTTGGATCTGAGAGCCTCCCCTCCCAGGCACAAGAGCTGTCAGGCTGGGCCTGCTCAAGCCCCACAAAGCTCCTGAGGTGCAATGAGTTGACAGTTGTCTGAGCACGTCCCCAGGGGCAACACTCCCAGTTCCAGAGCCCCGGGCAGATACAGATGCTGCTGCCTTGCACAGCCCAGTGCCCAGCTCTCCAGGCTGTGCCCCACCACATCCCAGCTTCCCCTTCACCCAAAGCCCCTCTTTCCCTACATTCTGAGGGCTTCTGCCAGCCTGGAAGCCTTGCCAGGTCCCCTTACCATGGCTGGGACAGCTCAGGCACCACTTTGCCTCACCAAGGAGCAAATCCTTCTCTGGGCAGCTGAGAGGGCCCTGCAGGATCCAGCTCTGCCCCTGCCCTGCAGCTGGCTAAGGTGTCCAGAGTGACAGGATTGGAGCTGCCAGAGTCAGGGATGTGTCCCCCTCTCTGGCTGTGCTGCTCCCAGCTCTGAACCCCCAGCCTGGATGCTCCTGGAGACGGTAAAATCTGCTGGTTCCAGACATCCCTCCAAGGCAGGGATTACTGAGGAAATCCCTGTCCTTCTCCAAACGCCATTCCCAATGGTTATTTCTCCCTCTTGAACCTTCTCCAGTGTCTCTCCAAGGTGATGATGCCCAGTGATACCTGCACATTTTGGGGCCCCGTGTCTGGGTTAGTAATTCCCAGCCCATAATTGATCCCCTCAGAGCCCCACACCCACCCTGTACCCCACCTGCCTCCCACACGAGTGGCAAAAGCCCATCCTGCCCCACGTCCTCCCACCCACCCCGTGCTGGAATCACCTCTGGCAGCCACACACTTGCATCAGGGAGCTGCCCACGCCGGGTTCCCCCACCCCTGTGAGAAAACCCCCTTTGGCTCCAATCTGTGTCTCTCCCCGCCCTTTCAGCGAGGGGATTTTGCTGGGGAAACACATCTTTGTGCGGCCGCTAATGCGGAGTGACTGTTCCTTTGTGCTGCGGGAGCGGCCGGCCCGCGGCAGACGCCTGGGAACAGCCCCGGCACACAATGGGGGTGACCTCGAAGCAAACACTGACTGCAAAAATCGCTGTTAACCAGGCAGGAACACTGGGACCCCTGGGAAACGCGGCCGGTGCTGTGCTTTTGTCACCAGAGGCAAAGCCCCGCGGGGTTGGGACAGAGCCGGCTGGTAAAAGGGGCTTTGATGGAGCTGGTGGTTCCATCCCAGGTCCTGGAGATGCTGCTCGGTGTCAGTAGCTGGATGGGACAGCGGTGACATTGGCTGTGAGGAGAGGCCAAGGGTATTTCACGAACCTAAGCAGCCAGCCTGGGAAGAAGGGACTGAGGAGAACAGGATGGGATTTAAAGGAGCTCACTAGAGAGAAAAACCAGGGGTGTGCTGCTCCATGGGTGCCCCTTGAGGAATTAATTCAGGATTGAATAGATACAGCCTTGGTTTTTCTATGAAGGACACCCCCCTTTGCCCTCAGAGCTCATTTCCAGCTGTCTCTCAAGGCGGGATCTCTGTGTTCTTTAGAGTAAGGGGGCAGATCCATGCACACTCAGCATGGACCATTATCCAGCAGAGCAAGGTATCTCCAAACTCCCAGCCTGGAGCAGCACTGACCCCTGCCTGCCCCCGGCAAATATCCAGAGGTGCAGACAGATGTGCAGAGTTCTCACACCCCCATGGCTCCCCCTTGCCTCACAGATGGCTGCACCACACCCTCTGTCCCATCGAAGGGGCTGCTCTGGAGCTGAAAGTTGCAGCGAGGACAAAGCTGCACTCAGACCACGTGGGATTCGCTATGCAAACAGTGCATGACATTTCCTTATGGATTCTGAAGTGCAGTGGGAAAACTGGGCACTCAGCTTGCTCCAGATGGCAGTGGTGGGCACCCAGCCTGCTCCAAATCATAGAGGTGGGCCTCAGCCTCCCTCAGAGCCCAGGAATGGGCACCCAGCCTGCTCCAGAGCATGGCAGGAGCACTCAATCTGCCCGGAGCCGCACACACCCAGCACCACCAACAGGCTGCTCCTAAATCGGAGCAGCACAACGCTGGATCCTGGGAAAAGAGAGATTCTCCCAGCTGTCCTTCAGGTTTCCCCCACATTCTGCACAGCCACCTCGATGTCGCTCCCTGCCCTCCAGAGGGGGTTTCAGAGAGCCAAGGGGATGGCTGAGGTGAGGGGGTGGGGAGGTGTGGGGTGGTCCAGGCTGTTTGGAGCATCAGCCAGGCGTGACTGGGCACGGGGGGCACAGGGGAAGGGGCACAAACGCAGACTGGGAACAAGGCTCCCTTTCCAGGAGGGATTGAGGCAGTTTGCCACCAGGGATGAGTGTTCACAGGACGCTGTGCCTTTCCCACCTCTGGCAGCCTCTAATCACGGATGGTGTCTCGGGGCCTGTGCTGACGCTGCCAGGCAGCATTTGTGGCCTTGTGCAACACCCGGGTCACACGGGGTGACACAGAACGGCCCGTGAAGGTGTCAGGGGACAGCCAGGGCTGGCTGGACACACGGCTGGGCAGGGAGCGGGGTGTGCTTTCCACCCTCAGGCGGGAAAAGCGGGAAAAGCATCAGAGCATCAGCCCTGGAAAACCCCCCGGGCAGGACATGGCGCAGGAGAGGCTGCGGGGACAGATGTGGGGACAGAGGTGGCCACGGCGGCACTGGCTGTCCCCACGAGGGCAGCTGGCACGGCTGCGGTTTCGGGCGAGGGAAGCACGAGAGCATCCCACAGCACCGCCTGCCGCTAATGACAGGCCGGCAGCTAATTATAGGGACAGGCAATTAAACAGGCAAACCAAGCTCCAGTATCGGGGCAGCGCCAGGGAGCGCGGACCGGCTGCGGGGCAGGACCATCCCTCCGGCACTGCGGGGACACCGCGGGGACACTGAGGGGACACCGTGGGGACACCGCGGGGACACCGCGGGGACACTGCCCTGCCCTGCCCTGCCCGCGGCCCGGGGGGCACGAGGGCAGCGATGGGGCAGCGGGGGAGTCCCCGCCACAGGAGAAAGGATGAGGATGCCAGGCTGGACGGCGATGGTGGCGGGGACTGTCGGCTGCCCTAGGCTTGGCTCGGGGCCAGCGCGGGTCCCTGGGGGGATCCAAAAGCCTTTGTCCGCAGTGAGTTGCCTGGGACAGACGAGCCGTGCGGGAAGCAAGGCAGCGGCCCGGGATGGGGAGGAAGGAGGAAGAGTTCCCCGAGGGATGGATGTCCAGAGCCTCGAGGGATGGGTGTCCAGAGCCTCGAGGGATGGATGTCCAGGGGTCCGTGCTGGGGTCTGCCCCTCCGGGGGACGGGGAAGGGGGAGATCCCGCACACGACAAAGGGAGAAGGGCGGGATCACCTCGGCCCGGAGGCGGCCGGTGGGATGGGGGCGAGCAGGAGGGGGCACGCTGTGCGGGGCGGGGGGTGTGGGGCGCACCGGCACCGCCCGGGGGGGGCGAGAGAGAACAGCCGGGACCGGGAGAGGGACCGGGATAGGGACAGGGATAGGGACAGGGACAGGGATAGGGATAAGGACAGGGACAGGGATAGGGATAGGGACAGGGACAGGGGCAGGGACAGGGACAGAGATAGGGATAGGGACAGGGACAGGGACAGGGATAGGGATAAGGACAGGGGACAGGGATAGGGACAGGGGCAGGGACAGGGATAGGGACAGGGGCAGGGACAGGGATAGTGGCAGGGATAGGGATAGGGACAGGGGCAGGGACAGGGATAGGGACAGAGATAGGGACAGAGATAGGGATAGGGACAGGGACAGGGACAGGGGCAGGGATAGGGACAGGGATAGGGATAGGAACTGGGATAGGGACAGGGGCAGGGACAGGGGCAGGGATAGGGACAGGGATAGGGACAGGGACAGGGGCAGGGATAGTGGCAGGGACAGGGACAGGGATAGGGACAGGGATAGGGACAGGGATAGGGATAGGGACAGGGATAGGGGTAAGGCCTAGGATAGGGACAGGAACCGGGACCGGGACAAGAACCAGGACCGGGACAAGAACCGGGACCGGGACAGGGACTGGTACAGGGACAGTGACAGGCACAGGGCCCGCCCCTGGGCCCGCCCCCGGCTCTTGCATCAGGCCGCGGCCCCGCCCGCCGGTCCCCGGATGAGGCGGCCCCGGCGGCGGCGGTGACAGGGGATGCGCTCGGGTGAGCGGGGCGGCGGGGCCGGGCCGGGGGGCCCTGTCCGGGTGTCCGGGCCGGGGGTCAGTCCTGCCCGGGGGTCAGTCCTGCCCGGGCTGTGTCCGAGGGTCTGTCCGAGGGTCGGTCCGAGGGTCCGCTCGGTCTGTCCGGTCCGCGGGCGCCGCGCCGTGATTGGCTGCGGGCTGACAACGGGGCAGGGCCCGCCCCCCGCGGGCCGCCATTGGCTGTCGGCGCGGCGCCGCCGCCTCCCATTGGCCGAGGGGCCTGTCCGTCAGCGCGCGGCCCGGCTCGGCCGCCGCCCTGCGCCGCCCCCCCCCTCACTCTGCGGCGGCGGCACCGACCGGGCCGGGCCGGGCCGGGCCGGGCCGGGGTCTTTTTTAGGAAGAATTTCTTCGCTGAGAGGGCGGTCAGTCTGTGGCAGGGGCCGCCTAGGCGGGTCTGGAGTCCCCACCCCAAGGAAGGACCGGCCGTGGCACTGAGTGCTCTGGGCTGGGGGACAAGGTGGGCGTCGGGCACAGGGTGGGCTCGGTGGGCCGGGGGGGCTTTTCCCACCTCTGGGAGCTCCGCTGGGTGTTTCTCGGTAATTCCGTGCGGGTTTTCCCCCCGGGGCTGTGTCCCCCCTCAGCGCTGCCGTGCCACACCGGGCCCCGGTGCTGTCGGTGACGAGCGGGACCCCAATGGCACAGGCAGCGGGGGCTCCATCCCCGACTCCGGGGGGCACATCTGTCCCTCCCGGGGGGCACATCTGGCACATCTGCACCCCCCAGCCCCCCCAGCCTGCCCCGCGGGTGACTCAGGCTCTCCCCGCTCCCTCTGGAACCCTCCCGGTTTGGTCACAAGCGGACGGCGCTTTGGGGATGCCCGTGGTATTTACTGCCCTCGGAGGTGCTTAAATACGTGAAACTGCTGTGGAAGAGTTCCTGGGATACTCGAGGAATTTTTCTTCTTTTTGTCTTCCTTTTTGGTTTTTTCTCCCCCACACCCCCCCTTACAAGAAACAATTCCTGGACACTGTGGGGAGTTGGTGGCCTTGTCAAGGTCAGTGTTTTGTTGGAGGTATCAGGAACCGTGAGAGCAAGGAGCTGTCCCAGGGCAGAAAAGAGACTGGGAGGCTTTTACGTATTTTAGAAGGTGCTGCCCAGGGAGGTTTGGAGTGCCCAGCCCTGGGGGTGTCTGAGGCAGGACTGGCCGTGGCACTCGGTGCTCTGCGCTGGGGGACAAGGTGGGCATCGGGCACAGGGTGGGCTCCGTGGGCTGGGAGGGCTTTTCCAACCTCAAGGATTCTGTGAGTCTGTGTTTATTCTTTTATAGGTATATTCAGTGTGTTAGCAGTGTGAGTGCACAGACATGCTGGTTGGCAGTGCCAGTTAACTCTGTCTGCCAGGTGTGGGCAGGGAGCGTGGATTTTGGATTCACGGTGCCAGGTCTGCCCTGGGAGAGATCCTGTGTCCCGCTTTCTGCCTGGGCTGTGTAATTATGTATTTCCTTTGTATACTTGGAGGCAGAGCCCGGGCATTCTCCCTTTGGTTTGCACATGTGGAGATTTAATCCTGCATGTCACTGGGAGTCCCAGAGGTGAAGGATATGTTCAGACACAAAGTGCTTTGAGTTACTGTCTGACTTGCCCTCCCCCCTCTTCAGGGGAAAGCCCTCAGGTGTTTTTGTTTATTTGGTTTTTTTTTCCCGGACTCTTTAGAGGTTGCAGATATGTAAGATCATTCCTCATTTGGTGGAGAAGGAAAGGAAAATATGAAAGTGGAGAGAAAGCACGGGACTGATGATGCCTGTGACCTTGGTGCCACAAGGAATCTTGTCTCTGGAGACACTGCTGGGAGCAGACTGCCAAAAAGTACAGCAGCAAAGCACAGTTTATTCCCTCTGTCTATTAAGTCGGTTTTGAGGTGCCAGGGAGGTCAGACTGAGGAAGGAAATGGTATTTTTGCAGTCCTTGATGTCTGTGACACCACAAACACAGCCAAGATAAACTGTGGAGCGTGTTCAGCAAACACCAGTGCTGTGCTGCCCTGACCCGTGGGCACAGCCACACACACCCATCAGAGCAGCCTTCTCTTGAAGTGATTGTGTCCCTCGAGGGCTCCTGTGCCAGCACAGCTCAGCAGCAGATTGTGCTGCTTCCTTCTCCTTCTCAATTCAGAGTTTTATTTTTAACATTCCTGTTGTTGCATGCTCGCTGCAGAGACCCTCTCTGTTGGGGGCTGGTCTGTGACACTCTTTTGGGGAGTATTTTTCCAATCAATTTTCCCCTCCTTTGGCATTGGTAGGAGGCCAAAAAAAAACCAGAATTCACTGCTCCTGGCATAAAGCCATGCTGAGTGCTGTTTCCTTGGAATTCCTTGGTCACTGGTCATGCTGCAGTGTCCAGAAGCATCTTACCCTCTGGCCCCCCTTCCCAGGAAATGTTGTCTTGGGGATGGAGTTAATTGCTGAGGTCACAGGGCACTGTCATTTGGTGCAGGCTCTGCCTGTCTGTGGGCCATAAGCTCCGGGATAAATTCATCGCTTGTGAGGAGGATGCTCTGTGGTTCTTCAAGGTTTGAAGAGAAAGCAGGCACCTGTGAGCTGGGGAAGGTGCAGGTTGGGTGGGTGATCTCCAGAGAGGGGTCCAGCTCCACTTCCAGCTCACTGCGGAGTCGGGATCAGTGCTCCTGGTGCTCAGTGTCTCACAGACCTTCCCAGGCGGTGGTTTTCCAGAGTGCAGAGACTGAATCAGCCTGGATTTCCTTCTCAGTTGGTTGTTTACTCCACACCCTTCTACTCTGTGTGGATTCATCCCTCTGGGGTTCCTGGATCTGGAGCACATTGTTCTCATGGTCAGGCCCAGGCTGTTCTGGGACACTCGCATCTCCAGGGGCCTTTCCTTCACCTCTGCACATAATGAACCTGCATCGGGAGCACCAACCTCTTCAGGTTACCTTTTTAAGGCATTTTGGTGCTGTTAGTTGGGAACAAATACAGGTCAAATGTCTTAAACTTCCCATGCTGGTTAATATTTTTTTTAATACTAAATTCTGCTCCCTTTGGTAGTTGATTTCTGAAGAGAGGCTTCTTGCATCAGTGTGTTTCTTCTGGTTTTAAGGCACCCACCCCAGTGCTGGCTCACTCAGCCAGGGTTTTTTAGTATGATTTGATATCACATATTCACCAGGCATTGGAGTCTTGGCCATGTGGTGCAGAGCAGACATGTTACATTTGATTAATGAGGCTGTTGAGATAACAAGGCTTTGCTGTATGGTGCCTGCTTGTCTTGAAGGCTTTTAATCTGAACTTGGCACAAAGTTCCAGCAGGTTGGTTATCTCCTGCCTCCTGTGCTGTCCAAATTGGAAATGCAGGATTTATTATTGCAGCAGAAAGCTTGTCCTGCTGACTCTGTGCTCTGTGACTTTCTCCTTTTCCTGAAAGCTCCTGTGCTGCTGTTGCAAGAGGCAAGGAGGCATTTGTTGTGGTTCACTCGAGAACATTCAGTTCAAAAATAGTATTGCAGGAGAAGGTTGAGTTCACAGAGGCTCGGTTTCTGTGCTGCGATGGATGCAGGCAGACATCCAAAATGTATGGAAATCCACCAGCTCCTGTTCCAGGGTGAGCAAAACAAGCACAAATTGATTGGTGAAATCGAATCCATGGCTTTGGTTTGTTTGTTTTCCATCTTCTAATAAGTGAAAGACAGCTTTTGAGTCTTGGCTGGAGGGCTCAGATTGTGTGCTTTGAGTCTTGATTGGGTTTTGGGTGGAAAAAATCAAGAGCTTCAGGGGTTTGGGGGTTACCTGTTGGTTGTCATGGTTTGAGAAGGTGAAGAATGGTGAAAACAAGATTACTTCTGCTTTTCTACCCGTGAATCAGCAAAAAAGGGGAAGAGGAAGAAGAGCTGGCTGGGGACGGCGCTTCCTGCTCTCCGTGACATCTTTGGATGGTGCCAGCACAGGGTGAGAGGTGGAGGGGACTGTGGCACAAAACAGGCAGCCAGAGCGAGTTGTTAGTCTTGAGAACTGAAAGCCCCATGTGAGCTTGGCAGAACTTCTTGCTCAAGTCCTGTTTGAGGTGGTTACTTGTTTAATTCCGAAGGTCAGTGGACATTTGCGTTGCCTTTAGGGGAGAGGAGACAGCAAAGCACAGATCGGGTAGTTCAGCACTGTGGTTTGTTAAATAATATCCATTCCCTTTCCATGGCAATATTTATAAGCTGCCTTTAAACGGGAGAGTGTGAGGCAATTAAAATCAGGAGGAATGGTTCATCCAGCCACTGGAGATGGTGCAGGTACATCCAGGGGGAATTGCAGCAGCTTGTGAGCAGCACTCACAGTCATCCTTCCTGTGATGTTTCAGGGACTGAGCTGACTTTGGGAGCAGGGAGGAGTGGATTCCGGCTGTGGGAAGGGGTGGGGAGAAGCTGAAACATCGTGTTATATTTCAGGCTTAATGTTTTGGTCTTAGGTTTCATCCAAGCCTTCTCAGCAGCCTCCTGTCACATGGATTGCCCGGGAAGCTTTTTTTGAGGTTACACTGTTACGCTTCAAGCTGTGTTTGTGTTTTCACGGCTTAGCTGGAAGGTGGCTCCGGAGAGGTTTTGGTTTGGCCTTGAATGCAAGATTCCTTCAGTTATTCAGAAAATACTGTCTGTGTGTTAGTTTAGTTACTTCTGCTGCGTGTTGGATCCAGTCTTTGTCTCTGGTGGTATCCAGAGGATACTGCACATCTCACTCGTAAGGATGCTTTTGGAGGTGGGAAAACAGATTTGTCCTGCACAAAACCCACTGGATTCGGACAAGTTCTTAACCTACACACTGTGGGGGTTTTTTTGAGTGTGATTTCACTGTGGAAAAGTTCTTTCCTTTTCCCAGTGGAGAGTTGCTCTGTCCCACTGACTTTGTAGGGGGGGGCTTGAAAGGAGCCCCCGTGCTTTGAACGTCGCTCTTGTCTGGGAGCTCTTTGGAGCTGGAGCTGTGCCCACGGAGCTGTGTTTTCCCAGGCACTGTGTGAATGCTAAGCTGTGTTGGAATGAATTCCAGTGGGCAGCAGCAGAAGCCTGCTCTCATTTTCCCTGGAAGACGCTGCTGCATTGTCTTGTCTGTGTCCTGAAAGCCTCAGTGTTGTTGGTCAAAGGCCTGATTCTGCAAGTGCCACGTATGCAAAGGAGCCTGTGAATAGGAAGGACTGGCCGTGCTGGTTCTCAGCTCCTCCTGGAATGCCTGGAGCTGGGACAACTGGCAGCAGGCTGCAGCAAAGCAGTTTTTGTTAGACTCTTGGTATTCCGTGGGCATCCTCTGTCCCACACGTGAGGTGTTTAGAATGGTCTGGTTGTGTTCTGATAAGGCCTGGGAGTCGCTCCCTGCGGGCACATCCCTGTGCCCAGATAAGCCCGAGGGAATGGGCAAAGCTTGGCAGAGTCCAGGGGTCTGCCTGTGGGCACAGGTGTGCCAGGGACAGTGTTGGCAGCTGTTGGCATCTGCTAGCTGTCAGGCTGGTATCTGGGCTGTGAACCACCGTGTTTGCAGAGTGTCTGTGTGCTCTTCTCTCTTTTTCCTGCTCCTCATGCACAGAAGGGAAGACAAGTGATTCAGCCGCGTACAAAAAGTGGGATGTGGGTACTGGAGCTCACCACGCTGGCATCTGGAGCAGGTGTTTATCCCAAATCCCTGCTGATAGCATTAGGCATGGCGGGAGACACGGAGCAGGGGCAACCATGAATTATCACCCTTGTAACCAACAGGTCAGCTTGCTCCTGCTGGGTGGGTTTGTGAAGGAAGAGTTCCTGCTGAGGGGCCTGAGCCACCACAGGGCTGAATCTCTTCCCTCTGGGGTCTGAAAGGGTCTTTGGACAAAGGAGAGAGGGGAAAATACCTCCTGGACTTGTGAGCGCCTTCCTGCCCTTGCAGACACTGCTGTGCTTGCAGGGATCCCGTGGGTGTTTATGTCCGAGGGTGTGCCCTCCGCAGACAGGAAGGAGTCCTGGACCTTATCTCAGCCACTTCTAGGAAATGATGTAGTCTGCTTCTTTGTACAAGCCTTTTTCTAACCACATCCTGCATTTTGCTGACAGCTGACTTGACTGCTTACCTTCTGGAGCTGTGGGAGCTGAGCCTGAGCTGTGCTTTGTCTCATTTTGGGATGAATGTGCTCCCTGCTGATCCAGCTCTCCCGAGCGTGCCGGTTTAGAGCTTAGTGCAATGCAGGGAAAGGGCAAAGGCTTTTAGGGAAGGGCTTGATCAGTGCCGGACCAGTTCTGTGGACAGAACCAGCAGTGCCTGAGCTGGTTACCTCTGCCTTGTCCTGGCAGCTGGAATCCCTATCCAGGAGTTCCTGAGCCCCAGGTATCTGCTCACCTGGATACACCCATGGTGGAACTGCAGCAGCTTGGGCAGGGGTATGTGTGCTCCACATCCACTGGGAACAGGCTTCTGCACAGGGCTTCGGATTTGTGCCTGTGGTGTGATGGAGCTGCCTTGGTAACAGCTGGCACATGTGCTCCCAGAGAAACCTGTGTCTGGAGTTTGTTACTGGAATGGCTGCACAGGTAGGTTTTATTTTTCAGTACAGGGAAGTGCAGGAAAGGGAACACCATCAGTTCTCTTGGGCAGCGTGGAGACGTGATTCCTGACAAATCTGCTTCTCCAGTATAGCTGTGAAGTTAAATAAACACAGATTTGTGAGATTTGGGGTGATTTTGAGATGCTTGGGACCCTCTGGATGAATGTGGGCCCTTGGGTTGTGGCAGCTGCAGTCTCAGCTGGAGAGCCACGTGCCAGTTGTGCCTCGCTGTGCCTGTGAGCTCAGTGCCAGCCTGGCTGCCCTCTGACGAAAGCATGGGATTGTTTTGTCCCACTTATAGGTGCCAAAAATGTGGGTCACTGCGATGCAGGACATATTAGTGTGACAGTTTTAGCCTGAAGGGACAGAGTTGGCTGAGAGGGGACACTGATGCCCATTAGAGTGTGAAAGTCAGGACTTCTAGGTCAGCTATTCCTGATCAATTAGCTTGATGTTGTTTACAGCCCCTGCTTTAAGCACAGAAGGAGTTGGTTTCACCTTATTCTGTTTCTGGGTGTTAATGACAAAATTTAAGTCCTGGCTTTTTGAGGAGAAAAAAAAGGTGCCTAAAAGAGTTGTGGGATTGCTTGAGGAGGGCTCGGCAATGGTGCATCTCCTGTGGTCTGAGCACTTGTGGTCCTGCTGTGCCATGGCAGGGCCACAGCCACAACTTCGTCACCATCATCAGCTCTGCGACCTGGTGTGTGGCCCTGAATGTCCCACCTCCCCTGGACTGTGTGTTGCTCCATTCCTGAGCAGTGGATAAAAGGTTCCACCTTGGGTTGTGTCTCTTGTGCTGGCTGAGAGCCAAACAGGGATGCCAGTGGCATCCAGAGGTGTTCCTCATGGAGGGGGGACCATCCGTGCTCCTCTGAACACCTCCAGGCTGGAAACTCTCCTGTATGATGTGACCATGTCCTTTTATGAGAGGCTGATCTTCCTTTTGTGTGTCTCTTGGAGGGAGCAAAGTCACATGGATAGCTGCAGTTACCTACATGTTTTACACAAGCAGGAATTAGCCAGGACTCAACAGAGGAAGGGCAAGATGAATTTTGATCCCCACACACACTGTTAGTGGTTACCTCAGTGTCCGTCCTCAGTCGCTACTTGCCCTTGCAGCCCTAATAGAAGTGTTGGTGACAGGAGAAAAAAAATCTCTTTAAGAGCAGTTTATGACCTAAAAGTGGAAACTGGGATAGATGTAAATTTTGGTGTGTTACCAACTGTGGTCCGAGTTGTGTTTGTGGCATAAACTGATGTTTCAGTTTCAGGTACAAAATACAGCCCAAATTTCTGGTCCTGTTTCTTGCTGCAGAAGCACTTCCAGGAGCTGGGTAAAATTCCGCGGCTTGTCGGGACAGGTCTCTGTGCTGGCTGACTCCTGTTCGGGATCATTAACATCCTGTGTGCAGGGGCCAAGTCCTGGTGCTGCTGCTGGAAAGGCTGTGAAGCCCAGGATTCAGGAGTGGCTTTGGGGTCTGGGTTTATCCTGAGCGTGTTCCTATGTTTGTGCCCTGCAGGTCGTGTTGATCATGGACAGTGAAGAAATCCCAACTTTCTCGAGTCCAAAGGAGGAAACTGCATATTGGAAAGAGCTTTCCTTGAAGTACAAACAAAGGTATTGTGGATTTGCAGGCTGGATTTTTGGTTCTTAATCACCAGGACGTTGTTTAATTTCTCTGCGAGGCCACACCAAGATTATTATATTATAATAGATATTTTAGAAAGACTCTCTGAAAAGAGATTCTAAATCTCTTTTCTAGATCGCTGTAAAGAATTTCCAGCTTTAAAATTCCCAGCTTTGTGGGAACTGAGTGTTTCCAGCACAGTGTCATCATGCCAGGAACTCCAGGCTATGTTTTGAGCATGTTTGAGCAAGAGCAGAGCACTTTTATGATCATGTGCACCTTTGTATAATTAAAGTGCTGCCTTAAGTAGTATCTTGATGTTTTATCGTAAGAAGGCGCCTTTGGGCTTGCCTTGTGTCATTACTGTTCCCTCCAGCTTCTTGTAGTGGAATTACTGGTATGAAAAGTGGCTGATTTGGTGTCTGCTGCATTTTACTGAAGTGTATTGCACCTCCTGGTCCTGTCTGTACCAGTGCTTTGCATCTTCTCGGGGGCACAGGGCTTTTTGGGTGCCAAAAGTGACAAGAGAGGCTGCTGTCTTGAGTAGTGCTGTGTCTCTTGAGGGTTTTTTGGGGGGCACTGGAGGAGGCTCCCAGTTTACTTGCTTTGGGAAGCTTTATGTGCACTCAGTGTAACTCATGTGCAGTTGAGCTGAAGCCAGTTAAAACCCCTCTCAAGCCCAGAGAGCCCAAGGTGCAAGTTGCTTATTTTCTTTGGTTTGGGGTTTATTTTGGAGGGAGGGCTTGGGAATGTGGAGGAGCCTGTCCATGTGGAGAACCCTAAGCTGTTTTTGGGTGTCAGAGAATTCTGTCTGAGACACCAGTGTGTTGTTTCCTAAAGCCTTGTTGGTTCTCTCTGCTCTTTGCTGAGGGCTGAGCTGTTACCTGTGGTGAAGATGCAAATTTAATAACCAAAGTATGTGGAGTGGCTACTTCCAGTATTTAATAACTGGCAGTGCTACGAGGTAGGTGTGTGTTGGCCTCCAGACTCCTCGTGATCTTTAAATTTCCAGGTAGTGCAGAGGTGCAGAAACTGTTGTTCTCTCTTCAGTTTTTGACCAAAATCAGGTGAAATGTTTGCTTAATTCATTGTCTCTATGAAGTCTGTTAGCAGTGAAAGCTGATGGAGTACAAAGTGGTTCTCAGGCTCCCATGAATCCTGTAAATAGCCTTGATTTCACACAGGCATTTGAAGTAGCTGCTGGTTTTGATGCAAGAGAATTAATTTCCTTTAATAACTGAGCTTAATGTAATTTCTCCATTTCCCCATTTTGCTTTTTCCCCTTAGAAGTCTATGGATGACATTTAAGTGCCTTAAAGCTCCTGGTTTTTCAGCTTTTTATTTTAGAAGAGCTGCAGATTGTGGTTTAACTTGGGACGTGCTGGCTTTTCCCACTGATGAAATCCTCTCCTTACAGCTTCCAGGAGGCTCGTGAAGAGCTGGCTGAGTTCCAGGAGGGAAGCAGGGAGTTAGAAGCAGAGTTGGAGGCACAGCTAGTGCAAGCTGAGCAGAGGAACAGAGATTTGCAGGCAGATAACCAAAGACTGAAGTATGAAGTGGAAACACTAAAGGTAGGTCTCCTCTGTAATGGTGTTGGTTCTTCCTTCGGGTATGTCTTGGATCTCCTTTTAGGTCATCTGCTCTGTTCTTGGTCACTGAATATCCAAATGAAGTAAAGGAATTGTCTGTTTATGATCCAGATTTAAGTATGGCATGTCCTCCAAATAAGGCCAGTGACTTAGCAGGGAAATTCCTGGCAGAGTATTTCTTGTTTACATCATGAAACTCTTGTCATGGAGTCTGTGCTCTGAATTCTCGAGGCTGTGCCAGGCAGGAGCTTTATTGGTTACAGGGAACATCAGCATAGCAACAGGGGACAAAACAAGTGTGTTTGGGGTCACTGCCTTGCCATCTTTCCTTGCAAATCAGTCATTTTGCCCAGAAGGTCTCCTTGTTTTTTTGTGGCATTACTGTGTGTATCCATTCCCAACTGCCTTGTAAGGTCAGTACGTCTTTTATGAGGTCAGCAGTTTCCCCACAAGCCCCTGTCTGTGCCCTCAGAGCAGGGGAGAGAGAGTCTTTGTCAGTGAGTTCTTCCAAAGGTGAGTTTGTGGGCCTGGAGGTTTTGTAACAGATTCCAGTGGCTCTCATTTCTGCTCCTGGACATGTCAGGCAGTTTCTGGTCTCAGAGGGAAAAGAGGAGGTTGTGCAGTTAGATTTCTCCCTGGCCTCCTGGATGTTTGAGGCTCTGGAGCAGCTGTCAGTGCAGACTGTTGGGAGCAGATGCAGGGATGCATCCCTGAGAGCCAGCTGTGTCCTGGAGAGATGGTTGTGATTTTGTACCATGTCTAGCTCTGATGTTCCCAGCCTGTTCCTTCTCCTCTCCAGTTTTTGCTGTGTGTTACCAGCAATCCCAAATCACCGGCCTGCAAAGAGCGTGATCCTTTCTTTATCTTATTGACTTCTTGAACAATGCATGTAGCTGATATTTATCTCCCTAAATTCCTCTTTCCAGGAGAAGCTGGAGCACCAGTATGCCCAGAGCTACAAGCAGGTGTCACTGTTGGAGGATGACCTGAGCCAGACACGGGCCATCAAAGACCAGCTGCACAAGTACGTGAGGGAGCTGGAGCAGGCCAACGACGACCTGGAGCGTGCAAAGAGGTGAAGGCTGCAAACCTCCCCTTCCCTCACAGCTGGCACTCCATCCTTCCTTTGCCACTCAGGTTGATCACTTTATTATTCCTTAAAAGGGAAAACAGCACACATTCAAAAAGCCCCAAACAACCCCAAGCCTTTGGATTGCTTGAGCAGTGCAGCGGCCCTTGGAGCTCACCCCCATCACCTGGTCCCTGGAGGGGCAGTGGGACAGTGTGGCTGGTGCTCCTGTGGGGAACAAGCTGTGCAAGCAGGGCCAGAGCCAGCCACGCCACTGCCTCTGCTACCCCCAGCTAAATGACTTGTATTTGTGGCCCTGGTGGCTCAAAGCCCCTTTGAAGTCAGCTGCTCTTGCTTTACATAGTGCCTTTTAAATAAACCAGGCCAAAGGAGTCTCCTGTCCCTTCCAGAGCAGCTGGAAGAGGCTGCTGTGGAAACGCCCACTCTGGGAGTAGGTCCTGCTTCTTTCTTGCTGAGTGGGAATTCTGCCATTGATTCAGAGAGACCAGGAATGAGCCTCTGGCTATCTGGAAGAAAGATCTGAGAGCTGAGGTCCTGTTTCCACGAGGTTCATGACTAACTTCTGACACTAATTTTGGAAGGAGTTGGCTCTTAGGTAATATCCCAGTGCTCTGCTTTCCATGCTCTGCCTGCCCAGAGCTCTGCCCTGAGCTGGGCCACTCATTAAATGGACAACTTTGGAGCATGACTTGGGCAAAATGGGGATGGGTGCACTGGACTGGCCCTTTCCCACACCTGTGGTACATTCCTGAGAGCCAGATGCTATCCTGTTCTTTTTCTTTTTCCCCTGTTCCTTTGGAGTTGATTAGTCCTTTGTAAGCAGCATTTCCATGGCTTTCAGGTGCCCAGTGTGACTGTAGGCCCTGCTAACGTTCTTCTTCCATTATGTTTCTGAATACACTTTTCTGTTGGCTGAGCTGAAGAACCCAATATTCTGGATTTTGTTTCTAGGGCAACAATAGTTTCTTTGGAAGACTTTGAACAGAGGCTGAACCAAGCTATTGAGAGAAATGCGTTTTTAGAAAGTGAACTGGATGACAAGGAGTCGCTGCTGGTTTCTGTACAGAGATTAAAGGATGAAGCCAGAGGTATGGTTTGTTGGTTGCTTCTGTGTCTTGGTTTGCTTAAAGGGGTGTGTAACAACCAAAGCTCATGTTTCTGGAAAGCCTCACATGATAAAACTTGAACTGGATGGGTTAGGAATTACTAACAGGATGTTTTTTGTATGTTCTGTATAGCCAAGAGGAAAAAATTCCTCCTATAGAGCAGATTAATTTAGGATTTTTAACACAGGTGAGTACAAAAATACTCTGTTGCACAGATATCATGGAATTGAGGAAATGTGCTTCAGAAGTTCCACTTGTTGTGATTTTTTGCCTTGTGTAGAAAGGGAAACCACAGGAAATGACAGAGAAATAGAGGGTAAATGATTAAGTAACTGGCTTGAAAAGTCCTGTCTCCTGTGTTCCTTCGAAACCCCTTGGAAATTGCCTGGTTTATTTAAGATATTCCAGTAAAGGCTGTGTTTAGACCTGTGAGATCAGAGATGTTTGGGGTGCTGTTCTGGGATATGAGCAGGAGCTGAGAATTCCCCAATGGATTTCACATTGAGGATCCTGGGGGAAACATTTTTTAGTGGTTGGGGGAAACTCATTTCTCTGGCAGTGGAGGTGAATCTGCTCGTGAGCCTGTGCAGAGCCAGGAATGCCATTTAGAGATTAGTGGGGTACAACTTCGTTTCCCAAGTGAAACTTTATAAAATAATTCCTGAATGTAAGAAAACTCACCTGAGCAGGCTGGCATTTTTTTGTGGTTGTTCTCCTTTGTGAACCTCTTTGAACCAAGTTTGTGCCCCGGAAATTGAAAGCTCTGTTGGAAGCACAGGGGGTTTGTAATAAACACGAAGAGGGAAGTTTTACAGTGTGAAAACTTTTACAAAATGTAAATAATTCTGGAGAAATATATGTATTGTAATTTGAGGTTAGGGCAATAATAACTGGAAAAAAAACCAGCAAAACCCAGGGGACTGTTTTTTAGAACACTGGAATAATCAGCCAAAAAGACATCTTGTTTCTTAGATGAGTCATTTGGAAATTTTTAGCATTTGTTAGTGTAGCAAAGCTGCATGTTGTTCCCCCTGACAGCAAGCAGGAACAGTAGCCACTAAAAGAGCTGATACAATATCAAACTCAAATATGACATTTCTGATTGAGCAACCTCAGCTTGAGCCCAGGCAGATTTTCACTTCAGCTCTGCTGTTTTACCTAAAATCGGTTCTAAATGTCATTTATGACAGCTTCAAAGGTGTAATGTACAATTAATTTTGCTCTTGCACGTTGTAGCAGATTAAGGTAAGAAATAAGAAGTGTGTGAAAAGTCAATTGCTCGGTCCAAAAAGGAACATCTCCCTTGTGGGGTGGTCTGTTTGCTTTAGACCCTTTTAAGGGATTTACAGATCCATTGCTGAGCTGTGCTGGATGCTCACAGTGGCAGCAAGGTGTGGAAATGGGAAGGGCCAGGGTAGGGCTAAGCTGCAGCCTGGGCAGGAGGTGAGGGGCAAACCTGGCTTTCCTAATCTCCAGTCTCTTGCCCTGTCCTTTGCACTGCCCAGCCTCTCCAGTGTGCTCCTCCACTTGTCAAGGCACCAAAAACTCCGTGCGACCCTTGGACTGTCTTTGGCTGGGGTGGAATTTCTGTGGGTCATTAACTGGAAGGATGACATGGGGAATTGGAAGCACAGGAATAGGCCATTCCTGTTTTTCTCCTGGAGCAGGAGCTGGGTGCAGGCATTTGTGCCCAGCTGCCGGTTTTGTACCACCATGGAGCTCACAGTGCAAATGGGGACAATTCCTGAGGCAAAGTCACCTGCCACCATCCCAGGGACCCCACTGGGCCCGGCAGGGCTGTTTGCTCTTCCCTGCTCCCAGCTGGAATGGGCTGGGACTGCTCTGAGGGCTGTCCCCACTGCTGCAGAATCCAGTTAATGCAGGATGTCTCCTCTGCAGAGTGTCTCCTCTTCCTCTTTCCTAAGTGAACAGAGAGAAATCAGTCTCTAATATGAGTTGTTGTTGGTTTTTTCCTTCTCTCAATCCTCAGACTTACGGCAAGAGCTGGCAGTGAGGGAAAGGCAGCAAGAGGTGACCCGGAAATCAGCTCCCAGCTCTCCCACTCTGGACTGTGAGAAGATGGATTCTGCTGTCCAGGCCTCTCTCTCCTTGCCAGCAACCCCTGTTGGAAAAGGATCAGAAAATAGTTTTCCTTCCCCAAAAGGTATCGTTCCTAGGAGCTGTTTGGCAGGATGTCCAGCCTGCTAACAAACGTCCCAGGTGCTCCATAGGGAATGTGGATGTGAGTGCAGGGGGGTCCCACACCCGTGTTTAAGTCCCAGGACAGCATCAGGGGCATTTAAGGACGAGGAAAAATAGCATTAAAAAGAAGGACCATGAAGCTGGATACTGCTTGGGGGGGTGGCAGGGGTTTGCCCTCTGCAGTGGGTGCCTGCAGGAGGGCACTGAGGGTCTCTGGGATTGCAGGGAAGTGCAGTGGCTGACGCTCCTGCTCAGGTGTGGAGCAGCAGCGGTGGGTGAGGGTGGCAGTGCCAAGGCTCTGCTTCCACACTGCTCTGCAGGGCTCCTGTTTTCTCCGTGAGCCAGTGGGATGGTAGTCCAGTCCTTCCCCATCTGGAAGGCTCGGGACAGTCACAGGGATTAATACATTATTTTTCAAATGAGGAGGAGTAGATTCCAGCAGGAGCCCTGGCTGGATTAGATGGATTGTGGTCAGTAGCCTTGCAGATGGAGAGTGCATGAACTCTGCTTGTGGGGCTAATGGGAATGAGGGCAGTGGGCAGGAATTAAGCTCTCTCATTTTTCCATGGCTGGTGATGATGCACCCTTTTTGAGGTGCTTGTACCAAGTGCCTGCAGCAGGATTTCAGATTTACCTTTTTTTCTGTAGAAGTTGATTTACTGAAATTTTTAAAAAAACCTCAGCTGTGGAGCAGTGGAGCATGTAACAACACGTGTCTGTGTTTGCAGCTATACCAAATGGGTTTGGTACCAGCCCACTTACTCCTTCAGCCAGAATATCTGCACTCAACATTGTGGGAGATCTGCTACGGAAAGTGGGGGTGAGTGCTCTCAACTGTTCCAGCTCTGGGCTCTCTCAGGGCCTTTTGTCCTTGTTGCTCTCTCACAGCATGCCCTTGGCCCATGCTGTACCTTACAAATCATCCACATTCAGTGTTTAGTATGTGGGAATGTGTTTTTTTAAATTATTTAGATTTCTAAAGCATGATGCTAAGGCGCTGATGCGGTTTGGGGTGATGAAATTTGTATTTGGGGTTAACAGTTTCTCAGGAACTTGGGTGTGCAGGGTTAGACACTGTCAGCTACTTGTGGTTCCCTTCACTGGGCCCTGCAGCTCCCTCTGGCACAAGGCTGAGCTGCAGAGCTGGCCCTCTCTGGGTGCCTGCTGACACCTGAGAGAGGAGCTGGCATCAGGGTCCCCTGGTGTGAGATCTCCTGTCCTGGGCAGAGGTGTGCACAGGCACTGAAAATTAAAATGGAAATTGAAGAGTCTAGAAAGCTTTGGTAAGAAAGTGAGAAAATAAATCAGGAGAAAGCCAAATGTTCCCATCTGTAGTTGATGGGGAAGTGAAATGCATGAGCCTTTAAAGGGATTAGCACTGTAAGCAGGGAAGAAGTGGTTTAAACATCTGTTGCTGTGTTCAGGGTTTTCAGCTGGACAGAGACATGAGTTTGGAGCTCTGAGGAGCTGGTTGATGAGCCTCAGTGGCTGTGTTTGAGTGGAAACACTCAGTGTCTGGCCTCTCTGGCTTTCCTGTGAGTGTAACCACCCTGAGCTGGGCAGCAGCTGCAGTGCAGACAGTTGTTTTAGCAAAGTTGGAAGTGAAAAACTGCCCTGCTGCTGCCATTTGGAGCCAGCAAGCCTGTTCTGGGTTTGAAAGGGCAGCAGGACAGCTCTGGGTTAGGAGTGACATGTTTAAAAGGGGATCATTGTGACCAAGAGTCTGCAGGGGATTTAGGGAGCTTAACCACAATCCCATGTGATTACTCTGCAAGGACAGGAAATGCCAAATAAGCAGCATGCTTCCTTCCCAGCCTGCCCTCACACACTGCTGGCCACTGACACACAATTCCAGCTCGTGCACTTGTTAGCAACAATTACAGGCTGCTCAGGACCTGTTCCGGGTCTGGCTGTGCCTCATCCCAAGCCTCAAACTCCCTGTCCCTGCAGGAAGTTTCCCCTCAGCTTGCAGCTGACCCAGGGAATCCCTTGGCCCAGATCAGAGTGGCTCCTGCCAGGTGACAGTGCTGTGAGACCCAGAGACAGGGGTTACCTCTGCCTGCCTGTGCAGTCCACATTCCCTAGGTAAGCTTCCATGGATTCCTGGGAGACTGGATGGTGCTCACTTACTGGTGGCAGCATGTCAGTGACCTGTCAGTGGAATATTTTCCATGTGCAACAGGACCAAACCCCACGTTTGGGGAGATCAGTTGCAGTCTCCAGTGCATGCACTTGCAAGTGTCTCAGTGCCACCATGCACAGGGGGGTGTGAAGAGTAAGGATTTCTGCCAGACCAGGTGGACATTCAGGATAAGCCTCAGGCTGTGAAGTGGTAAAAAGGGCAGGTGATGTTCTGGAGTGAAGGAGAGAATCAGGGTGTTGCTCCTCCTCCTTGCAGGAGTCAGTGGATGAGCCAGAGATTGTCACTTTATATAGGGAAAGGCAGCTCTCCAGGGTTGCTTGGCAGTACCAGAGCTGAGGCACAGACTGATGGAGCTGCTGCCCTTGCTCTGTCCTGACACCTCTGCTCAGAGATGTGCCCAGTGGGGCTTTGCAAACTGACCCTCCTCTGCAGGCCAAGATTAAGAAAAGCCAGGAGGCACTGTCCTGGTGAAAGAGTCAACTTTCCAAACACACAGTCCCTCTCCAAACCTGAGGTTTCTGCTTAGAGGCTCTTAGTCCTCTGATGAGCTCGTGGCAGCCTCACTGCAGCTGCTGAAGGAAGATGTTTTGGGAACTTCTGCTGGGAGTTGGCTCCCTTGGCTTGGGTCATTATTTCAGGGTTCATATGTTGTAAAATCTGAGCCCTCATGGAGCTGAGTAATTCCTGGCAGTCTGCATCAGCATCTGTGTGTTTCCTTTGTGGTTGGGTGACAGAGGAAATGACAGCTCTGTTCCCATTTTTTTGCCAAAGGTGATCACACTGGAGTCCTGATCGTGGCGATCCTGGGGTCAGGACAAAGCTTTGCCTCGAGCAGCAAAATACTTCCTCTTAGTGGTGTGATTGTTCTGACATTATCTGTTTGTCCCCTTTCACAGGCCTTAGAATCCAAATTAGCTGCTTGCAGAAATTTTGCAAAGGACCAGGCATCACGGAAATCCTACATTTCAGGGAATGTCAACAGCGCCGTGATGAACAGCAACGGCACCAAGTACCCACACCCAGGGCACACCTCCTTCTTCGACAAAGGGTGAGTGAGGGAGAGCTCTGCCCTGGAGGGGACTGCAGTTCAGGATGCATTTCAGGATGCTCCTTGGAGCTTTGATCCCATAGGACAAATAATTCCTGGAGCCGAGGTCTCGGGGGCGCTGGGAAGGTGATGGTGCTGATTTCTGGGAAGCAAAGAGAAAAGCAGCTGTGGTTGTCTCAGCCGGTAGGGTGGCAGTGCCTGCTCTGTCCTGCTGCTGCCTGATCCTGGGGGCTGTCATACCAAACCACAGGCAGCAAACCTGCTGGTGATGGAAGTGCCCTTTGAGGGGATCTCAGGGAAGCAGAGGTGGAGTTTCCATTGGTGTGCTCTGGAGGTGGGGGGGGCGGGGGGAAGATTCCCTTGGAACAGCTGGGTGCAGGCAGGAGTGTTCACTGGGAGGGTGGGGCCCTGGGTGCTCACTTCCCTCTCCACTAGGGGAAGAGAGAAGTGTCACTGATGGTGTAATTCTGGCTGCTGGGGAGGCCCAGCCTCCCTGCTCTGCGTCAGCCCTGGAGCCAGGAACTGCTTGCACAGGAAAAACTACCCCATGTGACTTGCCCATGGTCAGAGCTTCCTCTGGGATACTGGGAAGTGGTTCCACAGAAGGATTTTCCCTGGTTCCACAAGGCCCTGTGGGGTCTGAGGGTGGAAAGCACAGTGTTCCTGCAGTGTGAGCACAGTGCTCTTGAGGGCTTGGTTTCACTGGGAAAACACCATCCCTGCTCCCTGCACTGCTGATATTCCATGGCAAACCAAACCCAGTTTAATGCTGCTACTCAGCACGTGCTCAATCCTACACTTGTTTCAGAGGCTGAAGTGAGGCGTTGCCAGGCTGAGGAGAGCCGTGCCCAGAGCAGGCAGCTGAGCTTCCTGCAGCCATCCCCTGGGAGCTGCCCCTCACTGCTGCGTGGGAGCAGGGGGGGGGTTGCATCTCACAAAGTGGCTTTCAGAGTTTTTATAGCCACTGCTTTTGGAAAGGAGGAGTTTGCAGACTTAACAAAGTCGTTGTCATGTGCAAATCAGGCTTTTGGGTTGTGAGTGTGCTGCGAGGCTGGGGGGGGCCTGTGTGCTGGCAGGCCCTGCTGGGGTGGGATTAGGGCAGCTCCGAGGAGGCAGCCTGGCTATATTGAGTGCTGGTGTGACTAATAAGCTGATTGCTCGTGGGGTGGGGGTCACCCTTAATTATCCAGATTGTCATCACAGTTGTTATCTGGGCTGGCTGCCTGGGGCTGAAAAAGGCCCAGAAAGCCTGACTGAGCTGCAGCAGAGCTGGAGGGTGTTGGTGAGTAGGAGAAGGGGTGGAATCACTGGTGGGCTCATCTCTAAGCTGCTGTCCTGTCCCTGTCCTATGCACCCCCAGCAGGGTTGGTGGCCTGGGTCTGTCCCTCGCACCATGTCCTGCTCACCCTGGTGTCCCATCTGTGCCCCTGAGGTGCTGGCAGTGCCTGCTGTGTCAAACCTGTGTCACTGGAGGCCGGACTGAGCTGTCCCCAAAGGGGGTCAGCCTGTGGTGCCCATGTGGGGCAGTGGCTGAGCTCTGGCCACGCTGGCTGGGCACAAGGGGCTGGGGTGAGCCCTGCCCTTTCCTCCCCCCTTCCCTCCTCCCTCTCCAGCCCCTGCACTCTCCCCCCTGCCCCTGAGTGTTGCTGGACCCTGAGCCATGTGTGATGGTAGATCTGATCTGACCTGCAGCCTCTGCCTAAAGAGCAGGCAGCTGTTGAGTGGTGGGATTGAGGCAAAGGTAACTCAGCCACATCCCTTTACAGCTCCAATGACTTTCCTACTCCTGCCATTTTGCTGGTTAAAATGGTTGAGGAGCCTCCAGCTTGTGTGGAGCCCCTGCTCGTGCTGTCGGTGGAGATGGGCAGGAGCTGGGCAGGCAGTGAGAGGCAGGAGCTGCAACAGGGCAGGCCTGGAGGACACCAAAGCTTTGCTGGAGAATTGGAAGAGCCAGGATTTTCCTACTTTATTGCAACTCCCCAGAGTCTGGTGTAAGATCATTTTCCTGCAGACTTGTTCCTTCAGGAACCTGCTGCTTCTGTCCAGATGCCAGGGAATGGCAGAACAGCACCTTGGGATGCTCTTGGATAGGTATTTGGGGACTTTGCTGTTGTCATTGCTCTTAATTGGTGATTAAAGTCAGTCCAGTTGGGAAGCAGAATGGCCCTGGCCCTGCTGGGCCCTGCAGAGGCCTGGCACTGACATGGCCAGCCTGGGCTGCTTGTTCCTCAGGCCAGTAACTCCTTATTCCCCTTCCTGCACTCCTGAATGCCACAGTCCTTGGAGCTGATGTCTATTCTGAGTTGTTTATCTGAATCAGTTGGGCTTTAATAAAACAAGCTGAAGTTTTTGAATGTGAGCAGATCCTTGCACACTTCCAGCAGTGCCTTGGAGCAAGTGGGTGTATCTGCACGTGGTCATACCACACCAGGCTGTGACATCTGGGTCTTCTTTTGGGCCACCTTGTTTCCAGGTTCCCTGGAAAAGAGGGAGGTGTGGGTAACTCAGGTGGGAAATCCTGTGATGTGCTGCAGCCCCCTTGCCTGTGCAGAGCTCAGAGTTTTGGTGGGGTTTAGTTTAACACCTTTGCTTTGTCCCAGTTCTTGCATCAAGGGTTATGCTCAAGGATGTCTTTTTTGTGTACATAAACTGTCCCTTTCTCTCCACTAGGCGTGAAAAGGTCATATTCCCCACCTTGGTCATGGGTAAATGAATTCATTTGCACTGATACGCTGCATGAGCTGTAACCAGGGCTGGGGCAGAGCTGGGGTCTGGCAACTGCACGAGGTAGTTCTTAGTGCCACACACTAATAGGCCATGATCAAAGCCTGAGGCTGGGATCTCTCTTTCTCCTCTAAACAAATCTCTCTGGTGCTGTGACCTGTTGCAAACATAAGCCTGAGTGCTGCTTGCTTTCTTGATCTAATTAATACTTGAAATACGTGCATGATTCTGCTGGAACACAGCAAGGATACAGGCAAGTGTTGTGCTCTTAGTGGAGTTCATCTTCCAAGTTTGCCCTTTGGTCCTGGTTTTCCCTTCAACATTGTGTGGCTCTTGACTGGTTGATGTGTGGGTGACGTGCTTCTGGCTGAAGGGAAGGGCCACAGGGGCTGGAGCAGGGGAGGGCAGAGTGGCTGCAGCGTGTGGGGAGGGCAGCAGTGCCCCTGCTCCCTGTCACCAGCCCTGCCCAGCACAGCCATGGCAGCAGCAACCACTCGGGCTGGCACAGACAGACCGGGCAGGTCCAGGGGTCTCGGGCTCTGGGGAGGGGGGTCCTGCACCCAGAACTCACAGGCACCACCTGCAGTGGCAAAGGGTCTCCCTTCCCTGCCTCAGGAGGGGGGGTGGGGGGGGTTCCCTGTGCTGCTAAAAAATGTAGGCTCCTACCAGGGTCATCCTCCTCCTCCTCCCACATCTCTGCTGCGTGTTTTTCAACCTCCTGGTGCTGTTGCTGCCGCTCAGGAGGGGAAGTGATGTGTGTTACAGCCCTGACCTGCCTCAAAACTCACTTTCCCTCTGGTTTCCTTGTGGGCCTGGTCTCCAAGTGTGCTTTGACCAGCCCCATTTACCCTTCAGGCCAGGCTGTTCAGCTACAGGAGAATGTTCTGCTTAGGTTTTGTTGGATATTTAGAGCTGAGGGGGTCTTGGAGATCAGGTGCTATGTACTAAATACAGCTTGAAATGGAGTTTAGTGAGCCACAATCTCTTGTTAGCAGTCAGGGCAGAGGGAGGGATGGGAACTGGGCGCAAAGCAGGGACAGGAGTCAGAACCATCCATCAGGAACCCCTGCAGGGGCAGTTCCAGCTGCTCCTGGCTCTGTTGGGAGCACTGGGGGCCTGGCTCCCTGGGCAAGGGCATGACATGGGCACCACAGAGTGCTGGGGTGGCTCTGAGGGGCAGGGAATGGGGGAGTGATGTACCCAGGCTGGGGCTAATCCCTGTGGGCAGCTCTCTGAGTGAGCCCTTGGAGCCTGAGCACAAGGCCTTCTCTTCCCAGCTCACTTCTGGGAGCTTAAGCAGGACATTTTATTGGGTATTTTTCACAGTTGCTCTGTTTTAAGGTATTTTATTTTCCTTTAACTCTGCTTCTCACTGCGGTAATGCTGATTTCTTTCCCTTTTTCTGTGTGTTTTCATGTTGCCACCAGAAATTCAAGGCTGGGTAAGACCTCCTTAAGCTCAGCCCTAGTGCCAGCTTTCAGTGTCCCCCAGTTGCTGCTGCCCCTTGGTGCCTTTTCCTGTGCCCCACCAAACCCAAGCTGCTGCTGTACCTTTGGCTCTGCACTGAGAGCAGGTTTGGGCTGGCAGGATGTGAGGAGCAGTGCAGGCAGCTGGCTCCAGGAGCTGACCCTGGGGGAGGCTGCCTTCCTGCTTTAATATTTTAAGGAGCAAAGAATGGGGAAGCCTCAAAAGGCTTCTAAATGGGGTTTTTTATCCTTCCCATCTTCATCAGAAAGGCTTCTCCTGTCTCCCTTGTGCAGTGCTGGGGACACTCAGTGCTCTCAGCGCTTGTGTCTGTGCCACCCTGGCCCTGCTTTGGGTCACCACTGGATTATTTGTGACCCAGGTGATTGTGGCAGGGTCCTGGAATGTCTGTGTGGCATCTGGTCACGTCTGTGTGGCAGCCTGGGCTCATGGAAGGTGTCCCTGCCCATGGCAGGGGTGGAACAAGGTGATCCCTAAGGTCCTTTCCAACGCTGAGCCAATCCAGGACTCTGTGACTGGGCCTGTGCTGAGCCTCTGATGGCTCCATGGCTTGTGTGAGAACCTCTGGGAGGTGCAAGGGCCACCCAAGAGGTGGGACACATCCCTGGGCAGGAGCTGAGGGGGATGGGGGACTGTCACTTCTCCCCCACAGGCACAGCTTGGGCACTGGGAGCCCAGCTGGGGGGCAGCTGTGCCCCAAAAACACCAACACCCGAGCAGTTTGTGCTGCTGGGTTTGCCTGTCCCTGCCACAGGGCCATGTGGTGATGCCACATGCTGGGTTCTGGGTCAGAGTCACCGTGCCAGGGAGGGGACAGGCAATGGCACAGGGGTGACGGGGATGTTGGGGTTTCAGGGACAGGGAGGTGCCATGGCAGGAGGTCCCAGTGCTGGCTTGGCACTGTCCCCAGGGTCTGCCAGTCCCAGAGTGGCAAATCCATAGAGCTTTAACATGACTCCAAACACTTCCAGGCTCTGGATGGTGAATGTGACTGTTCTCCAACCCTTTCCAAAAGGACCACATTTTAATCCTGTTTGGTGGTGGGGTTTTTCTCCCTGTCCTACTTGGCAGAGGCTTTTCCAGCTGGTAACTGATCTATAGAGGAATGCTGGGATCAGGCTGGCTTTGTGCCCTTCATCCAGACAGGAATAGGGAAACACATTTGTCCCTGAGGCTCTCCAGCAGCTCTTCAGTGCAGGCAGGGAGGCCTTTGCCTTTGAATTGCAGCAAAGCAACACTCAAATGGGAGCTGAAGTTTCCAGCTGGATGAGGAGGAGGGTGAGAAAGGGGGTTTCTCCCTCTCTGGCCTGGTGCTGGGATGTGCTTCAGGCTGTGCTGGTGGGGATGTTCCTGCCAGAGAGGTAAAAGAGCAGCCTGGCTCAATGTGGCAGGGAGCTGTGCCTATGGGAATGTGTCCTTCCAGCAAGCATTGAGCTTCCATCTCTTCCCCTGCTGCTCTGGGAGCATTTGGGAAGTGCCCCTGCCCTGGGATCAGCCTCCTGGCTGTGCTGGATGGGGTTCTGCATCCCTGATCCAGGGGGAGCAGTGAACAGCAGCTGCCTGGGAATGGTGTGCTGGGCTAAAGGGAGCGTGGAAATGGCTTCCCACTGCCAGAGGGCAGGTTAGGTGGGATACTGGGGATAAATCCTTCCCTGTGAGGGTGGGCTGGCCCTGGCACAGGGTGCCCAGAGAAGCTGTGGCTGCCCCATCCCTGGGAGTGTCCAA
>JAWWEU010000041.1:10448301-10459076 GCA_035583155.1 Acropternis orthonyx
AGCCCCAGTTGCTGTGCCCACAGAGCCCCAGATGCTGTGCCCACAGAGCCCCAGTTGCTGTGCCCACAGAGCCCCAGTTTCTGTGCCCACACTGCCCCAGATGCTGTGCCCACAGAGCCCCAGTTGCTGTGCCCACACTGCCCCAGTTGCTGTGCCCACAGAGCCCCAGTTGCTGTGCCCACAGAGCCCCAGATGCTGTGCCCACAGAGCCCCAGTTGCTGTGCCCACAGAGCCCCAGATGCTGTGCCCACAGAGCCTACACTGCCCCAGTTGCTGTGCCCACAGAGCCCCAACTGCAGACTCACTTTCCCGAAGCACTGTTTGCAATCTCATCCGCCAGCTCATCCCGCTCCTGCTCCGCGTGCCGACGGGCTCTCTCAGAGGCAGCAAACTCCTGGGAAGGGTTAGGAAAACATCCATTACAGCCTTAGGAATCTCAAAACTTCTGCAAACCATTCAGCCTTCTAATAACTTCCAGGAGAGGCTGTGAAGTGGGATACCCCTGAGGGCTTTCATGGATAAGCAGAAGCAACAGCTGTGGAAGTCAGCAGGACACACCAGCTTGACATTCCAAGCCCCTCACTGCAGTGGAATTACTCCTCCCCACCCCTGAAATATCCCCCACACAAAGCAAAGGAAAAACAATCTGTGAAGATCAGCAATACTCCAGCCCTCAGCAGCAGGAGAAACCACCCTGCCCCGTGCTCTAATAGACACACTGAGTGTAAAGGGGCACTTTACACCAGTAGTTTAGGTCCTTCCAGAGCACAGCACGAGC
Source organism: Acropternis orthonyx (assembly GCA_035583155.1). Lineage (NCBI taxonomy): Eukaryota > Metazoa > Chordata > Aves > Passeriformes > Rhinocryptidae > Acropternis > Acropternis orthonyx. The sequence continues at coordinate 10,449,080 of JAWWEU010000041.1, forward strand.
ACAAAGGAAGAGTAAAAACCAGAAAGTTTAATCACAGCAGCATAAACAGCACTGAACCTCGTTTATAAATTGGTATCAAGTGGCAGAAACACCCAAGCATTTGTTAAGAAGGACAATTAAATGCCTGACTGATTGTCTGAGGCCCTCAGTGGTGGGTTATCTCAGACAGACTCCAGTGGAAGTGTAGCCAATCTGGGCACCTGCTTCAAGCTTTGGTCTGCAGCCAATTCAGACAAAAGAGAGGCACAAGGCAACTCTGTTGGTGCCTGAGCTTGTGGCAGACCAGGGAGGGAAATGGGACAGCACAGAGGTGTAGCAAGACCTGGAGCTCTTGCAGGAACTGCCAACAGGGAGGGCAAACAGGGCAGTGAGAGACAGGGAGGAGGACTGGGAGGGCAGAGGGATAAAGCTCCACACACTCAATGGTCCACTGAGGTAGGAGGGAGAATTTTAGATTTTTATATAATTCCAATAATAAATTTTAACTTCAAATAATCAATTTTAGTCCTGGCACTGTACACTGCACCTTTCAGAGACTCTCAGACCACGTGGCAAATTGTGGAGAAGCCTCAGATGTGTTTAAGGGGTAGGAAAGTTTTCCTGTTACCCAAACTGAGCAATTCAGTCCAGTGTCCCAGAATGGTTCCTACAAAGCTGTAAGGACTTCACTGGTGCCTTGGAGCAAGGGGAACAAGAGAGTTCCCCCGGCCCATTTCTCTGTTCAGCTCACTAGATGGACTTTTACTTTTTCTGGTCTAGCAAGAAGACAAAACTCCTGGATTTCAATCTCACCTCTTGCAGCTGGAGTATTTCTGCTTCGAGACCTTTGAGCTTCTTTTCACTCTCTTTGGACTGGGCAAAGATCTCATCCCTGGATGCACGAGCTTCCTCCAGCTCCCGCTGGTAGTCCTTCATCTGAGCCTGCAGTGGGAAAGCAGGGTAAGGAAAAGCTCTGCTGCACCAGCACACTCACAACATCTCTTAGTAGCTCGGAGGCATTTCAGCCCTCAAGAGGTTAAGATTTTCACAGGAAAGCTTTATTCTCTCTTTTCCCCATCCCTCAACTGCTTGTTGGAAACATCACATTGTAAGACTTCCCCTCATTTTACAGAATCATAGAGTGGAATCTTAGAATGGCCTGGCCTGGAAGGGATCTGAAAGCTCAGCCAGTGCCACCCCCTGCCATGGGCAGGGACACCTTCCACCAGCCCAGGTTGCTCCAAGCCCTGTCCAAGCCGGCCTTGGACACTTCCAGGGATGTGGAAGGTGTCCCTGCCCATGGCATGGGGGTGGAACAAGATAATTTTTAAGGTTCATTCCAACTCAAACCATTCAGTGACTCTATAAAAGGAGGAGTTTTGAGCAGGGGAAAAGTCCAGGCCAGACACCCTTTGACATGTCAGTGGACTCTGATTCTCCTTTTGCCTCCAAGCTCCAGATGCACGGAATGAAAGGTAACAGCCTGGCCAGCCCCCCCCAGGACAGGAGGCAGCTCCCTTTCCAGCTGTGCCCACCTGGAGCTTCCGCAGCTGTTTGATGGCCTCATCCCGGGCCTTGTTTGCAGCCTCAATCTGCCCTTCCAGATCCTTCAGGTCCATCTCCATCTTCTTCTTGGCTGCCACAGCCAGTGCCCGCTGCTTGCGCTCGTCCTCCAGCTCCGCCTCCAGCTCCCGAACCTGTGGGGCAGGAAAGGGCTCAGGGACCCCAAACCAGAGGCTGGGGGGCTCCAAAGGCCTTGCCAGAGAGGGGTCACCACCACCCAGGGGGCAAAGGGCATGGGAGGCACTGCAGGTGGCAAGAGCAAATGCCCAGGCTGGCAGCAGAGAGCTCTGCCGGGACCCAAAGGAAAGCCAAAGGCGTTTCCACTCCAGCCCCTCGCCCAGCACACCCACCCACCCTCAGGGGTGGCTCCAGGGCAGATGCCACTAATTCTGATGGAAAATAAAATGGAGGATCACCTCATCTTCTCAAGGAAACTATGAAACCATTCCCTTTGAACATTTATACACCAAAAACTTTCCCCAAAGCAAAACAAAGGAGTGTGTAAACAGCAAGTGAGTGTGGACTGAGCCAAACCTGTGCAAAAATGAAACTCAGCCACAAATTACCTGCCTGTAAGAACGTATTTTACTTTTGAAGAAGATTCCTCTCCCTGTGCAGGGTCAGGAGGTCTTGTCCAGTGCAAGCGAACAGCAACTCTGCACTGCAGGGAACCTCAAAAGCTCTCCAGGCCAGGGTTAATAGACACTCCTGTTATTGGGGATTCTCAGCAATTGTGTATTTTTGGGGTTTTGTGAGAAATCTTGAAATATTGTGTATTTTATTCCTCAACACAATGTTAAATTTAGAACTAATTCCTCTTACAAGCATGAAATTCTAAAGTAATTTCTCCAGTCTCTTCTGACCTGCTCTGTGCTACTCGAATTCCCAAGTCTGGCAAACCTGGCAGCTCTGCCACAGTTTTCATTCAGGAAACTGTTCACTTAATTACAGTTTTTAAGTCTATCTCAGCATCCATGGATTTGCTCCTGGACATCAGAGGACTGGCTTGAATGTGCAGATAACATTTCCCTGTCCTCAAAATACACCCAAGGCAGCAACAGCCAAATCTCTGCCTGCCTGGGGAGTGGTTTTGGAGGCCCCCAGAGCAGCCTGACAGCAACAGTGGCCAATCCTCAGCAAGAACTAGTCTGTGGCTTGTAAAGATCCAGGCTTGGGATTTCCAAAGGATGGAATCCTTATGCAAAGGCTTCTGTCCTTCTGGTAGCACAGAAGGCCCAGAGCTTTGGCAAAAGACCCTCACCCCTTTCTGACTACGAAGCACAGGAAAACAGACGTACCTGTTTCACCAGCATCCTCTTTTTCTCTTCATTCTGCTCATCTCTGGCTTGCAGATCTCTGTCAAACTGGGCCTTCATGGCTTGCATGTTCACCTCCAAACGCAGCTTGGCATCTTCTGTGGCCTGCAGTTCATCTTCCAGTTCCTCAAGCTGAGTCCTCATCTCTTCCACCTGTTGCTCCAGGGTTCTCTTTGACTTCTCCAGCTCATGGACCTAAGCCACAGACACTGGTCAGACCCTCTCCTTCAGGTACCTCAACCTCTAACAGCAGGACAAGTCATGGTCTGAGCTCAGTGCAGTGTGTTTGGTGATGCCCTGAGCTGGGCAATGAGCCTGACCAGGCAGAGCAGCCCTTCTAGAACCTCTAGAATCTCTAGCACTGGAGAACCCACAAAACACCCGTGCAGGTGAACTGTGCAGTGCCACAGAAGAAGAGAAGTGAAGAAAAGCAAGCCAGGCAAGCCCTTAAATCCAGAGCAGGTGCCACTGTGGGCAAGGGCCAGGCCAGGCTGGTGTAGCAGGAGCCCCAGCTGAGCCACCTGCTCATCCAAGGCTTCACCACTGAGCCGTGCCTGGGGCCAAGCAGAGCCTCACTCACCCCCAGGGCTGTCTCAGTGCACACTCACCCCCTTACCCACATTAACAGGCCTCTTAGAAGTGTAAATCTGGTGCTGGGAGGAGCCAGTGATGGGGTGAGGGGAGAAAAGGCCATCAGGCAAGGCCAGGAGGCCTCTGCTGCTGCCTCAGCCCAGTGGAGGAGGGAGGACATGGAAGGGTCACAATTCTGTTCTGCCTTTTGATTCAACCATGTCCTGGAACTCAGCTTGACCGAAGGTAACAGAAACCCCCATTATCCCTCATTTACATATGAAAAAATACACTCACCACTTTGAAAACGAGAAAGTGGCAGCTTCCCCACCTATGACAGCAGCAGCACCTCACCACAGCCCCACCTCCATTTACCCAGTGGTATAAAACTGATACTTGGAATCCTCCACGCAGAGGGTGAGAATACAACCTTTGAAGAGGCCTGGTGTCAATAAGGCTCACCCCCTTCCTCTGAGCATTAATTCCTCCAGCATTTTAGGTCATAAGTCACCTTCAGAATTACCATTCTTGTGTCACATCCACTTCCGCAGCCGGGAAAGTTTTCCCATGTGATTCCCAGTGTGCAGTTTGTAACAAAACAGGCTGTGGAACAATACTCACATTTTTGCCCACATCATCTTTGGAGCTCATTAGATCTTCCATGTCTGCACGCAGCTGCTTGTTCTGCCTCTCGAACTCTTCCTTGGCTTCCAGGGCTTCCTCCAAGGCCCGAGCCAGAGACAGGGCTTTGGTTTCCTTCTCCCTCGCCTCGGCCTCAGCACGATCTCTTTCCTCTGCATATCTGGCAGAAATGTTCTTTTCTTCTGCCAGCATCTGAACAGAAGAAACAATTCATCCATCTCTTAAGCTCTGCAACCAGGTCCTTCCTGCCTCAGGTGTTTCATTCAAGGAGTGGTTAATGCTCTAAGTTTAATTGGCTAGTCTCTCAGTCTTGATCTGAGTACGAAAACAGCTACAGCTCCTCTGGGAGGAGAGGAGGAAAGCAAGCTTCTAATCAAGATTAAATAAGTTTCATATTATTTCCATCTTTCAGTCTTCAGATCCTATCTTAGTCTACCTAAAGGGATTATAATAATACTCTTAAGGTTTTGTTCCACTATAATTGCCTTTTTGTATAGGAAGAGCTCATTACTTGACCTAACAAGCCTCCAAGAAGGTGTTCAGCTCACCGAAACTGGAAGTGACACGTTACCCTTAACAAAGGCCAACTGCTCAGAGAAGATTTATCAATAAGCACAGCAGAGTCATTCCATTCATGCAGTAACAGTACAAACAGAAACACTTAAAGCCCATGGAAAGCAGCAGGGAGCTGGAGTACCTGATCAAACTTCTTCTGCTTCTTCTCCAGGTTGGACACAATCTGGCGCTGATGATCCAGATCCACCATCAGGTCATCCAGCTCTTGCTGCAAGCGATTCTTTGTCTTCTCCAGCTTGTCATAGGCCAGGGCCTTCTCCTCCAGCCTCTGGCTTAAGGACTCCATGTCCTTCAACAGCTTCTTCTTGTTTTCCTCCAAGCCTTCAATGGTTCCCAAGTCATCATCTACCTTCTTCTTGGCTTCGGCCAACTGCAATTTAATAAAAGGAAGTGATGTCCCTCAGTGCATCACAAGAGGGAGAGAAAGGCCAAAACTGGGAAAGATGTTACTAAAGGAACACAAAAAGTGGGAGCAGGGCAAAGTACTCATTGTTACAGCAATGAAGAAAGCCCACAGGAGGTGTTATTCCCAGAGCTGGTCTGGCACCTGAGTGAGTTACATGATGTGTTTCCTACAGGTGTGGGACAGCAATTCATCTCACCTGGGCTGTGCAGGCCCCACACAAGTCCTGCCACTTCCAGCAGCTCACCTGTGACTGCAAGGCCAGCATCTGCTTCTCCAAGTTCTTTCTGGCCTCCTCCTCCTCCTCCTGCTGCTCTTGCAGGTTGTTCTTCTCCTCTTCCAGCTGCCTTATCCTGCTGCTGAGGTTGAGTTTCTGGCGGGTTTCTTCCTGGAGCAGCTCCTGTAAGAGAGGCACAGCCAGAGTTCAGTGTGGTGACTGTGGCACCTGGAACCTCCAGGGCTGCACGTGCAGAGTTTCACATCTGGTTGTTTTCCTCAAAGATTTTGGTCCAAGGACATGCTTATGAAGACATCTGTCATCTGGGTTTTCCAAAAGACACTGATCACTCATTTTGGGCACACTGAGACCTTTACAAAGCATATTTCTGACCAGGGAATCCACGCCAGGGGCTGCTCTAGAAACTTATTTTTCTTTAAAGGGACGAGCACAGAAGTCACCTTTGAAATGTATTTTTCTTCTTTCAGACCAGCATGTAGAGCAACTATTTTAGACCACCTGGGAAGAATATACAGCAATAAATCCTGCAATGGCAGCATGTTTCCAAGTTTTTCTGTATTGTTGAAATAAAAAGGTCAGTTTAAAGGCAGCTGTAATGTGGCAGTGGAAACGTCTGTCATGGCAGAAACTTCTGGAAGGTGTAACTCCCATCCCATCCCATCCCCTCTCCCCCATCCTGCTCCTCACAAACCTCTCCAGTTGTGATTAACAGTATTCAGGGAGTTCTGTAGTTAAGTGGTCACTTTTATACAGGGAAAATAAGAGTACGTAGAAGTGATGAATACCTGCAGAAAGCTGATATTTTACATTCCAAAACAAAACCTGACAGTTTGAACTTAAACAGCAAGAACTTCTCCCCTGTATAAGACAGGGTATTATTCCTTATGTTTTCCCAAGGATATTATTGACATTAACATTCTACTTGGGAAGGGGTGTTTAAATTTGGCTCTTATCTCCCACAGAGCCTTAGACATGAAAGAGAAACTGAAAGGTTACCAGTGAAGGGCAGGTAATGACAAACTGGTTCCACATGCAGCTGAGCCATCACTGCATTTCACTGGACTTGACAGGAAATACACCTTCCACCCAAGGGACTTCCCAAACCATGAATGGAAATGTACTTTCTGTTAGCACTTCCCTGAGGAACTAAGCCCCAGTGCCAGGCTGGAGCTTTGCTGAACACACACCTGTGTATCCTGAAGCTGTGATTCCAAACTGGCAGCATCCTTGGCAAACTTAATGCCTTTCTTCTCTGCTTCCTCCAGGAGACTGGAGACGTTATCCAGCTCATTCTGCAAGGCAAGAAGTGTAAAGGTAACAGTGTGCACCTACTCAGAGCCCACACCCCACTGGGAGCTGGAACTGCACAACACAAAAACCTCAACAAGGTATGGCAAGACAGCAGATCCCAAAGAAGAGAGACAAGAAGCTGAAAAGGTTGAAGTTTGGCTGGAAACTTCAAGCTGAGTGTCAGTCCTGAACTGAAGGGATACAACAAAACAGGGTTTATCTTATTCAGTTCTGCTAACTTAGCACAGCGTGTTCCGATAGCTGCATTCATATTCAATGCTATTTTTAATCCTAGGATCATATATTTTATGAAATCATTAATCCAGGGATTATCAGGGTGGCAGCTGGGCCTAAAGCATCACTTCAAGGGAAAAGGTTATTGCCAGGTGCCAACTCTTACTATTTTGGGCTGTGCTGCTTTGGCATACAGTGAGAGACAGCCTGGAAGTCTCCTCCAAAGGGAACTGGGCCATGCCCTTTTTTGAAGTACTTAACTGGATTTACCTAAGGTACACGTTGCTGTGGTTTAGAAGCCAGCCATGCCTGCATTTTAGCCTGTTTTCTGCATTTCCCAGAAAACTGGGCCTGTACTCGCAGTCTGTACCTGCCAAGCTCCCAGCACTGGAGCACAAAAGCAAACCCACGGCCACCATCACTTCAGTGCGTTTTTGCTCACACCTATAAAAAAAGCTCAACTCAGTCTGCTCCATTCCACAAGCAAAACACTTGCAAGGTCAGCTGTCAGCAGCTGGACTAGGCAGGGCTTCCTACAGGGTTTGCTCCCCAGGGTGGAAGCACAACCCTGACAGGCACTGTGACTCTCCCAGGGCCCAGGCAGCCGGGACTGACAGCGTGGCTCTCCAGCCCTCTCCACCCGAGCCCCAGCACCGCTTTAATGCCCCTCAAGTCCATGACTGAGGTCACCTCCCACTTCAGCCACAGACATGGTTACAGCTTGCAGCTTCTTGCCTGTTTTGCAGCAGCCCAGGCCTTTCCTTACCTGCAGCTTGTTCGCCTTCTCTGCCAGCTCCACCCTCAGCCGTTCCCCCTCCGTGACCTTCGCAGTCAGCTCTTGCACCTGAGCATCGAGTTTCTTCCTCTTATGCTCAGACTCTGCCTTCACCTGCTGCAGGACCTTCACTTCACAGGCCAGCTCCTTGTTGTCAGACTCGAGGCCTTGCTTGTTTTTCTCAAGGTTTGCTTTGAACTAGGAAAGACAAAAGAAATTCAGTGCTTTGCTACAGGTGAGTGTTTCCTGCTAGAAATTATTCTGCCCATCAGGTTTGCGAGTTCAAAGATGAATTAAGTGCTCAGCAAGTTGTAAGCAGGGAGGGTTTAAAACGCTGCCCTGAAACATTCTGGGGATGTGAGGCAAAGATGAGTTACTGCAGGTTTGTTCTGCTCTCAGACAGCACAGGTAGCAGTGGGGACCAGGACACAGAGCTGGGATGGCAGTGCTGGAGAAGGGCTCTTGTGGCAGCACTGTAAGCAGGAAGGAATGTGCCCATTACCAGCTCAGCATGGCTCATCTCACAGGAATAAAGGGAAGAGATGAACCAAAGCTGCCCTGATTTGAGGAGGCAGAGCAGCCTGGAAGTGCAGAACAAAGCCCTTCTCAGCACTGCACTGACATTTGTAAAAAGCCTTTTAGAAAGTAACAATTGGCATAAGGGGGATGTTTAAGTGTCACTGTTGTATCAGCAGAACTGGCATCATCTTCTCACAGGACCTTTGTTTCAGACTGCAAGGTATTTTTGCAGTTTTTCATGCTCTCATTGAGAATATTTAATGGATAAGGAGTAGAAGACACGCCTGAGATCTTCAGATGAATAAAGCTGGTGAAAATCACAGCTGAACTACTACGTTTCTCACTTAGTTTAAAACAGTAAGGCAGCTTGTGGAGTATTCCCAACATAAAAAAACACTATTACAGGGTATGAACTGTCCACATGCATTTGTGAGCACCCCAAACCACAATTTCACAAACTAGACACTTCTTTTTTCAGCAGAGCTGCAATAATTGTACTTCTGAGCAAGACACTCAAGCCACATGAGTAGGAGCCACGTGAGCCATGAGTGCCAAGGCTGTCTGAGAGCTGCAATACTGTCAAACCAGCCTGATAAATCTCATCCAGTTGCAATTGTTATGCTGTTTAGAAGACAACTTAGCTCTTCAGGTGTCCTGGAAGGTGCTTATAAAAGGTTCTGAAGCAGAAAATTTACTTTCTTCTCACCCTTTTGGCCTGCTCCAGTTGCTCGGAGAGCTCTTCCAGGGCAGTTGCATGCCTCTGCCTGATTTCCTGGATCTGTGCTTCATGGTTTTTGGTTTCCTCTTCAATTGCCTTCTTTAATTCAGCCACTTCCTGCTCACGTTTTGTCCTGGAGGAATCACAAAAGGGTTATTAAAAAAAAAAAAAAAATCGGCATTTCAGCCTTGTGTAAATTCAAAGTGAGTTTCAGTGGTGCCTTCTTACACAGGCTTGTGCCCCTACCTCAGCTCCTGCTGTGCTGCAGTGGTATCCAAAGTATCTTCCAGTTCAGTTTTTAAAGCCTCCAGCTCTTCACTTAAATCTCTCTTCTGCTTTTCTGCCTTGTTTCGTGAGGCCTTCTCAGACTCCAGGTCCTCCTGCAGCTCTGCAATCTGAGCCTGCAGCTCTCTTATCACTTTCAGGGCATTGTTCTTCTGAACTGCTTCCTCATCACCTCTGTTAAACAGAGACACAGCAATTAGTGACACTTCAGCTGCTCTCAGAACAGTCTCTTTCAATTAGCTGCAAAAACGAGGTCTTAACTTTTCTACTAGAAGAAAACAGACCTTCTAAAAATGGGTTGGAAAGGATCTTAAAGCTCATCTAATTCCCATTCCCACCTCCACGGGCAGGGACACCTTCCACTATCCCAGGCTGCTCCAAGCCCTGTCCCACCTGGCCTTGGACACTTGCAGGGGTAGGTAAGAGACACCCCAGATAAAACCCCACTGTTAGGCTCCAAACCCTCACCAGCACAGTCCTGCAGGTGCACCATTACAATGCTCAAGCTTTAGTTTACATTCAAGTGTTTCAATTTTGTAGATCTCAACACTGTCCCAAAAATGTTCCATCTGTACAATTTTCTCTTCCCACGAAACTGCTTACTTCAAAAAAAAAAAGGTGTTTGGCTGATACCATAACATGTGACTGCAGAGCCCCCCCCAAACCCAGACACAGCCTGTCCTGCCCAAAGCACTGACAGACACACAAACACCCAACAACAACTACATATTTTTTCCCCTCCTGAGGCTGAATCTGGGAGACTAAAAAGCTTCCAAACATTATTTTACCCTGATAAAACTTCTCTTATTTTTCTTTCAGCTTTGTAGAGCAAGGATGCTGAGAGAACACTGAACTCCTTCACCCTGCCATGTCCACACGGGGGGGCCCC
>JAWWEU010000041.1:10466639-10478181 GCA_035583155.1 Acropternis orthonyx
GGTTTGGGTGATGCTCTGGGGCACAGGGGGTGACTCTTGGGGCTGGGCCTGGGCAGGGCTGAGGGTTGGACTGGATGCTCCTTGTGGGTCCCTTCCAGCTCAGCATATTCTGTGACACATATTTTGTGAGGATTTAGCAGAAAAAAATCTTTAAAGTCTCCTTAAGCATCAGACTTATGTACATCAGAGGATGTACATGTGGATATCTGTCTTGGCAAGCTGTGAATTGACCTTGTGCCTCCACCCAACGACTTTGTCTTCAATCACTGGCAAGTTTCTCCCTCCAGCTGCAAACAGCGCCCCCCAGTCACCTCCTGGGAGACACTGGATTATTATATTAATTATTGGCTTGGACCAACTCACGGCCTTGTATATTTTTGAAGTAAACCTATACAAGTAAAACCCCTCTGATGAGCTCCAAGGCTGGGGTTTTACACCTCCCAGACCAACTCAGGCTCTGCAAAGCCCGGGTCTAACTCGGCGGGACCACCCAGGGAACACTGAGAGGACATTTCCCAGCGTGAGATCCGTGACACCCAACGGTGCAGGGGCACACCAGCAAAGGAAAGGGGGCAGAGCAGGGGGGCAGAGCAGCCCATACCCTCTTCTCGTGGTTGGGAATGATGCAGCGCACGAAGTTGGGGTTGGTGTTGCGCAGCGTCGCCATCAGCTTGGTGAGGGACTCCTTGTAGAGTTGGCCAACGGTGCGGAACATGCCCTTCTTGGTCTTGTAGGCCGAGCCGAAGGCGGTCTCCGTGATCCCGGTGACCTGGTCCAGCCCCACGATGCGATCCACTGGGAAGGGCAAGAGGAGAGAGTGAGGCGGGGCTGTCAGCCCCGGCAGGCACGCGGAGGGCAGGGCGGGGAGCCAGGGCGCGGCAGCGGAAGCTTGGCGGGACAATGACAGAGGCGCCGTCGGAAGGCAAGGCAGGGACGGGGACACTGTGCACAAGCTTGGGGGCACCAAAAGCCACAGACTTATCCAGCAGAAGAGTGTAGCTTTAGTAGGTACAGACTGAAATATCCAGCTCTTTACTTGCAGTTCTACATGACCAGGAAAGCTGTTTTCTTTATTTGAAGGCGGGCTTTACGGGGGTGAAAAGCTGCCTGGGAACTGGCAGTTATTGGGATGGTTACAGTACTCCTGGGGTTGAATATTTGGAATTACACATTTCTCTGTGTGTTTGCTTAAAGGGAAGAGTCACTTATGACCATTATACAATTAAATCTGAGGTTCATGGAATATTCAAACATGATTTCACACAAATTTACAGAAGAATTGGAAATAGTGTCAGCTCAGTGATGGGGGGGGGGGAAAGTATCTGCCAGACCTCTGCTTGGCTGCCATTTTGAAGAATTCCTTCCATTTTTAACACAACTGCAAAGACCTCCCTGGCCAAAAGACATCAAATCAGGAAAACTCCACACCAAAGCACTTCAAAGCTGCCATAAAGCATCACAATAAAGATTTTTCTAACATCTTGGGTAAGGATCTCTAGGGTTTATTCTTCAGAAGCACAAATTAGAAAACTAACTGCTAACATTAAAACCTTAAGGCCAATAACATGAAGGTGATCCCACGTGCCTGTCAAGCATTCTATAAACAGGTCCCTAAAAAATCACAACAGGTGACTTAATTACAGCTGATGTTTCTTAATACTGAACAGACACCCAAAATAAGGGGGTTCCCCATGAAATCCAAGCTTGCCAGCCCAAAATAAGCAACTATTTATAGGCCACAGCTTAAAATTTTGTGACATTATTTTATCATTTAAACCAAAGCAGAGGGAGTTTTGCTTTGCTACCAGAACTAGTTTTGGATCTGACAAATAAGTGACACTACTTTATTTCCTCCTCGTACTCAACTGGTTTTCAAAAGTCTATTAAAATAAAAAAAGAAAACTGAAAGCAGAAAAACACAGGGCAAGAAGTTTGAATAATCAGTTGGAGGTCTTGCCTGTAGGGCAGAGCAGAGCCCAGCCCCTCCACGTGGGTCTGAGCACAAGAATCTACAGTTTATTAAAATAAGCAGGGGGCAAGATGTTCATAAATCATCTCCCAGATATTTACTTGGAAGCAGAACCAGTTCTACACCAGACATGGGCAGAGATTATTGGGAATCAGTCTCCTGGAGGACGAACATAACAGCTGATTAGAGAGCTGCCCCCACCCAGCCTTGGTCTGGCCATGGACAGGTATGTGATACTTGTGCAGGTTCGTTTTCCTGCCCTCTGTGGTGATTGATATTCCCAAGAGGACTATTAAATGTAAGCTTTCCCTGCAGCAGGAGGGCAGTCACTGAGCTGCATCACTGCACCACCATCCTCTGGCTGAAGCCCCTGAAAATGAGCCTTCCAGGAATGGCTTTAGGGACACCACGAGCTCCCTCAGGGATGGGATGTTTCGTTGAAGACGAACCCAAGTAAAGGCTGAAAGTCTGAAGGCACAACCTTCACATCCATGTATTTCTGCACTTGGGGAGAGGAATACAAGGAGGATGAGGAGGTTGAATGAAATATTTGAAGTGTGTTCAGAGACATTCCAAGCAAGTGGATTTGTTGATTTCTCAACACTTCAAAAAACACGTGCTGCTTGTACAACGGGGAATATCAAAATTAAGAGGGTTTTAAATGAAAGAACAATTCCAACAAGTCTGGAAGAAGTTTATTTCACTTACTACCCCCACTAAAACTGCAGCACTCATTCTGATACTTCAACACATTCTTCAGCTCTCCTCCCAAAAGAACACAGCCACGTTCTAGAACATTCCAGAGGTTTGTCAATGTTGGACTGCAGAAAGAAGCTTGATAAGTGTTACAAAGCTTATGCATTCTCTCAAATGCTTGGAGCTACCAGAATTGTCACTTAAGAAGCAATTCTACATCTCGTCATGGAACTGGGAAGCACAAACCTTTCCATCTGCAATGCATAACTGAGATGTTATGTGTGTGTGCAGCAGCAGCTGAACAGGAGCACCAGGGACTGCTGGCCTGGGGGTTCACCTAAGTCCAGCATGAAATGAGAAGTTCATGCAAGCCTACGAGCAAAAATGGGTTGTCCTGTAGATACAACAGCCCTGCCTTTAGTAGGCCTACTGTTTTATATCCATTCACCTGGTGGCTCATGAAGACCAGTAATATTGTCATAGAAACAGGCTCTCTGAATATTCTGAATCTCTAAGGCAGAGAAACAGCAGAAACAGAAAGACAGAAGAGCAGATACACAAGACACTTCAGTTAGTAAGAAACAACAGGTTCATCAATTGCAAACAGACTTAACTGTGCTACAAAAGCAATTAGGCCACAACATATTCCATGCACATTTCAATGATCTGTGAAAGCAGGTTTTGAATACTTGGACCAAAAAACACCTTTTCTTCTCTGTGTGTACTCAACAGGAAAGCAGCAGATGCCCAACCAAAAGGTTCTTTATATATTCATTAAAGCTGCTCTCTGTGACTGAACCAAGTAAGAGGGAAACTCAGTATTAACCTACAGCATCATCTTCATCACAAGCTTCATTTCCTCCTCAAATAAACTACAGGATTTATATACTACGACATGTCAATATACTCTAATTAATGTACTGTGATGCTAGACAGAACAGAAAAGTCCCTGCTAAGTGTTTATTTGGCTACTTCTGCTTCTTGGAGTATTTTGGTAAAGGTATTGATAAATACTTCCAGGTGATGTGCAGGCAAACTGGCTGAGCAGCAGTGCACAGTTACATCAGGGAGACACTGCACTGAGATTTATTTTGGGAGTGTGGATCCCAGGGTGTCACCCACCCCTGCACAGGGAACAGTCGTGCTGGTGCTCACACAGGACAAGTTTTATTAACAGCAAGAGCCACTACAGCTGTTCACATCCAGGACCCCACTGCAGGCAGTCCCAACCAAGAGTTTTGGACAAGATTCTACATGAAATTCCACACAGAGTACCAAGTAACAAGTGAATATCAGTTCAAATCATGAACATGAGAAGCAGCTACTCAGAAATGGTACATGTGCAAGGGACCAGAGGTGCAAACCCAGCTTCCTTCTTGTACCTGTGGCTCTAAAGAAGAGAGGAAACCCTGAAGATATTTACAATGGAGAGGTGGAGGGTGAGGAGGGTGTACAGGCACAAAACCCCAAACCCATCCAGCCAGGTGAAATCACCATCTCTTACCATCCTTCCAGAGCTCAGCAACAAACTTGTCGGATGACTGGTGCAGGAGCGTGGCCACGTTGTCGTTCAGGGGGTCCATGTTCTTCATCAGCCACTCATCTGCCTTGTAGTCCACCTGCAGGGGCACATGGACAGCCAGCTGCAGGTTTGTACTTCCCAGCACCAGAAAAAGCTTTCAGGAACACCACAGAGGTGTTTTCCTTCCTGCTCTCAATGCTCAGAATCATTAAGGCTGGCAAAGACCTCCAAGATCAGAGCCCAGCCCTGTTTGCCCACAGCTTGCTTGCTGTGCCTCCCCAGAGCAGCTCAAAGTTGTGATTCTTTTGAAAGAGTAAATGGGAGCTTTCTTAAAAATCCAGCCATCTGACTTTTTGCTTACTAACAGCTGGATGTCCATTTGCAGCCCAGTGTTGTGAGGTTGGCTGTGAAAATAGAAACCAACTCTAATTTCACTTATCTCATTTACTAGAGAGTAAATTAAGGATGTGCTACAGCATGGATTTTTGTCATTTCCCTATACAGTTATATTTAAGCACTTTGTTCTATAAAGAAAACAAAGTTCTTATCTTGAAAGAACCAAATTAAGCTGTAGCCCAGCAGCTGAAAACCCCCTGATACCCACATGGTTTTCAATACAACCCAAAAGAGAGCCCTAGAATTCCCTAATTCCACCAACACCTCTGTACAGATTAGCGTGGCTTTGCTTCAACCAAACCAAAAGTTTTCTGGTTTTGGATAAAGGCTGTGGAAGGAAAGCCACATTTAACTGCTTCCAGCAGCCCAAACCAAACCAGACCATTACCTCAGTGCTTCCTGCAGGAAGGGCTATTTCACAAATTATTCCAGTTTTGAAGGAATTCTCATCAGAGAGTGCAAAATGCCTTCTGTCAGAGGGAGCTCTGGAATGCCAGTATTCCAGAAATTAGCCATTCTTTGGAACAAGTGTTTCCCACCAGCCAGACACCAAGCTCTTTTTTGATTATTTAAAGGCAATCTCTTCATTGAAATAACAGTGATAAATGCAGTATTTCTAAGGAACTTTTTAAAATATTGAGACAGCAAAATGTTTGATTTATTTCACTTTTTGCAGCAATTATCTCATTGGCACCACCGACCTCATCAAAGATAACAAGCTACTTAAAGTGGACATTAAAAGGAGAGCCTTAATTGTTCACCTGATTCTTCTATCAGGTCATAAACCAGGAGTAAGTTTTAACCATTTATGAATACAAGCAAATAGTAAAATAGCCCTGGTTATCCTGAAGGATCTGCCAAGTGTAAGAATTGCAGTTATTTCTGGAGCTCTGTCCCTGCAGTGAGGACTCAGGATTGAGCCACATTAAAAGGTCTCAGTTTAACTCTGAAAGGGGCTCTGCAGAAAGTGTTAGGAGAAATGAGGAGATAAATGTGAAGATGGTCCTGACACAGCCCTACTTCAAGCACTGCTATCAACTTAACAACACAGATATGCAAGAGATTCCGCTCAATAAAGTCCTGGAAAAAACTCCACCTGTAAAACCTGGCAACAAAATTAAAGGAGATCAAATTATTTGCTTAATATTAATTCATATTTTTCAGTTGATAACACAAGCTCCATAAAAGCTCTCCTGAATATTTCCAGAAAATTAACCAAGGCAAAAGCATTTCTAAATTTGGTAGCTATACTGCATAATATATGCATATATATATATATGTAATATGCTATACTGCACAGTACTTTCCCCAAACCAACGTTTCTAACCAAGAATTTAACATTTAACCCTTACCTTCCCTGCATAGTGAATAATGCAGAAGTCTGCTTTGTCCTTTAGTTGTCTTGGCTTTTGGAACTTGGAATGAGTCCCTTGCTCCTGGACCAATTTTTCCACAAATGTCTTGTCAGTAGCTTTAGGGAACCAGCATTCCTCATCCAGCAGTGCCAACACACCAGGAGGGTTTGCCTGAAATGCAGAGTTGGGTTTAATCTGTGAATATTTTTTATATATCTCTTTAAAAGTTGCGTATTTACAACACCCCGCCGAATGTACAATAAAGGTACTCTGAACTGATTAAATCTGATTTCAATTGAAACAAGTTCCTGGGGAAAGCAAAGTCCACACATTTGAAGGGAGATGTTTCTACATCCCCGGTATCCCAATTCCAGAACAACTCTGAGGGTACTGACTTCGCTTTTAAAATAACATATAACCTGATGCATTTTGGGGTGTTCACCTAAATATGTGCACACTGAAGGCACCCACACCTGCCCACTGAGGCTTTTTGGAGGAGATTTTACCTTCCAAGGTGGCAGAACTCCCTGAAGTTCCACACACCTTTGATAACTGAAACAAGATTTCCCTTTTCCTAAAGGAAAACAAGGATGCAGCTCGTGGGCTTTTCAGTTGCTGGGGATGAACAGCACCACTGGCAGCTCTCCTGTATTCCAGGACACACAGGGAAAGGCAGGGGGGGAAACTGCAGTGGCCCAGGTGGAATGTAAAAGGTCCCAGGTTCAGAGGGGAAAAGCACAATAAACTTGAAGGGGTAACAATGTTTGTTCTCTCCCTCTGCTCCTCCTGCTCTTTGAAGGCCCCTTCAGCCTCCATAAATTGGGCAGCCAGGGGGGATGTTCAAAGCAAAGTGATTAAAACCACTTTTAAGATAACTGTTTTCCTCTTTGCAAGGCAGATTCAGGGAGGAAAACTCTATGCTAGAGGAAGTTTCAGGAATTTTGTCACTGATTCCAAGTGAAAAAAGTTTACCATAAGCCTTGAAAAGGTTTCTACCTGAGCCCCAAAGCTCCCACACCACAATGGCACAGTTTAGTGACAGTGACAGGATTAATGGCTTCATTAGTACTAGGAAAAAAAGGATAAAAATAGCAGCTTCATATCTTGGGCTCAGTGTTTTACACTAACAGGGGGCAAAATCCCCTAAGGATAAATCCTTTTACTAATAAGACACAGTATTTTAGACTTTGGACTTGAGCATTCCAGTTAATTCCCTTTTAATGACAGCTCCACAAGAAGTGTCTAATTTGCAGGCAGTAAAAGACACCCTCAGCACTCCAACCTCACTATTGCTGTGCAAACTTACAGGTCTCTCAATTAAGTCAATGCAAGGCTGCAGATCCAGGCCAAAATCAATGAAATTCCACTCGATCCCCTCTCGCTGGTATTCCTCTTGCTCCAGGATAAACATGGTGTGGTTAAACAATTGCTGCAGCTTCTCGTTGGTGTAGTTAATGCAGAGTTGCTCAAAGGAGTTCAACTGCAAGAATAACATTAGCATGCAAGAATGAGTCAGTGACAAGATATCACATATCTGGAAGTCAAAAATTTGACTTTATAAGGAAATTCTCCAGAACTCTGCAAAGCTCAAATATAACAGAAAGGAAATTGGAAAATAATTATAGAAATCTCTCATGTTCCCTGCTATATGTAATTGAACTAATGCATAGTAGGAACAATCACCACATATAAAAGAAGGATTTAGACTAAAGTGTGACTTTCTGGCACTGCAATTTTGGGCTAACAAAGCATTTTCAGCTCCAAACAAACCCCTCCTGCAGCCTTGGAACACGCTGCATTCAGCTGCCCTGCAGTGGCTCCTGAGTGCACATCAGCAGGGAAAACAAAAACCTGACTGTGAGAATTTCCAAGTACCTCAAAGATCTCAAAGCCAGCAATATCCAGGATCCCAATAAAAGATGCTCCCTGACGTTTGGTCCTGTCCAAGGCTTTGTTGATGCGGTGGACGAGCCAGCGGAAGAGGCGCTCGTAGGTGGCCTTTGCCAGAGCTTCCACTGCAAAGTCTGCCTGCAAACCCAAACAGGAACATTTATTTACCCTGGAAGAGCCATCAAAGGAACACAGACATGGATGTCAGCACAGGGAAGTAAGGAAAAGAAGAAGCTGGATGGAGTTCATACCAGTGAGGAATGAAAACAAGCAGTAGAAACAGTAAGTAGTTTGATTAATGTTAAGACACCTTTCTTTTTAAACTTCCATAAAAACAAAAGGTATTTGATAATGTCACAACAGCGATACAAAGGATGAAAGGAGGAGAAGGTCAAGGAAAGGGAAAGGTTTTCTCTATTCTACCACTGATTTTTACTATATAACAACATTCCATAAAGGCAGTAAAGCCTAAACAGTGGTAGTGCTCACTTCTTTACACACTTCATCTTAATTTTCTGTACTCACTTCAGCCCAATTTTCCGTGCCCACTTCAGCCCAATTTCCTGTACCCACTTCAGGCCCAATTTCCTTTACCCACTTCAGCCCAGTTTCCTTTACCCACTTCAGCCCAGTTTCCTTTACCCACTTCAGCCCAGTTTCCTTTACCCACTTCAGGCCCAGTTTCCTTTACCCACTTCAGCCCAATTTCCTTTGTCAGGAGCTAACCAGGACGAGGCACAGCTTCACTTCATCTGTAAAGCCCCACAACTTACTTGTTCTTTGGTCTGGGCTTTCTGCACGTAGTCCCTGCCCACTTTGATGCGGGGAGTCAGGATGGCCCTGGTGAACTCCATGACGTTCATTCCCAGCAGATGGCACAGTTTCTGTGCAACTGGAGAGCAAGGAACACGTGAAAAGGAGCCCTGAGATCCTCCCCAGCAGCCAGAGAGCTCGGGAAAGCTGCTGCTGCTCACAGAGGCCAGCGCAGAACTGCACAGAGCCCAGCACACAGCTCTGCCCCCAGGGCTGATGGAGCTCTCCCCAGAGGAACACAGCTGGATTTCCTTGGGGGAGCATGGAAAACATTGGATTTCAGGGGATTGCAGCTCATGTACAAGCACTCATTAATTTGCTTTCAAAGGGAACACCCACTTTGTCCTCCCCAGGAAGAAGCACAGCACACGAGGACATCACACATTGAAGCCATCACACTGAAGGGTGTTTAAAAAATGTTTCAGTCCAGGCAGGTGTCCAGTGTAATGTCAAAATGGGTCACTTAAACTACTGAAAACATGGGTTTGGAATATTGTCCAGAGAGGCTGAGGACTCCCCATCCCTGGGAGTGTCCAAGGCCAGGCTGGATGGGGCTTGGAGCCACCTGGGCTGGTGGAAGGTGTCCCTGCCCACGGCAGGGGTGGGATGGGATGAGCTTTAATGTCCCCCCAACCCAACCCACTCCGTGATCCTGAGTATTTAACAGAGAATGACAACAGCAGCAGCAGTGCACTCTCTTTAGCAGCAAGAACTCTCCTGATGTCATGTCATCACTTAAATAGTGCATTACCCACGCCATCCCTCCAGATTCCTGTTGCATCAACCCCTTTTTCCAAACACACATCCCAGGAGTTGGGTGGTTGTGATTCCAGGCTTCTAAAAATGAATGTGACGCCAAAGGTATTTTTAGGGCTGGGGAAGTGTTGCCCTTCAGCAGGAAGCTCTCCACACCACCCAGGCAGTGCTTGGCCCCTTATCTTTGTAATTTGACAGCTTGTTTTACTGTCACCATGGAAAAAAACCCTACTTTTACAAATCAGCCCTGAAAAACAGATTTTCATACCAATGTATTAGAGCTTCTGCTATGTTATTGGTTTTTCTTTAGTATTAAAAACACTAGTCCTTGCTCTTCATGTTGATATTCTCTCACTGGCCATATATTCATTAGAAGGGTTCATGAACTGACACACAATCAGTGAAATTAAGGAGTGTCACAAATCGAGCCCTCCTTTCTCTTTCCCTACATACAAAAGCATTGCCGTGCTTTGAGGATAAAAATAGAAACCAGCACATCAGATAAAACCCCCCCTTAGCGGGGTCAGGTAGTGAGTGCCATCAGGATCTTGGAAGAAAACTCAAAAACAGACCAAGAACTTGAAAATATTAATTAGCCATGAGCACCAGCTTGGTACAGTGGCATAATGGCTACCATATAAAGGGTATTGCAGTTTCAGGAAGGAGGGGTTTACCCCCCTGAAGTGCTCCAAAACTACACTCAGCTCCTTTCATGAACCAGTGGTGTGGAACTTATTGTCCCAACCTTTGCAGTCTGTAATAAACTGCAGTTTAGGTAAGAATAAAAACAATAAACCATAGCAGATGTAGTACTAAAAATCCCATCTGCTGAGCCACTGGAGGAGGCTAGAGCCAGCATTTCTGAGGTTCCTCTGGAGGAACTAACCCCCTGCCAAGTAAAAACTCTGCCACTTCTAAGGGCAGCACTGGGTCACTATTTCAGTTTGATTCATCTGGCACTTTAAAAAAAGCATAATTCATTTTAGGATGGTTTGGGTTCAAAGGGACCTTAAAGCTCACCCAGTGCCAACCCCCTGCCACAGGCAGGGACACCTTGTTTATAACTGAGAAAGGGCCCTTAAAAAGGGTGACTGGAGAGAGCTCTGACTGTCCTGACTCGTTTTACTACTGTTGGGGTTTTGGTATAACTCTCTGAATTATTCTAAAGCCAAGATACCCACAAGCTCATATCACAGGCGACCAGGAGCTTTGTGAGACTGCTTATGAACTTCTGCCCTCCCAGCACAAAGGTTTCTTCCAAATCTGGTGAGCATGAAATGGATTTTTAAGCACAGCTTCTCCCTCTTAATCCACAAAGGCTGTTCCTCTCTTGCCATCTCTTGTGTCTGTGCTTAGAACTATTATTTGTTAACCTACATTTACAATAGGGCAGAATTTGCTTTCCATATTCTTGGAATTGGATCACTTCTCCACGACCCACACAAATTCCTTCCCACCTCTGCAGACACTAACCTGACCTATGCCAGACACAGCCTCCAAACAAGATGAATCCCTACCAGGACACTGATATCATCTCCAGAGGATGCAGGGAAACCCCTCACAGTGAGATGTGACAATATAGATGCCAACAAGGGAGAGATCATCACACTCAGTGGCTTCAGTAAGATGCAATAACAGACCACAAATCCCAATTTTTAAATAGAGAAGGACAGCAACAGGCTTTAACTCTGACCTGAGCTTTCACCATCTTTGCTTTGTGATACAGAATTTTGTATCCAGTACTACAAACATCCACTAGCATCAGTATATTTATGGCCAGTATTGCAATTCAGAATTTATGGTTACACAACTAACTAAAGTCAAGCTAGTCAGGAAGCAAAAAGCATCTGGACCTTTCCACATCACACCTTCTACATGGAAAGGACTCATCTGAGTTCTCTAAGACAGCAGGAAAAGCCCAAAAAACTAATCCCTCACCCAACCTTTCTTCCTCACTGCAAAACTCCAGATACCAAGTCAATAACCACTGACCTTCATCCCACACCTGGGCAGGAGGTCACTGTCCTCAGACAGGACAGCAATCTGGGACACTGCAAGGAATCTCCAAGCACAGCAATTTGGGACAACCACACAGGGGGACACAGAGAAGGATCTGAGTTGTGCACGTGCAGCAGCTCCTGTGAA
>JAWWEU010000041.1:10478281-10491590 GCA_035583155.1 Acropternis orthonyx
GCACAGCAATTTGGGACAACCACACAGGGGGACACAGAGAAGGATCTGAGTTGTGCACGTGCAGCAGCTCCTGTGAATGATGGTTCCCAAGTTCTCCAAGAGGACTTTCCATGAGAGCACTTAGAAGGCTGGCACTGGAGTACTAAATAAAAACCTCAGTTGTGCTTCAGCAGTTCTTCTTGTTATGAACAAACACACTCCCCCAAATGCTGCTGGCATTGCAGGCACTGACTGATAAATTCAATCTCAGCCACTCCAGCAATCAGCCTGTTCTAAACACAGCATTCCTGTGTCCTGCCACTGCACTATGGAAGTTGTGCTTGGCTCCAGGGCTCTTATCATTGGCAACAAAACTGCTGTCAAGAACCAAAGCAAACAAACTGATTTAAGTATGGACTTCTTCCTAGAGCTTAAGTCTTTGGAGAGAGCAATAAACAAGGCTGCAACTGAAATACTTGTTCAAAGCTTAGCAGCCATGCAAACAGCACCAGTTCCCTTGATGGACACTCACGTTTGTCTGCACCATGAGAATGGAAGAGGAAAGTTTTAATAATTGCCTCTTGGATCCTCTCCCCCCAGGTCCTGGCCCCTTTTTGGCACAGAGCACTATCAGGGATGCTCAGCAGACTGCTCTGTGTTTTTCAAGATACACACTGGACAAATGGCAGGAAGAAAACTCCAGCACAAGGCAGAGGAAGCCACAGAGCCGTGATCAACTCACCAGTGTTCTCTGGCATGGACGCCTGATCCGTGTTTCTCTCCTTCTTAAAGGAAATATTCCCAAACTGCAGCACTGAAGACACCACTTTCAGCATTGCTGTGGTAACAAAAGACATGTGCATCAGTTTAGCGGAGGAGGGCTTAGCTTAATAAATTTTTCTTCTGTTACTTGTGTCACTTTCCTTCCAAATTCAAAGCCGGATTTCAGAAAGGAAATACAGTTTGTGCCGTGCTTTTTGGGCAAATGGCTTTAATTCAGCTCCAGTTGAAAGTAAGCAAGTATTTCCTTCAGGCTGTCAAGACACTGAAGCAACATTAAATCTGGTGACATCCAATTAACAAGTGTGTGTGTGTGTGCGCGTGTGTGTGTGTGTGTGCAAGAGAAAAAAGCACAGTCTGAGAATCCAAAGGGCTCAGTAACTTACACAGGATCTCATCGTGTGAAAAGCCCATGATGTGCATGGCTTCCATTGTCTCCTGGAAGTTATCCTTGTCCTGTTGCCCAGGAATGGGGATGTAGCCATTAGATAAAAATCTGTAATTGTTAAATCCTTCGAGCAGCAGGTCAGCTGTATTGGGGGGAAGGAAGACACAGATAAATAAGCCGAAGGGATGCTGTTCACACCCACCCAGACTCTGTTCTGTCTAAATGCCCAACTCTGCTTTAGGAAATCAGTTCCTCAGATGTGGCCACAAGCCATTACAGCAGCTCCTGGAACCCTGAAAATATGAGTGTGCCTTCCAAGGCGAAGGCAGATCCACAGACTCTCTGTAGTGACCAACATGAGCTCTTTAATGCATCTCTGTGCCCAGAACATCTCCCAACGGATCTGACATAACCTCAAATCCCCATCTGGGGTACCCTAAAAGGAGGATCTCTATTGAAAGGTACCAGGCCCAGGCAGAAATGGAGTCAGGGATAGATGATGAGCACATCAAGGATGCCAAACACCAGCTTATCTAACACAGGAGAACAAAGAGTGGGTCGATTCTCTGAAGTCTGTATCTTCATTAGTTTCATTTATCACAACCTAACAGAAAATCCCAGTTATCAAACAGGGAGGAAAACACCCCAAAAGAGTGGAGAAAACCCCCACAGCACTGCAATGACTCAAAGAGAGCCACAGTTTCATCACGTTTTGGTTAAAAGGCTGCGTTTCTTTCCACGCTGAAATACAGCCTGGAGCAGACACAGCTGCCTCTGCTGCCCAGGGCTGGTGGTTATCCCCTGGGAACACTGCAGCTCCTATCCACGGATTCCCAGCCAGAGAATGCCCAAACTGGTCTTTGGCATGGGGGAGACATTTGCTTGAAATGACAGAGTGGCTTCCCAGCGCATCTGATAAAGCCACCTGGCTTTGCCTTGGTTGTTTAAATCCTGCTGTTTGGTGACCAGGACCATCCCAAACATGTGACTCTGGAATAACACACACAAGCAACAGGGTGACACAAACATTCCCAGCTTACACTTGAGGTGTTCCCCTGCCCCAGCCAGCAGCTGGTAGAAGATGTGAAACGTCCGCTCGTCTTTGGCCTGGCGAACAGCGCGAGACTTTTCCAACAGGTCTGGATTATTACTGGGGTCAAGGATTATCTACAGCTTTTGGTTAAAAAGGTCCAGTGCAAACAAAAGTTCCAAAGCAGGCTCTGGAATTACTATAAGACCAAATAGATCTTTAATAGCAATGTCCAGAGAAGCTGTGGCTGCCCCATCCCCTGGAAGTGTCCGAGTCAGGTTGGATGGGGATTGGAACAACCCGGGATAGTGGAATCCCATGGCAGGGGATTGGGATGAGATGGGCTTTAAGGACCCTTCCAACTCAACCCATTCTGTGCACAGTATGAACTTCTACTGACTATGTAAGAGATTTCCAGTTCAGACTGGTATAAACTCACTTTCAATCTCAGCAAACTCCTCAATTTCAGCACAGCCACCCCTGGGGTGTTCCCTGCATTTCCCCGCTCCGTGCAGCCACAGCTGTCTGGAATGGATCAGCCACAGTTTGGGGGAGAGCAGGAGCCACCATCCTTCTTCTACTAAGGTTGTAGCTGAACTTCTCCTACCAAAAATCCAGCAGCTGCTGAACTCAGAGGCCCCTGATCACTTGAAGTGCATTTGTCATTTGTCCCAATCACTGCCCTTTTCCACACAACCTGCACTGCCTTTAAACAGCTCCCAACTGCAATTCCTGCAGCAGGCAGGGCCTGATCAGCTGCTGTGAGCTGTAAAGTTCTTTAATTCTTTTATTTCCAGATATTCCACTTCCAAAGCTAATTCAGGACAGGTACTTGAAATTACACAGGTCAGTGGTAAGGATGAGTTCGTGCGATGAAGAAAAAATTCCCAAGGAGTTAAATCCTTCTGTTTTCACAAAGCTCTGAGCAAAACTATTCATCTGGACTTCCCTAAAAGCTGCCTTCATTCCTGTGCTGTGGCGAATGAAGAAAAACATTTATCACTGAAGCATATTTTGAATAACTGTAGACCTTTCCCAGCCTTATTGGGAAATTATACTTTGTGACAGTTCCAAACATTCAGTGCAATTCAGATCAGGCAGTTTAAAACACGGCACCAGAACAAAAGCTTAACTGCAGCATTGTTTATGATCAATACCCACTTACTATTGTTTACCAGGACCTCCAATTTCATCATTTTATGACCACCCTATTGCTATTCTCCCAGAAAACAGGCTAAACTAAAAATTACACCCACATTTTTCGTATAAAAACAAAAAAAACCCAACAACTTTAGGCCTTTCAGTGCAAGTATTTTTACTTATTCTTGCCCCATCATAAACAAAAACGAGCCTTAGAGCTAAAAGTGAATCAGGCTTTGGAATTAATTATAATTAATTAATTATGACAGTAGGTCTGGTGTTACTGAACCCTCATGGGTATCTTGAGGACCTGAGAAGGCAGAAGGTGGCCCAGCTTTGTCACTTGATAAGGAGCATCAGCTCCTCCCAGGCCAGGGAGCTGCTCCCGAGCTCCTGGCACGGCTCAGCTTCCGACTGGGGAGGCCTTGGGGTGTTTTCAGAACTGCTCCCAGAGCAAGCACGTTTTCCATGGTTTCCCTTTTTAGCACACCCTGTTTTTAAGGCCAGCCTGAAAATCCAGCAGGTCTCAGAGAGTGCTGAGTTTGGAAGGACAGGATTTCTAAGGGGCTGAATTTGTGATATTCGATCGGCTGTTTTGAAACAAAGGAAGAGATGGATGTTGTCAAAGGAATGTCCAAGTGTGGCAAACTTTCACTGCATTCCATGAATTCTGGGGTTAAAAGCAAAACAGGGGAAACTTGCACTTGCAAGGATGTGGCATGAAGAAGGATACACGTCTCGATGTTGGCCCCGACAATGTAACCAGTAACATCAAAGTTAATCCTGATGAATTTGCCCTGCAAAGAACAAAAGATTTTTTTTCATTATTACTTTTTTTTCTTTTTTAATTAAACAATGCTGTCTATATAAAACATAATCCAACTGCACTCATGGATCAAGCATTTCCCAAGTTCCAGTGAAATCTCTCCCCTTCCATGTGCCATCATTTCAGTGGAGCCTGTTACACTGCACACCAAGGATGAAGGAACTCAAACTCCAGATACATTTGTAATCCTGACTTAGGAAAAACTCCTCTGACCTTGAGGCTCTATTCCCACACTGAGCTTGGAAGCAGTGCTGAGATTCTACATGTGCACATAGCAACCTTTTTTGTGCCTGAAGGTGCTCCAGCTGCAGCAATCCCAAATCTCAGGTGCTGCCCAGCCCATCACCCTTTCCCTTCCATTCCACACCAGGCTCTCTCCATGGCCTCTCTTCTCCAGCAGTTGCTCAAGAAAGGGCTAAGAAATATTCCCATTTCTCACACCTACATCTCAAATAAAGAGCCACTTCCCACACACAGAGCAGCTCTTGGAAAGCAGGTGGTTGCCAGTGGACATGCAATAGCAGTTTTGTTCCCCCACCTGGTTTGTCACTTGGCTACAAACATTCCCAATGGGACAACAGGCTTGGAGCTGGACCACTTTCACCTGCACCATCCCTGCATTTCAAGTCTGTGCCCGTGAAGCTGCTCAGCACTGCCCCGGCTGCAAACGTGTGGAAAACCAGTGGGAATTCCCAGTGACTACACTGGGCTCTGCATTTTCACTGCATCCAACTTCCACAGCCCTCCATTCACACTCAGACAGGTCTGGAGATGAGGGAGGCCCCTGGGTGTTTGCTAACACCTGCCTCAGCACTTCTGATGGGATCTGCACAAAGCCACCACCTCCCGATAACTTTCATGGAGCCCTTTGGGAAAGGGCTTTTACAACGGGATCCAAACCCTCCCTTATCTCCAGCCTGAGTGGTGCTATCAGCAGTTCAAGGGAATTCCTGTCTGGCAGATCCATGAGCCCAGGGAGTGTGTTCCTGGTGTTCTGATTCCATGGACTACTCCCCAGCCCTGCAGGGCACCTGTGTGACAGGAACTGCCTGGCCTGGTCACTGTTATTATTTTGGGGGCACGTTTCCACGCTGAAATTACTGCACTGATTTGTGCTATGGCAGCCCCTTATCAGAACCCCCTAATAAAGCCCATTCAGCTCCAGATTTGTGGGCACAAACCCACGTTTCTCCCTCAGTGAATCCAGGGGAAGGCACAAGCTCCCCAGCAGCCTTGCCCTGGCAGTCTCACAGCTCCAGGCTGCACAGCTGCAGCCCAAAGCGGCGGCTCTGAGTGCCAAGAAAACTGGAGGCACACTGCAAATTAGCTCCAATGGTGATTCCCTACTGTTTCAGTTTGGTTGGAAAGCCAGTGGCACCAAAACCACGGTGCCAGGGAACAAGGGTCGTTTCCAGCGCTGAACTCAGCTTTCTGAGTATGAAGATACAGAACACTCAGCTCAGTCTGTCACTGCAGCATTTAGACTTTCTGCTCAGCAACAAGTCCAGACAGTTGCATTTATGAGTGGCACAAAGGATGAAATGGCATTTTCCTGAAATTCAGGCAGTAGCCGAGATACATGATGCACATGTCAGCAAAGGCAGTGGCCACCTTTTCACCCAGGGCTGGTACCACAGGGGCCCTGTTGGTTTGAATTTGCCCTGACACATGTGAAAACAAACAAGACACATTACATAAGGTCCAGTCACTGGCTTTTTCTGATATAATTTGGGAACAATTTACTCTGTTTCACGCTTAAAAGTTACCTAATTTCTGCTGCCAAGTTACCAGATCCATGAGCAAAAATATTTGAGAGGAAATCAGTCCTTTAATGTGCTGACACACCAGAAGAGGGTCCCACACACTCTCTCTGCTTCCAAGGTCAGGCATCACTGCAGTCTGTACTGGAGAGGTCACTTATCTAGTTCATCTTTTAACAGCACAATAATTAATAAAGCCTTTTAGCTGGCACAGGCAAGGCTTGCTATGGAATCTTTAATTTATCAACCAGAGGCTGCAGTGGTGCCCATCACCACCAGCACAGCAGGGCTTTGGAAAAACCACATCAGAAGGAAGCACGGAATTCTGCCGTGGGAATGCAGCAAGCCCACTGTCCTCCTATCCAATGCACACCAGAGACTTTATTTCCTGAAACACAAGAGAACACTGCCCTTGCTAGAGATAAAAAGGGGGAAAACTAAAATTCCCTGGGCACCAGCCCTGTCTCAGCCCCTCTCTGGTGCTCCCAGAGAGTGAAGCCTGTCAAGCCTGTGTGGCTGAACAACAGCACTTCTCACGTTGTGGGAGGAGAGGTATTTTTTAAGTCAGGTTTTAAAATGGCTGTTAAAGATTATTTTTTCTGCATGAGATGAGACCATCTGGAATGTATTATACTTGCTCCTTTATAAAAACAGGGCTGGAGCCATCACAGTGATTATGTTCATGATGGCAATGCAGACCTCAAAATAATACAAACCAGATGCTCACATCTTTTAGGAAAGAAGTATCCTCATTAAATTAGTACAGCCTTTGATGGATTCAAGAGGGGTAAGAAGGTAGAATTATTGTGCTGTGAAACCTGTTGATATTATAAATCCTATACCCAGCTTCTATAAGCATCAAGCAATACTGTAAATAAGGTGACTATAAAATTATCAAAGCTGAATTTCCACACTGCTCTCCCTTCCCAACTGGAAAGGCTGAGGGACTTAGTCATAGACTTTTCCAGACTCCTTATCACTGGACTTGAGTTCATGCATTATAAATCCAAGCAACTGTTGAAATGTCAAAGGCAGACCAGAAATCTTTCATTTGGTCTGTAAATTTTAGTGTTGTTCTCGCCAGTAAAAAAAAAAGATTTAATACCTCCTATGCAGTTTTGAAGTCATACTGAAAACATCTTCCCCCTGACAGAGGGGATGGCCTTTTTTTTTCCTTCAAAGGAAAGGAAGTTCTAAGAAGTGGTAAAAAGCTATTTATTCCCCATGATTTTTAAAACCATGGAACCCATCAGAAGTGATTATCAGCCACCAAAGCACTCTGTGAACAGGAGGCACCGACCCAACAAAAACATCACCCAGTCCCGGCAATGCCTGACACCTGGAATGGCCACACTGGATTTTTTCTCCTGCAGTAAATCTCTCAGACAGTAAATTCAGACAGGTTTCATATGCAAGTTCTGTGCTTCTTTTAGCAATTCTGGATGTTGTCCCTAAACCAACCAACTGATAAAGTCCCAGCTATGGACAAGAAGGCCACAGACTGTGCCAAATTCCACTGCTGATGGCACAGTCCTTCCTACTTCAGAGCAACTCAGCAGTAATTTGTGCACAGGAGCCACAGCTCAGCTGTATTTGTTAGATCATCAGCACTGGTGGCTGATGCTGGAAACTGGATAAAATTGAAGTTTGCCAAGAGCCAGTGAGGATGTGCCTTCAGAGCCCCAACACACCCAGGAGGCACTGCAGGAGAACGTGGGTTTGTGGGGGGGGAGAACAGCAGAAGCTCTGGATGCCACTCAGGTAAATCCCTCAGTTCTCCATAACCCACATTTACAGGCCCTAAGGAGAAAAGGAGTTACTCACAAAGCGGGAGGAGTTGTCATTTTTCACTGTCTTCGCGTTCCCAAAGGATTCCAGGATGGGGTTGGCCTGAAGCAGCTGCCGCTCCAGCTCCCCCTAAAAACCACACAAACAGAGAAAGGGACAGATGTGAGCCCAGATGTGAGCCCGCTGGGATTGAGGAATGCTGTATTCCTGCTCTTCCCGACAGTCACTCCCCCTGCCTGTGGCAGCGACAGCACCTTCACAAGGGGGTGCATCTTGCCCTCGCTCCCAAATTTCCGAGTCTCCTCCATCCAGTGCTGAACGTGGTTGGGGTTTTGGTGGTGGCTTTTCGGCTGGGGTTTGTTTATTAAAACACACACAGACACACACAAACAGGGCAGTGAGCAAAGGGGACTTGATGGATGTTGACAGTCGTTGAAGATGGGAAAGAAAATTCACATTTAGGGCTGATGAAATAAGGCACAGACCTTGAGTGCTTGAGAGGAGAAACTAAATTAACTGCTTTAAGATTTTAGTGCAAAGTTATTCTTTAGTGACTTGACAATTCAGCTACTTTGGAACACCTATTTTTAAACTTAGAAATACCCACTTTCAAATCAGTGAAATGCTCCCCCCCCTCCCCCCAGCCCCACTTCAGTCAACCAGACTGAAATTCTTATCCTTGCAACATCTGACCTGGCCACACCTGAGCACAAGGCCAGAACTGAGCAACACCGAATACAAACATCATTTTCCAATTGCTCAATCCAACCCACATTGCTCAGTATGGTTAATGCATTTTTTAAATGTTTCTGTAAATTCAAGCCAATGGATTTACAAATCAGAGTACTTATCTTAAGGAAATTGCACAACAGCTTTTACATTTGCTGTCCATGAGGAGGACTGGGAACAAAAAAAGTCTGTGCTGCTTCCAAGAGCCCAGGAGGCACAAATGTACAGGAAAATATACTGTCTTCCTGCTCTGAAGGATGCTTTTTAAAAAAAGGCAAAAAAAGAGAGTGAAGCTGTCTGGAATGTAGTCTCAAACCTGACATTTTTGTTCATAAACCTGCTTTTTCCAATTATTTATAGCCTTGATGAATAAAGGCTCCAGACTGAGCATCAAAGAACAGGAAACATTAAGTCTCTTAAG
Source organism: Acropternis orthonyx (assembly GCA_035583155.1). Taxonomy (NCBI): domain Eukaryota; kingdom Metazoa; phylum Chordata; class Aves; order Passeriformes; family Rhinocryptidae; genus Acropternis; species Acropternis orthonyx. The sequence goes on from JAWWEU010000041.1 coordinate 10,487,123, forward strand.
ACTTCCACATGAAGTCAATTCTTCAACAGGAATTCTAAAAATTCACTAGTTAACACCTAAAAGAGGCTTTTATTTGTGTATTGAAATGTATTTCAAGCCCTCCTGGATATTAATAGATGCTCCTTCTTTAATGTGACCTGGCACTATCTGCTCAAAACTTGCTGACTTCCACATATATTCCCTTTGGGACTACAAATTCTCTGGATTCTGAAGTACTTGCAGAGGAAATAAATGTGAGTCTGAGCCCAGAGCACACTGAACTCTGCTGGGGCTGCAGTGCCTGTGCGTGGCAGCTCTGCCAAGTTACAGTTCTCAGGAACACTTTAAATTCACCAAAAAACCCACAGCTGGAGAAAAACTGGATCCCAGTTATACCCACTCTGTGCTGCCTGCCACTGATATTCTCAGTTTCCCAGGCAAACACATCAGGAGTGGGAATGCTCCCTCCGTCCCTCCCACTCCCGGGATCCTTACCCTGCTGTGCACAGCCTGGGATAAACCCAGGGGGGACAGCAAAGGCAGCAGGGCTGTCACAGCTTCCCTGGCAAGCCCCAGCTACCCCTTCTGGGAGAAGGAGACGGGCACTCACCACGCCGACACTCCTGCACGGTGCCAGGACACTGCAACACCCTGAGCCAGGCCTGGGCTGCTCAATTCAAGGCTGTTCATACTGAAAGCAAGCTGGCTTGCTGTTGGTTAACATCTTTTGTAGGCCGGGGGTTTTTTAAAGACAAATTGGCTGGTATATGTAAAATTCTCCTTCTTGCCGTTGTTCAAAAATCTGTGCTATACCAATAATAAAACATGGCTTGAAAACACAAGGTTCCTCTGCATCTGAATTTTGAGGGTAAAGCCTTTCAAAACATTTGCCTACAACAATGTGCAAAGACAAAGTAGGCTGAATAAAGGTTTTTTTCTGCTTGCAAAGTGTGAACTGACTCCACCCTGACTCCTCCACGGATGTCGCTGTGTCCCAGGAGGCACCCACAGCCTGGACTGGGGCTCTGCAGAGCAACTTCTGCAGAACTTACTCCAATTCTCCAAGTGAAGGCAAAAAGGTCTTAGTAGCTCGTTTTTACAATGAGGGTTTGAAGGAAACACTCAAGCTGGACCCTCAGCTGTAGTGAAAACCATGGCAACGAGCACACACCGAGAGGTCACGGCCATCACCGAGGAGACCAAACCTGGCACTGGGGGAAGCCTCTCACGCTGTGCAAAAAAGCTTCTGCTTTGGCATTCCCGTGTCCAGATGGACAGTTTTACAGCCCCAAGCAATCCTCCTGTAGAAGCACTCAGTGTTTTGGAAAGAGAGTCAGAGCTTGCCCTCTGGGCTTACCCCCTCCCCAGACCTTGGAAAAAGCAGTGTGGCAGCACTGTGGGGAGAGAGAGCTCATGCAATAAGAGTTCATGCAGGAAAACAAGAAGACAAGGCCAGGCTGTTGTCTGGGTTTCGGGAAAAGCAGCCCCGCAGTGTGGTGGGTGAGGCAGGGCAAGCACATGCTACTCACATACAACAGGGATCCACTCTGGAGTTAGAATGACATCGAAACAGAGATGTTAATGGTTCCACGGTTTATGCAATATCAGCAGCTCAGGATTAGCATTTTTCCATGGACACAGTTAAAGTGTTTGCCAACAAATGGTTCATGTCACACCCAACACTTTAAGCAAAAGGAGGGTTAAGCTAAACACCACTCCATCTATTTTTGGAACTGAGAAATATTTCAGTAAAAACCCTTAGGCTTGACTGATGTTTGCAAGGAGGGAAGATTAAGTTAAATACTAAGAATGTCTGTGACTTCTGAAAATGAGACCGTGGGCTCAGACACATGATTGGGTTACAGAGGTTTAACACACACTACCAGAGGCATCCCAGCTGTGCAGGGCCTGCTCTTGGCTTCCAAATTTACCAGCCTTCTCCTGAACATTCCTTTCCTACTTCCCTTCCCACTAAGGTTTACCTGGCACTGGTCAGCTCTCAGAGAAACACAAGGGAAGAGCACAACCAGCTAAACTAACTCAGGGCAGCTTCTCCAGTTTCCCAGCCTTGGTCACACCCTGCCAAAGCTTTTTCTTTATTTACAAGCTCGTGCCCAGGAGAAAGGCATCACTTACCAGCTCGGGTTAGAGTGGAGCATTTATCCTGCGTAACACACGGCAGCAATTGTTTTTCTCTTTCCAGTCTTGCCCTCAACTTCCACCTAGCCCTGCTTTTTGAGCTCCTTCTAAGGTAAATCTCGGAGCACTGGGAGCACTAAAACTCTGACAGAGGGAGGTGGGATGGAACAGAGCGACTGCTGCTGCCCCAGGGACACAGGGAACAGGCAGAATTCCCTGCACGGGGGCTCCAGCCAAGCTGAGGAGTAAGAGCAGCTGAAGCTCAAATGAGCAAACATTAATTCAGGCAGCAACGCTGAGCACATCCCACATTGCTCACACCACTTGTCCTAGAAAGGACAGGGGAAACACTTGATTTCAGAAGACTTTTGGTTATGCCAAGCCTTTGACACTTGAGATCAAAGCCTTCACCTGGTTATCTGCAAAGCTATAAAAATATCAGACAAAACGGTATGTTAATCAAAAGGATTTTGTAGCTTCCATGAATCCATCTCTTATTTAGTACTTTGTTAATATTTAAAAAGCGTTCTGCACTCTCTTGGCAGCGCATTACCCGGTATTTTGGAGAAGGGGGGACCTCTCACTTCAGGAGAGGGTAACACCACTTTAAAGTGTGACAAGTCCCTGAAATGCTGCGAAACCCGTAAGGTGCTCCCAAAGCCAGTTAAATGCTTACAAAACTCACTATCAGCTGCACATCTCTGCAAGGCTTCCCACATCAGAAATACAAATAGAAGAATACACAGCAGTTCGCCTACATTAACTTTAAAAGCATTAAAAAAAACCACTTGCCTGGTGTTTCACGGGTTTGGGTGATTCAGGCTGTTCATTGCAAACAAACAAATGATAAGTTAGCAAGGAATTCCAGCTGCATGTCAATCCCACATTATTACCGTCAGAGGTTTAGTTTAACTGTACACTCACTTCATTCAAACTGTTCAAATTCAGCTTAGAAAAGCAGTTATTGGCATGCTCAAAACACTGAAAGCTGTGTTTATGCAAAGGACTAAGTGCAGATAACGCCCAGGATGACAGATGGCCCTGGAGCAGCAAGGAAAAGGGCAGGGGTTTCATTACTTGGGCACTGCTTTCCAGCGCCAAACAGCAGCAAAAAGATGAAGCTCAGCATTAAGTCTCTTTCTCATCAGCCTCGGGCACTGCGAGGTGTTTGTAGGGCTGAGAGGAACATCATCCCCCAGCCATCACGGGGGTTATGAGAGGAAAGCAACACTTAAGGAGTCCGGGGTTGTTTTTGCACTGTACTACAAGTATTTAAGAAATGCAAACCCACAATGGAGACAAAAGCTTTGTTTCTCTCTTTCAAGAACAAACATCCACACAAGCAGCAGCACAACCTTAAGAAACTGGAAGATGTTCATATTTTGCCAGGAAGGAGAGCAAAGGGAACATGAGCATAATGAAGTAAAAAAAATAAAATCCCCTCCAAATTCAAATTTTTAATTCCATTATTATTTACTTGGCTCAGCCTGCAAGTTTAATAATCTTGAGTTTCGTATCTGATAGCTCAGGGGCAAATATTGTGGAGAAAAACATACAACAAGGAATTTTTATACCAAGCCAGACACACTTCCTCTGTTTATGACTCTTATTTTAAACAACCAGCACTGCTTTAGTGCAGAATAAGGGATTTCGACAGAGGTCTGTAAAGGAGCTGGCAAAGGTTTGGCTTGTTCAGGTAAGTAATGTGAATTCTGCAAGCTGCACCATTCCTGCTGGGAAAACTCAGGCAGCTAGAGAAGGTTTGGGATTTCAGTGTGGAAATACCACTCCTGTCCTCACGGAGAAGGGCAGGCACAGCCAGCAAAGTGGGGGAATTTTGTCTGCTTGTCTTCAGGGAGGATGAGCTGCACTTTCAGGGTGTCCGTTCTGTGCTCACCAGGAACAGAGCTGAGCTCAATTAGACCCAGATTTAACTTCTCTGGAGTTACATCAGGGCAGCTGAACCCCCCTGGGAAACCCTCACTAAGAGGAGCTTCAGCCTACCCATGATCCTGTCCTTCCAAACTAATTCTGCTTCTTCAGAAATTAATAAAACAAATTAAACAATTTAGCAGTTCAAATACCAAGGCAAATGCAGACACTGAAAGGAACCATTAAACTACCAGTAATTAGTTCTCAAGTTGAAAATAGCACCAACAGGAAAGCTGGGTTTTAGTGAAAATAGAGGCAGTTTGGGGTGGGAACATTTTGGGGAAAGCTCAGAGCTCCTTCCAGCACCTAAAGGGGCTCCAGGAGAGCTGGAGAGGGACTTAGGACAAGGGATGGAGGGACAGGACAAGGGGGAATGGCTTCCCACTGCCAGAGGGCAGGGATAGATGGGATATTGGGA
>JAWWEU010000041.1:10491690-10509068 GCA_035583155.1 Acropternis orthonyx
CCATCCCTGGGAGTGTCCAAGGCCAGGTTGGACGGGGCTTGGGGCAACCTGGGCTGGTGGAAGGGCAGGGGTTGGAACTGGATGAGCTCTAATGTCCCTTCCCAGCCAAACCATCCTGTGATTCTGTGAATGGAACTGGAGAGTCTGGTCCCATTCATCCACACCAGGGGTACACAGAAACCAGGATGACTGGAAGTGCAGACAGCAGTGGTACATGGATGAAGTTATTTAGATAAATTAACAACTCCACACCCTCCCACAAGTGAAAACTTCCGCTGTTCTCCTGTATTTGAACATGAATTGAGCCCAGGTACATCCACAGCCCACGAGTGCAGCAAAGGGCATCCCACAAACTCAGTCTGTACAACATGCAAGGTCATGGCACTCCCTGGGCAGTGAGGGACAACCAGCACTTCTTTTGGAAAACCATGTGTGCAATTATTTTATTATTATTATTCTTATATTTTGCACTGACTTCCCTTCCCATCCAAACCCACAAACTTGATAAACTAAAGCAGAGCCCAAGAGTGTGAACTGAGACTCACTTCTTGGCCATATTATGTGACATTAACTCTATTCCTCTCTTCTCTCATTCCTGCCTCTCTTACAGGGGAGTGATAAACCATGGAACTAAGCAGTGCAGAAGCCTCTTTCCTCCCTTCTCCCTGTGCTCAATCTGTCCAAATTCCTCTCCAGACACATGACCCTCCTCCCTGTGCTCACCAGTTACATGGCCTTGTTCTCTTCCTTTCATTCTCATATCCTCCCTCCACACCTGAGCCTCCAGAGGAATCCTTGGCAGTGAAGGTGGGGAGGCTCCTGTGTGTGGCTGAGGAGCCTGGGGCAGCAGAGCAGCTCAGCAGACCCAGGGTGGCTCAGCTCTGCTCTGAGATGCCCAAGCTAAACCACAGTGCTGGTCTTTATAAAGCTGGTCCAAGAGCAGCACGCTAACAATTCAATAAAACAGTGTGTGGTGCAGGCAAAACATTCAGCTTTACTGACAAAAATGCAGCTTTACTGCTGTCATGAATGAGTGTTTTAAGGTCACACCACCTCAACCCCTCAAACTCTTTAGAACTCCAATTTTTTTGGATGTGAAGCTCAAGGTTTGTTATTTCCAACAGGTAACTTCCACCTCCTGTCCCTTGCTACCCACCAGCACGGCCCTGTGGCAGTTCTGCCTCTCAGCCAAGCACACAGCAGCCAAGAATTCAGGTTTACTCTCTCCCCACCTTCAATCTTTAGAAAAGCTCATGTTTAGAACTTGCTGCCAGCACTTCTCCCTCCACTGCTCAGCTCTAGAAAGCCCAGCCCCTATTCCCAATTCCAGGGACTTCTGCAGTCTCACCTGGCTCTGCCAAATCCCACAATTACTGAAGTTTCTCCTCTACATTTTTACCACCAGCAGCACCTGCCCACACATCCGAGCACAGCTCAACACAACATCTTGGGATTAGGCAGGAAATGAGACAGTGGGGCTACAGATTCAAGCACTCACAGAATAGGAATTGTTAGTTTTAAGGCTGTCCAGCACTGTAATCCCAGCCTCTGTGGCTACCACGTGTTACTGGCTTGATTCCTCACAGGACCTGTCCGGGATGACATTCCAAGGGCTATGCAGGACCCCTCCAGCTGGGAACAAAAGTGCTGCTGGGAAGGAAAAGCCTCATGAAGAAGCAATGAAGCTGCCCAGGGGGTGGGCAGAGCTCCTACACTGTGCTCCTCACACAGGCTGAGCATTCCCTCATCACCCCTGCTGGCAAATGTCCCTGGTGGGCACCTGTGACATGGCAGGGCATCAGAGCTCTCTGGGGTGTCAAACTTTGACAGCACTGTGAGGGAAAACAAAGCTAACCCCAGACTGAGCATACAAATTGCTGCATTAAAAAACCCAATCAATGTGGCATTCAAAGTCTCAGAAATATGCATGTCACTGATAATTATCTGTGACAGGATGGGCACACACACTGCCAGTCATGGATTCCTTTCACAAGCCTCTTCAGCACCTCCCTGTGCACAGGATAATGCACAGTTGTACAGGTGGGGACTGTGGGTCACCACCAGCCTCTACAGCTTTCTAATGAATATGCAAACAGGAACAAATTAGGGGTGCACCTCTAACCCCCGTTCTGACACTTCCTAACTTTCCAGTGTCAGCTGTGCAGGTTAGACATTCTTTGTTTGCAAGATGTAAATAAAAATTAATTGTTACAGAACAAGGGAGACTCACTCCTACTTTCAGAACTGCTTTGGTTATATTGGTTATAAAACATTCTGCATTTTTTCATGGATATATAACATGCTTAATTCAGTGCTCATTGTGGTACTGCACTGAATGAAGTGCACCATCCAACCATCAGACCTTTATTCAGGACACCACCCTATCCTTTTTGTGTGCCTAAACTGTGTTTTACAACTTCTCTGGTCTTAATTGGTCACCAATAGCTCATGAAGCAGCTGATTAAAAAAACATCTTCACAACCCTTTTGAGATCACCACCATCACCCTTTTTGGTCCCACTGCTCAGTAGAGAATTAAGCTGCAGTTTAACCAGGGGTTTAAATGGAATCAGCCAACACTGCACTGAAAAGGGCAACTCATCCTGCCCCTCACTGACATTTTCCATCCCTTTTGTTTCCCAGCCTTCACACCATCTCTGCAGCCACACAAACAACGGAGGAAACTCATTCCAGTTGAAGTCAGATGGACTTTTAATGAACGTCAGTTTGAGCCTCCAACCCCAGTGAGTGGCCACAGGAACTGTTATGACGGACAGATCTCCAAGGGGGGACTTTTGGCACAAAGGGCTCGTGCAAACACAGCACAGGGAAGGCCAAACACACCTGGGGAACAAACAGGGCTTCAAGTTGTGTAATCTCTATCCCTCAAGATTTACATGAGCTAAACTCAGTTTTACAAGGTCCTGGGCAATGCAATCTCATGTTCAAGCAAGGCACATTTTGAAAGGTGTCTGGACAAGAGGTTTCCACGAGTGTCTTTCAGCCTGAGGTATTCCAAGCTGTTAATAATACATTTACAAGAGCTTGGTAGAAACTCTGCACAATTCCCTTCTCTCCAAAACCCTGTTGGCAATTTTGCTTCTGCAGAAACTGAAAAAAACTACTGTGTTTGTTCAAGGCTGTTCAGTGGAAGAGCCAAGAATATTCATAAACCAGATAATACACAGAAAACAAATTCTGATGGGTGATGTCCCAAATATTGTCCCAACACCTGACAGTGCCATGAACACACCTGATGCTGCTGACACTCCTAAGGCCTGTAACCCCCCAACACAACACACTCAGACTGCTCAGGAAATACTCAGGAAGACTAATTTTGATCTTTCCTGTGTGCTAAAGCAGCCCCAGTTAGAACAAGTATGAATGCACAGCCTGATGTTACTTGCTCTTGATTAAAGAGAAGTTTCCACAGACACCTCAGATTTCTCCAGATCTACCTTTCCTTCTCTCCCACTTCAAATCCTTCCACAGACTTCTCAAGTCATCTCCTGTTCTTCCAGGAGCTTTGAGTCTTCACACATCCAAGAATGTCTCAACATTAAGTGCTGTGCACTAAAAACTGCAGAAGTTGTTGCAATTACGAGGTGGGAAATGGCCTCAAGTTGTGCCAGGGGAGGTTCAGGCTGGATGTTGGGGAAAACTTCTTCACTGGAAGAGTGGTTCAACTTTGGGAGGGGCTGCCCAGGAAGGTGGTGGTGGAGTCACCAGCCCTGGAGGTGTTCCAAAAACAAGTGGATGTGTTTTAATGGGAATGGTGGGATTGGCCACAGGTCGGACTTGACCTTGGAGGCCTTTCCTATGATCCTCCAAGTCCGTGGTGATGGAGTTAGAAGGTTCCAGCCACCTCAACACCTTCACTGCTACAGGAAAAGCAGGCACAGGCCAGCACTGATCCCACCAAGCTCTTTGCTTGCAGCAAAGCTGAATTAATACTTCACTGCAAAGACATCCAAGTGCTCACAACAACAGATATTCAAACCCATTCATACTTTTATCAAGCAAAGAATTACTAAAAATTCAGTGCAAATGTTGAAGCCTGGCAGAAAATTTCTATATAAATCAGAGTTGGTTTCAAGTTACCAAAAAAAACCCAATATTCTCTGACATAAAAGTGTATTCTCTTGTTTGTAGTGAAATAGAATCTGAGTTCTTTAGTAGATGCTGACTTCTAGATACAGCAAAATTACAGCAGTTTTTAAGCTTGATGATTTTTCCCATTTACAAGTTGATTTTTTAAAAGAATGAAAAGCTTGTTCATAGATGTGGTATCAAGAACTGCATCCAGTGGGAACTAAATTCACTAAGAATTGCCCCAATTTAACTGAATTCTTGGAAAACTGGGGTTTCCTACATCAGAAAGCTTTGCTACCATTTGCATAAAGCCTTTAATTTCCCAGCATAAATTAAACAGCTGACAGGCACTGGAAATTTTAATGTAACTGCTCATTTCAGCCACTGCTAAAGAGAAAATAATGGTTGAGACAAAATTACATGGATTATATTACAGCTTATCTTAAATTAAAAAGTCATGTTTTTTAAAGCAAAGACAGCAGTTTTCAAAATGAGCAACAAACAAAAGAGAAAATATCCCAACTTACAGGAATATTATGGTCCTTTCTTCCTTTATGGGAGGAAGCAACATGAGCAAGGTACTGAATAACCTTCTTAGTGTTCTCAGTCTTCCCGGCACCAGATTCACCCCTGCAAAACATTTCAGACATTTCCCTCAAAACTCATTTTCAGCAACTTCTCAGCCCTTTGTTTACAGCAGGCTCAGCTCCTTCCATCTGTGGCCTGGGCTGTGCAGCTTCACCACCCACCCCAACCCAAAGGCAACTGCAAGGCAGTTGTTTAAAACCCTTTCTCCATCCTAAAGATCTCTGCAGCATTAATTAAGGTGTTGATAAAACGAGTGACATTAGTTTGATTAAGAGCTTTTGGCTTTATGCCTGAACTCCTTTGCTCCCCCAAGTTATATGAAACACTTGTCCCCTTGATCCCTGCAGGGACAATTTTTCAGGGTGCAGGGGCCTCATGATACACATACATTTATATTCAGCATCATTTTATTATATTTTATATTCCTAAGAATTCCCAACACTCAGCGTTTTTAGAGGCCAGTTTCACAGTGCACTAGAACACACTCCAAACAAGCAGATTCTTTCCACTCTTAATCTTCACAAGGTTAAAAATATATTTAAGGCCATAAGGCTACATGAATCCCTTAAGAAATGAACTTATCAGTGCAGAGTGGGAGAGCTCACAGATCAATAAAGACAGCAAATACACATCTCACTGTTAAGCCAGAGCTGGATTGAAAGCAGAGTATGGTTAGACAGAATTTATTCTGAGGTTTACACAAGATACTCCAGGCAGGAACTGGGACCAAGTTCACATCCCTGCGATCCCAAATGATGTTACTACAGCCCTAAAAAGGACAGTTTGGGGGGTGGGTTTTTTTAAACTTAGGCCTGGTCTTCAGACAAAGCCCCAGCCCAGAGGGACTTAAGCCTGACTTAGGCCTGACTTAGTGGCTGCAAAGCACGGGAGGAAGATGCCATTTCCAGGGAGACAGAGACTGCCCGGAGTAACCGAGGTGTGGGAAGCTGACAGGGATCTTATTATGGGGATTTGCATGGAAAGAGAAAGCACTCCTGTCATTCCACGGTGCTTCAGAAACGAACAGTTTAGAAGTCAAGCCCTCTGTAAGAATGACAGGCAACATTCTCTGTGCTTGGATATTTCTCCACTAAGCTACTTATAATGGAAATCTTCATTTATTAGGGGAATTTGAGCACATTCTTCTGCAGTGCTCATAAATACCTCCCCCCACCACGCCGTACACCCCAGTTTTGTAGTTAATCTGCATTTGCTTAGGGATTTAGTCCCTTCAGAGCTGCACTTCTTGATCAGGTGAGAGCTTAGCAGCATCCTCACACTACACTCAAGAGCTGCAAAAATGAGACGACACAGCACTCGGAATTTGAACTCTGCATTTACAGAAAGGATATTGGTATCACCCCAGATTTTCAAAGAGAAGGGACTCAAACACTCATTCCTTCTCACCTTCCAACACTCTTAAACCATGAAAATCCCAGAGGAGAATGGTCCCAGCAGAGGTGACCAGGGACAGCAGGATGGGCATTTCTCCATCCAGGAGCAAGAAGGAGCAGGGGGGGGCTGAAGCATCTCCTCCACTTACAGCAGCTCACTGAACTCCTCACAAGAGCTTCAAGTCAGGCAGCCTTTGTTTGACCTGAAGAGCAGCAGCAGCGCCAGGTTTTGCTGCAAAGAACTTTTAACTGAAAACACTGGGCAGGCTGACTCTGCAGAGGAGCTGTGGGATATTGCAGGGCCTCGGTGACCACCCTGTGGCCTCCCACACGAGGGCTACCCAAGGCTTCACCACTCCTGCTGATGCATCTGCTCCTCAGAAGCAACTACACCAACCTAAACCCACTTTGGTTCCATTTTCCCCTCACAATCATTGAAAAACAACAGAGAATATGAAAGATTAGAAGTCACTGTACTCAATTACTCAGAGCTTTCCAGAGACAGAGAGGGGAGTTCCCTTGAGACTTCTCAGCTGGGCTGGCTTTGCTCAGTGCATGGAAAAACTTGGAAGGTCCTACCTGAAAAGCTGGTTGGAAAGGAGATTACTCAGAGTTTGCTAATGGATAACTGGGTTTCCTTTTTGCCAAGATACCATCAATATGCAACACAGAAACTGGGTGTACGTTGGGACCACTACAAGTGGAACAACACCCTTGGACTCCTAATGAAAAATCCCATTTCTACTCAGCCCAATATCCACAAGCAACACAAATGTGAACACTGACAAGCAGAAAAAAAATCCCCAAACCACCAGCTCCCGCTTCTCAAGACTTTATTTCTCATTTCCCTTTTACTGCAGTGTTTCCATTAACATAATTCATGACCATAAGCAATAATAAAAGCAGCTTTGCCTGTTCTGGATGTGCATTAAAATATGCTAATGCCAAAACTGTTCCAGCAGGTAAGAGAAGTAAGAAAAGAAGTACAGCAAAATATACATTTACATTTTAAAACAATACAATTTGTTCTTATTGTCAGCAGAGCTTGGGAACACGTTATTAGCTGTGCCTTTAAAGCTAGAGCAACAATCTTTTCTGTCACATTACAAGAAAAAGGTTTATTAGATTTTAAAGGAGGAAAATCTCCTCTGACACACGCAGAGAGGAAAAGCTGGGACAATAAAGACAGCCCAGATGCTGACTTTGGGAAAGGGCAGCCCAGGGCTTTGGGAGAGGCTCCCCTGGACACACCAAGAAAGCTGCACAGGAAGGGCAAAACCTTGCAATACGTTCCTTTTGCTAAAAAGCCTTGAAATCTAACAGTGGGGTTTTTCAGAGAAAGTCCTTAAGCAAGTTCTTATTCAAAAGCAACACTGAGGGATGTTATCATCCCAGTTCTGCTCCCTGGAGATTACAAATATGCCAAATATTTCCTGCAGCACAGTGTCAGATAGCTCTGCTGCCACATCCTATAAAAGAATGAGAAGATTTAGGATAAAGCCCTTTGCATTTATAGGAATAATGACATCTGCATACTTTGGTTCTTTCCCAGGAGTACAAACACATGGATTAGAAAAATAAATGAAAACCTTCTACCTCTATCAACCTGCCCAAAAAAGGTAAACTCTCAGTAAGAGCACTACAATATTTATGGAATGGGGATGGTGTCACAAAGCTAAAGCTTAACTTTTTTTAAAACCTTAATACAACTCAATATGTTACCACAAATTAAACAACGAAAGCCCTGGGCTGAGAACTCAGCCTTACCTCAGCCAGTGGCAGCTCTGCTGATGGCTTCAGTAGGGTCATAATCTCACCTCCTTCGTTTCAGCCTCAGCTCCACTACTTGTAGAATCAAAAATGAGGCTGAACTGAAAGGCTCTCTGACACAGCCCGTGGCTGGAGCTCACACAGCTCTCCCAAGGAAGCAAACCATCCTCAGCCATAGCCTCCAGCTGGAGCAAAAAGGTTATTCCATCCATTAACTGAGGGATCTCTCCCCTGGAAACAGGGACAGGTCAAAGAGAGTCTGGCAGTCCTGGTAAATCCCTGCAGTATCTCAAGCCGTGTTTTCCCCTGGAGCAGCAAAGCTGCTGCTTTGAAGAACATTTAAAAGAGGGAAAGCTCAGCCAGCATGAGCCCTTGAACATGGGTTTGAATTCATTGCATGGAAAGCTGGGGTGTCATTTCCAGCAAAGCCAAACCTTCAGGCAAATTCATCCCAGCTACAATTTGGTTACCAAAAACTGGGGAGTGACTCAACCAGCTGCAGTCTTTGCCCTGAGCAGCCGGAGCCCAAATCTTGCACAAAAGGCATTTCCACTCGTGAATGGATTCCCTTTTGGAAAACAGGCACGATATAGCGGGAGAGGACTCCCAGGTCCAACCAAACAGGAATGGAACTCTCCTCCAAATTCCCAGAGGACAGTGCGCTCTTCCCACGCAACCCACCTATAAGGGTCGTTATTATTCCATAAACAGGTCAAGTACCTTTGGGAAATACCTATTCTGCAAGGAAACAGTGTTTCTGAAAGAAAACCACAGTGAAACAGTTGCTTTGCTTATTATCAAATGGCTCTGAAGCATTTCTACACCTCGTGACAGTGAGATCACCCAGCACCACAGGCTATGCCACCACCTCCTCACCTGGCAAATGACTTTATGGATTTTAGGGAAATCAAACGAGGCTAAAGTTGCTCCCTGAAGTGCCCCTGCACAGACTGGCCCTCCTTCCACCCCCACCCACAGAGCCAGTAATTCCAGGGGCTTCCCACAAGGTGCACAGTGAAGTGCTGGGAGGGACACAGGACAGGAGGGCACAAAGCCACGCAATTCCAAGGAAACTTTGACATTCCAAGACAGGCTTTTCTTTACCGTGCTGCCTGTGCACAGCCTGCTGCAGACTAGCAATACTTGTTAGGATAAGCACGTGAAATGTACGAGGATGGTCGGACACAGTTAGTGCCATCTGTCCCACTGCAGATCATCTCTGGGATTTAAATCACCGAAAAGCTACCCCAAATAACCCACATTTTCCATGCTGGGTGCCCGGGCCCCTCAGACCCTCCCCCCCTGCCCTAGGAGTTTCAGTCTAGTTGTGCCCTTCCTCCTCAGTAACAAGCTCTGGGATGAGAAGTCCATCTGTGAAGAAGCAGCATCACTCCCTTGACCCCTGCACAAGCTCTCAGTGCCAAATTCCCAGGTCACAGGAACCCAACCTGCCACTCACAGCCCCAGTGCCTCATTCCATTGGGAGCAGCCACTCACCCAAGGCCCCAAACCATGGAAATATGCACTTAAATTGGCTGGAGGAGAAAGTAACTGCGTATGTAAGAGCCCCAACAATGGGCTTTTGTCCCTCTCAGAACAGCAGTTGCAAAGAACAGAAGAGACACTTATTCTCAGACACAACTGAGCAGATCATCTGCCAGTTACAAATTAACAGATATTTACAGACAAGACCTGTAATTAGAAGGATGTTTTAATCACCTGGCTCATTTTCTGCAAGAGGTATAACTGACAGTTTGGAGGAGAGTCATTAATTGGCTTTACTATTTACAGGGCTGCTTCAGAGCTGCTTCCTTTCTCTCTTGATGCTTCCCATCATCTCCACACCACTTGCCCAGGGAATGTTACAAGCTGGACTCCAGCCAGAGGTTGTATACAAAAATGCTTGGTATTTGCTGCTGTTGTCCTGTAATAAGCAGCTTCTATTCCCTCCACACCCCACCACTCCTACAGAAGCCAATTCAGATTAGATAACCTTGTAGGGCTGCAAGAATCTGCTAAATGCCTATTTATCAAGCCCAGTCCCAGCCTGGAGAATACCAGAAGCCTGTGGTCACTTCAGAAGACACTCACTGTAAGAAGTGCAGTGCAGCACATTTTCACAGCTGACTTCCCAAGAGACGCCCCAAGCCAGGGCAGGGTTGAGTATTTCTCAGATTCTTGGTTACCACAACACAAATTTTCTTCATCTTGGCCATCATTCTCCAACAGCCTGGCATGGCCAGTGAGCACTAACAGGCAGCAGTAACAGGGAGAAACACCAAAATTTAGCACAACATCAGCAGCTGCAGCTTCTCTAAGAAAACAAAGCCCTGAAATTTCACAATTTCACATCCCACAGAAGCAGGAAGATGTGTGCACGCTGCAGCGTTGGCACCACCTTCTGCAACACAGCACTTATGGATGCTGGGCTAACACAGGCTGAGTGTCACTTATTTAATATATATATATATATATAAAATATAACATATATATATATTACTTATAAGCTATCAGGAACATGAAGATGCTGGAACTACATATATTTTCCTTTCTTTTTAGCAAACTAATAATTTACAGACACAAGACCCCAACTAAACTTTCATTTGCATCCCAGCTGAGGGGGAGTGATGAGGAGGAAGCTGGTTAAGTCCAGCTTCCCAGGAAAGTGCTGGTTTTGAGGGCTGCTCATTGGCTTTCCATTGAAAAGCTTCATGAACTGAACTACAAAGCAGAAGGGAGCTCCAGCAACCTTTCCAACCATCTGTTAGTGGTTAGCAGTCCAAGATTAAACCACCCAACTTCAAAGCTGAACAGAAATTCTCACCATTAATGTTCATTCAGCTCCTCCCATCTCACCATTAGCCAGGCAATAATACATATGATAGACTGTCCAGTGGATTCAGGAGCTGTGGGGGTGTGTGCCTCTGCACATATTTGGGGGTTTCAGCTGGTGAAAGGCCAAAAGGCACATCAGAAATGCCATCACTACTACCTGAGGAAACCCGGGGGATGCCATGGAACAGCAGAGTCCTTCTGGACAGGGGAAAAGGACTTCTGGTTAGTTCTGAAAGAAGCCTCTCTATAATAAGTAATTTCAACAAGAAGTTTCCCCTACAAACTCCATCCCTGGCCTCAAGGACTCGCCAGCTTACACCAACAGAGGGGAGGGGGGTGTCACAGTGAAACAACAGAGACCATGCCACTAACTCTGAGTAAAGCCCTGCAGAAAGCCTCTGCACCAACACAATTGTCTGTACTTGGTTCCCTGAAAGGGAGGGAACGGAAAGGGAAGAGAACAGAAGGTAACAAAGAGAGGAAGGCGGCACACACTTTTCTGTTCAGAGACACCTCACACCTGCAGCAAGAGCAGGAACTCATCTGTCATCATGTGTGGACTGGAGAGCTCAGCACAGCCACAGCACCCCAGCACTGCCCTCCTGGAGAGGCACCTTCCAGGGGGTTCTGCTCTCACAGCAGCCAGAGAACACAGCGGCTCAGTTCAGGGGTTTCTTTTCCTTCCTGGTATGTTTGACTTTGAGGAAAATATTAAATTTAAGGTCACCAGTTCATGCAAAACTCCTCGTGGAACATCAGCAGGTGATGATGTTGAGACAGGAAAGCTCCAGGTAATCCCACTGCCTTCAAAGCAATGAGATGTGATGAGGGACATGCTTGGAGACCACCTAGCAAGGCCAGCCCACTCCAACAGTGCACTGAGCAATCCTGTGTGTGCAGCACCTCAGTGAAATGCAGGTCTCTCTTACAGAGAAAGAAATTAAGACAACTCTGAGCAAACTGTATTCCCGAAGAAGATCCACATGCCCTCACCTTCTTCACACAGGTAATATTTACTAGAACAGTGACTGCAGGAAGGGAACTGCAGGCCTTTTGGGAACTGCAGTCTCTACTTCCTGAAGATCTGGACAGCTGAAGACAACGAAACTGCCTCAACCCCAGATTTAATTGCACACTTTCATGCCTAGGATAAAAAAGTATCAAGTGTAGCAGATATAAATCAGAATGCAGTTGTCTGTTGAGTTCAGAAGGATCAAAAGTTAACAGTCATCTCGCAGTTGAGGGAACAACAACATGGAAAACAAGAGTGTTTAAAGGTTTTCCAAGGTAAGTACAAATGGATGAGACATTCACTAAGCTGGAACCAAAGGAAGGCATCTGGAGAACACGCACAGACGGTCTTTGAGGAGGAAGAACTGAAACCCAACCCAAAGGCCTGACACAGCCCCACCCCTACACTGAGGACACCCCTGAGAGCAGCACTCCTGGGTGTCAAAAAGTAAAAGGGGCTGATCCAGGGACCTGGGGAGGTGTCACTCACTTGCTCTCACAGCACAACTGATCTGGCCCCTCCTTTAAAGGCCATGGAAGGTAAAATCCCAGGAAGCTTCATCAACTGGAGGTAGGAGGAGACGTGAAGGTGCTACCCAGATGGACCTTCAGGAAGCAGTGGGAGAGACTTCTCCCCAGACAATTGTGGTCAAGGCAGTTGGAGACAGGGAAATGACAGGCACACCACAACTGTCCACTCAGCCAAGAGCACGAGGCAAGGGGTGTTTCCTTTCCCAACAGCTTGAACCACTCCTGCTGGAGAAATTAAAAAGGACTTCCAGCTTTACCAAAGATGAGGGTCAATCAGGTGATCCAGGTCCTGAGACAGCAAGTTTGGGATGAGGAGATGTCTCCAGCCTTTTGTGAACTGCCAAAGGAGCTTCTGAAACCACCTCCGGTGTGGTTAAAACACCTTATTTATTCCTGCCTTAGTCCAAGACCTGTAAAACCAGTGGCATGAAGGGAAGCACAGCTCACCTCTTCACCAGGATCAGCAATGCAGAGGAGTCCGGGACACAAGGCCAGAACATGAGACCTCCTTCTAGCCTGCTACACAAGGGAGGCTGCCACAGCCTGGCCCATCCAGGAAGGGGATTGAACATCCCAACCACCAGTTCATAATGCAGACATGGAAAGGAATGGGGCTCTCCCACGGAACCCACGGGGGAAGCAGTGCCTGGGGCAGTGCCACAGCAGGCAGCTGGCTTTATTTGTTCAAAAGGCACATGCAGGGGACTACAAATGGGTTTGGTGGCACTTCTCTTGGACACAGAGCTGAAAAGCAGTCTAAGAGGAAAGTGTTTACTAACCCGGCAACCTCTACTGTCCTTTCTAATAGTCAGCATGTAAATGGTGCTGCTCGTTAGACAGTGTGAGCAAGGTCTCCTGGGCTATGGAGGAATTTTGGAGTGCAACTCCAAGACAGCAGAAATACCTTGGATCTTATCATCTCTCACCTCATCTGTCTTCATACTCTGACCAGGTAAGACCCAGACTGGAAGTTCTTTAGTCCTGTACATCCAGTTTGTAGTTGTGAGGCCACAGATATGTCCCCACTACAGACAAAATCCGTATTTCCTTGTGAACCATGTTCAGTGACATTGGTCTCTTTAACCTTGTTTGAATTTATGCTGTTGTTTAAGTCCTTCAGTAAGAAATACAAAGTAAAGCTGCAGGAGAGCCAACAGAGCTTGGAATCTGTGCTCAGAAACTCAGATTTATTAAGCCTCTGCCACGCTTCTGTTATGTGGAGCCTTTAACACTGGGACAACCAAGACACTGAATTGAAGGTGAATTAAAGGTCCCATGTCATGGGACTAATAGTTTCAATACCCAGGTTTGTGACAAGCTTCCAAGCCAGTGCTGGAACTTCTTAGTGCTTCTTAGCACCAGATTCTGGAATTTTACATGGAGCAGTAGACTTGTCACCAAGCATTTCCCATGTCCAACAGAAGAGAAGTCCTCAAGGCCATCTCTGAGGACCTCAATAGCAGCACTGCACTCAAAGCAGTCCCCAGCAGCTCCAGACTGGGTATGGTCACCTTCTCCTGAGGTCTGGCTGTAAGGATGTGTGTCCATTCTCCAGCCCTCACCAGCTGGACTCAAGTTCTTCTGCAAAAGCAAGCCCAGGCAAGATGTGGAACCCAGCACAAGATCCACAAATTCCATGCTGGACTGTGCTGTACCAGATCCAAAAGAGGGCTCACTTCTCTATTCAGTACAGAAGGATCAAAAGCTTACAGTGACCTGAGAGGTGAGGTAATGCCGAAAATGAAGGCCAGAGAGCTCAGAGGCTTTCCAATTTGCAAGTGAACAGATCAGATGTTTGGAAATCCTGTAGCACTTCATTGCAACCTTTGTGGGCTCAGCTGACCATGCAAAGGAGTTCGAGGCTTGTGTACAGACACAAAACATGAAGCTACTTCAAAAAATTCACCTGGGGCAAGCACATACTGTCAAACACACTGGAACAAAGCATTTCTGCTCCCCCTGGAATCCCATCCCGGCTTTGAGGCTGTTTAGGGCATTGCACATGAAACAGTCATCACATGAAAACGGGAACCATGGACCTAGACAAGCCTGTGTTAACTTTTATCTTGACTATAGAGCTGTGTTTGCTTCTGTGCCCTCAGCCCCTGAGAATCTTGTATTCAGAGTATCCACAGTTCAGAAAAGCCTGGCTTGAAGGGATCCACCTTCAGTCTTGTATAGACTCCAATAGTTAAGATACCTCTGTATGAAGATGGAGAGTTGAATCCCTTCATGTGAAGAAGGAAACTGACTCCAGGACACCTTCCAGCAACTCGTCTCACCACTGAGAGAGTTCAGGAAGCAGTTCCCAGTCCATGTCCCGGCCCACAGCACAGCCAGGGGCTCACACAGCCCAGGCAGAGGCACACAAGGCACTGCACCTGCTGGAAGGACTCCAAGAATGCACTTGCCTGTCTCAAAGCACTGACAAAGCCACAGGAGGAACCTGCCATAAGATCAGCACCACAGCGGGAACTTGAGATAAGCAGAGAAGGAGGAATTTCCAGCAGGAAGGTGTTAATTCCAGGCCCAGCTGAGGTCTGGTTAGTACATTCTACTTAATGCATCAGGACAAGAATTCCCACTGTGGCAAATGGTGGGAAAGGAAGCAACTGCTAATAAACATTGGCACCTCAAGTTATGGGAACATCTGTGACCACTCCTTGGATACCCAGATCTTGGACTGGATAAAGGTGGTACCTCCAGAAGAACAATCCCAGGATCCCCATCACCACACCCAGGGTGAAGAAGGACCAGTGGGACACCACTGGATCCACAGGTGGTGATGATCTTCTGCTTGATCTCCCTCTCTCCCACCTTCTTTCCTATTTCTTTCTATCTCTCTGTACCTCACATTTACAGTTAAATAAAACCCCTATTACTGACTTCAGCACATGGTGTCATTTACACCTTAATTTGGGCAGAGGCATCTCACCAATGGGTCAAGCCACCTGCCCTCTCTCCTCAGACAGGGGTGATGTTACAGCCAGGCCTGGTAACTGCAGGCAGTTTCAGAACAGGACCAAGGTGTGGTTTCACAACACAGATGAGCCCTCCTGCCCCCCAGGCTGCTCCCAACAGGGACACCAACAGGCCCACCCACAGAGTGCTGGCCCAGGGAACGCGGCTGATGCCAAGCACCACTCTGTGGCCAGGCCTGGTTTTGGTCCAGCCTCACCCCCTGAACCAGCTTATCACGTTGGCTGCAACCCCCAGCCCCAGGAACACACAGTCCCTGGGGACAGGGAAGGAAACTGGATCTCCCCCTTCCAGCAGCAGCACAGGGAGAGATCAGCTCAGGAGTGTCACAAGCCTCCAAGTGTGTTTGTGTTCTGGCTTGCCAACCACTGCATTTCCAGATCCCAAGGAAATCTAAACTGAAGTGAGAAGTTGCTGCTGGGTGGGGCAAGTTCAGGGAAAAGGGAACCTCAGTGTCAGCTTCTTCAGAGATGCCCTCTTTGCAGCAGATCCAAAGTGAGCTGTTGGTCTCCAGCCCCACTTTTGGATCCTGTCTGCCTCATTTCCCCCTGAGCAGTTACAGCACAGCTTTCCAGACCTGGGAACTTCTTAAAGCTGTTTGGTTCAGACCGAGATCTCTTCACTGTCATTTTTAAGCTACATTCTTAGGTAGCACATGACTAGAAAGCTTCCAATAATGTGAATTATAGTATTAAAAGACTATCCCCCCCCCTTATTATATGTCACTTCATGATACATCTTTAATGATTATCCACTGCCTGGCAAGGTTAAACCCAAGCTTTGACTACCACAGCTGTATCAAAGACCCCTTTCACAACACAAACCCCCAAAAGTGCCCAGATGAAAAGTGGCCACTTACGTGCAGAGAATTGATTGGTCCTCACGGTCTGCAAAACAAGAACAGACATGGTTATAGCTTTTTGTTTTCACTCTCCTGCAACTTGCAATGCAGTTACTTCTAAATCAGTGTTTTTTAAATTCATCTCTTCAGTTTAACAATTCTAAGGACACTCAAAACCAGTTTCAATAATATCCCTTAAGCCTTCCAGTTCTCACACACACTCCCCTCAAACTACAGCTCAGACATTCCCAAAAGTCCTGCCATTTCAGACAATAAAGTTAAAAATATTGGTTACATTCAGTAACAATCCGCTGTAATCTTTTAAACTGTATTTTCAGATAAAGCTGACCTAACATTTCTTATTCTGCATGCACAGAGAATTTAAAAACTTAAGTACGAAGAAAACCAGTTTCAAGTACACGACACTGACAACCAACCACTTGGACAGAGCATTGACCTCCCCAGCAAACAATTGCTTTACTCTACAGCTTCTTGTTTTCTTTCTGCCATTAACATGCAGGGCTGAAGTGCCTCCACAATTCAGCTGATTCATGAAAGCCTTGTCCAAAGGACATGCAGGGAAAGCCTGCACAGCCCCAGGGCTGCAGCACTCCTGGGACAGCCACTGCTGAGCCTGGAGGGCACTCACAGCCTGCAAGGGCTATTTCAGAATCACAACACCTCCACAGGACACATTTCAGCACCACACACTCTATATTAAAACTTATATAATCAGAGCATTCAAATATACCTGCAGCAGGGAAAACATTTCAGTTAAGGTGTTTTCTGCCCTGTTTGGGCCAGGTTTTCAGTGAGTTCAACATCTTTTTCATAAATCTGCATCACAAAGGTCTTGCTTTTACACCTCAGCTGTTTCTCACCAGGTCCAAGAGAAAGCAATTGTCCTCTGCAAGCTCAGAACTTCAAACACATTTTCTGTTCTGATTGTTAATTTGTAGTGGATTACATTATAATAAATAAGACCAAGGTTTATTTAGCTCAAGTGCAAAGCTCAGGACTACACAGACTCCCCTCCAGTTTTCCAGACTGTACGAAGCCAGTCACCCTCCCCACGTGATGAGCAGAGTTCATGGTGTCACTGTTAGTATTGAAGCTGAATTTCAAATTTAGCAAGGTAGCAGGTAAAAAATATAGAGAATTACAGAATCACTGAGGTTGGTAAAGACCTCCAAGACCATCAAGCCCACCCCTGTGCCCGATGCCCACCCTGTCCCCCAGCCCAGAGCTCTGAGTGCCACATCCAGTCCTGCCTTGGGCACCTCCAGGGCTGGGCACTCCAAACCTCCCTGGGCAGCCCCTTCCAAGGCCTGACCACCC
>JAWWEU010000041.1:10509168-10519726 GCA_035583155.1 Acropternis orthonyx
AGCTCCCTCAGCCGCTCCTGCTGCTCCAGCCCCTTCCCAGCTCCCTTCCCTTCCCTGCACACGCTCCAGCCCCTCAGCGTCTCTCTTGTTGTGAGGAGCCCAGAACTGGACACAGCACTGGAAGTGCCTCAGTGATGCCAGCACAGGGGACTTCACTAAATATACAGACATACACATAAATAAATAGATAATAAATAACCAGTCTCCCACCAACTACAACCCCATCACCCCCTGAGCAGGCTTGGGGCACACAACAGCAAGAACAAACTGGGTCTGGTCTGATTTGTGTTGAGGTGAGTCTGTGCCCCCACAGACTGCCCAGAAACCTCTGCTGGTGGCAGGGAGACTCAAAGTCTCTTTTCTACCCAGCAGCCCCAATTCACCTTAGATCAAAAGGCTGTGTTCATACAGACACAATACATTTACAAAAGCAGAGCAGCTAAAATAGGCCTGGTCTCAGCAAAATATCATTATTTTATTTAGTTTATGAATAGCATAACAGAATCATTTAGGTTGGGGGAAAAAAAACCAAGATCGAGTCCAACCACAGAAATAGAATAGAAAGTCAAATAGAAAGTTTGAAGGACATGAAGGTCAAGTCTTTCAGAGCAAGCAGAAGCTCCTGCACGTTGTCACCATGGGCTTGTGGACAGCAGCCCTGGCAAGTCTTAGGCTGCAGTAACATCAGGTATGACAGAATGTGGAAGTGTCTTTTGACTGAAAATGTTAAAAACATGCAAAGAGCTGCACTTTGAACCCCTTGTTCCAAACTGGCAAGAACTACTGGTGATCCCCTTGCCTTTGTGCAGACAAACTGCACTGGGCTGTGCTTCAGCAGCAGCACAAGGTGGATCCTGCACCCCTGGGACTGTGTCTTGCAGGCAGATGTGAGCTCCAAAAATCCTACCTGTAGGGTAACAAACTGCAGGAGGAATGTGGCAGGACAACTGAGAAACATTAGTTTGGATTATTAAAAGTGGGAAAGAAAAGATTCAAAGAGTTGATCCCTCTGACAAGACTGCAGGGATGTTCCCAGATCATCCTCTACAGCTGCACATACAGAAACCCCTGTACAGACACACCAAAAAAAGGAAGGGGAAAGCTGGGATGGCAAGAAACGAAAGCTGAGAGCAGGCAAAAGCAGTGGGAGTATGACATGAGAAATGTTAAGGACACGCTCTAGAAGGTTTATGTACTGGTTCTGATACCCAGCAGCTGGTCTTGCAAGGCCTCTCACAAACACTTTTTTGGTGCCAGCAGTGCAGCAGCAGCTGCAGGGCCTGCGTGCCCAGCTGTGCCCCTGCCAGGGCAGCCAGCAGTGACTCAGGGCTGCACAGCCCGTGCCCTGTGCCAGCAGAAACCAAGGTGACACAGGACAGTATAAATCATTTGTTCTTGCAGAGGGAACTGCTGAATGGATGCCAGGTTTGTACCGTGAGCAGAGCTGAAAGTTAATATTTCCCCGCTTCAGTGTTTATTGAGGCATTTTTTTTAAAGTGACAACTTGATTTTTGCCTTTCTTACTCCCCAGGGATAACATCACTCTAATTCTCTCACTGTAGTTAGGCCATTTCATCAAAACAGTGTCCTCCAAACTAGAGCTCTTCAGTTCAGCACCTCTAAAACACTTAGGAACACAGGTAGTATTTGCCTTGAAGTTTAAAGTAGTTTAGTTGAAGACAATGTGTGTTGGTCAGTGCTTTGTATCATATTTTACCTGTCTATTTACCACACGCTGTTACTGTGCCACAGCATGCTCTCCATGCTGTATAAATGAATTTTATTATCCAATTAGTCCTAGAGAAAGTCTACAGGTCCAGATAGTTGTATGCATTTGTCATTGCCAGAAGCTCCAGCAAGGGCAGCCAAGCTTTTTTATTTTCTCTGTCCAGGAGCCTGAATTGACACAGACCTTATAGAGTAAATTATCTGAACTCAAGTATGTTACTCCAAATCCATTCTTTGTGTCCATCCAGACTCTGAGCATCACAAACTATGGAAGTGGAAGTAAGACAATAGCAAGGTTCAAGGTTTGCCTTCTGATCACTTCCTTACGCTGATGGCACTTCCAGCATCCAGCACTGACCTCACAATAGCGAAAAGCACAGCATGAAGGCTCGGGGTGATGCTCCATGTGCTGCCAAATGCCACAGGTTTTTGTCCCAACAAGGAGCTGATCTCCCCACACTCACTCCGATGAACACTGACAAAATGACTAACATGGAAG
Source organism: Acropternis orthonyx (assembly GCA_035583155.1). Classification (NCBI taxonomy): domain Eukaryota; kingdom Metazoa; phylum Chordata; class Aves; order Passeriformes; family Rhinocryptidae; genus Acropternis; species Acropternis orthonyx. Next base: position 10,511,396 of record JAWWEU010000041.1, read on the forward strand.
GGTTATTTATGGTTGGTTTCTTTTCATTTTTCTCCTCCCCCAAATAACACCATATGTCTGTAGCCTTGATTTCCAAGCAGCTGGTTTCCTTCCTCAGGACTCCTTGAGCAGCACCTACATTTGCATCAGCCTGTGAAGGGACTGAGCCCGTGTGTGGCTCTTGCCAGATTTGCCATCTGGGCTAATAAACTCCCTGAGCAGGCCCAGTGCTTGGCTCATCATGGGTTAAAACAACCCAGATCACTAATCAAAGACACTCTGAGTCAATTCAACCCAATCAGATGAATATAAGCATGAGGACAAGCATATTTAAGAGGGGATGAAGTAACAGGACTAAGCTCTTAATTCAAACTGCATCCTAAGACACTCCTTTGGTTTTAAGCCAACAGGAATGTCCCATTGGAATCTACCAGTTCACTTATGCAGCCTGGGTTTAAATATAGTCCAAGGTCTTCAAACCACCCTGAAAACCATAACATTCAAGATGCACAAAGAAGGTTTTATACAATATCCCTAATTTGAAAAGCAAAGTTAGTTATGCAGAGCCTATGAATAAAAACAAGATTTCACTGCCTGCTGATGAAATAAGCTTTCTGTAGCCCAGCATGTCCTTTGGAATGGAAGAATCTGGAAGCACAAAGGCAATACAACCTGACACTGGCTTCAGGCTGGAGCTCCCCCACTGCTGCACTCAGCTGGAGCAGTTGTTGATGTCTCGGCTGCCCCTGCCCAGTGTCCCAACCCATTTCTCCTTTGGAACCAGCAGCTGAATGCACACAGTGGCTGAGGGACTAACCAAATGCAGCTTTCACCAGATCAGCACCCTGGTGCAGCCTGTGACACAGCCAAACACAGCAAGGAGCATACAGGAAATGAGGGAGCCACCTCTTGTCCCAGCTACCCACACTCTGGTCACTCCAAAGCCACTGGGAAAAGCACATTCCCCAGCTCAGGGAGCTGCAAACCATTCCCTGCAGAAGGTGCCACCTCCTCCACCTCTGGTGTACATTCCCACGCCCCCTTGAGCCAGCACTGGCCACCGATGATGGCGCAACCAGTGAGTGATCCCAGCAGAAAACTAACTATCACAATATATCATCCAAAAAAATTAGCTAATCATTAGATCAGCTTACCCTGTATCTTGCAATGTATTTATATACAGCTGGATCTGGAAGTCTCAGGCATGGAGGCCTTTCACTCCTGCTCCTTCCACCTGCACCCAAAGGCAGGATCTCCCCTCAGGTGGGGATGGGCTGCTGTGTCACACCCTGTGCCCTGGAGCCAAAGCCACCGATGGAGCAGCAGCAGCCACGTTAAACCCCATCCTTCCACACTGCAGGGTCCCAGCACTTTGAGGAGGGGCTGAGGAGAATGGCCAGGCTACAAGACAGCTCTGAAAGCCATTTTCCCCTACTCTGCTCTCACCTCCCCAGAGGAACATGCCCTGAGGACAGCAGTGGGCAGCTCCCCAAACAAACCTGCTGCTTGGCTGCCAAAGGGTTGTCATGTTCTCCTGTTTGAAAAGCAATAATAGATCCTGATGTTATAACAGAAGGCATGAAGTTTTAACTGTCAGAATACAAAACCTCTGACTCCACATCCCTTCTCTCACCAAACTATGGATGGATTTCCGCCACGCCCCTAACTAACAGACTTGACCTAAACACACCCCTGTTAACTCTGGGGAAGGTTCCAGATGTACATTAAACATCTGTTGGGCAATTGGTTCAAGCAGGATGTTCTGAAAAGTTATAGGTCAAAGCTATAGTGTATCCACAAAAAACCCTCTATTTTAAAAGCAGCTCTTCTTAAAAGCAAGACTCCACTCTGCTCTGGTCACACTATAGTAATTTACAAATTGATGTAAGACAATCAAACAGAACAGCAACACTGAAACTGAGAGGCAGCAACACTGCAGGCCCAGAGCTCACATCCACACCATTACCCAGCCTCTACCACTGCCTTTGCCCCCACCACCCTTTACTGTGCTGATATTTTAAGTATTATAAATGCCCAGCTTTGCCTTTATCCCACACAACTTGACTCAGAATGAACAGAAGACATCTGGAGCTATCCCCCACACAGTGAAGTGCCCAACCAGAAAAGCATTTTTTGACTTAACACTGATTTGTGGATCTATGAAAACCACTCCACAAGGCATTACCTGCTTTCATCTTTTACTGATCTCTGATTACAATTCTTATCAAACAGTAACTTTCATACAAACACTGACCGTCTCACAACCCCATTATTTAAGGTAAGAACATGCAATAAGTGTGCCAAGGTAAAATGTTAAATCTAACAAAGCAGTGGAAATGGATGTATGAGAGTTTTAACCTGCCTGTCTAGAAAAAGCAATGGGCTACCACACATCCAGCCAGCAGGAAACCCCGGGGGGGAAAATGGTTCTGTCTTCAGGTACATCAAGGGCTGTCCTTCCCAAACCTAAGCATAAGATTCTTGTGGATCATTCATTTTGGCGCAGCCTTTCCTTTTCCCTCTCCAGAGCAGTGATCAAGTGCCAGTCCCATTTCTAGAGCAGACAACCATAAAAGTTCCTGCTTTTTGGGGGGTGGAGGAGGCAAGTTCTTTGATATTTCTCAAATAGGAAAATTGTTGGCTTTCTAAAGAGGCCCCATGCAGGAGGAAGGGAGGGTCCGTGTTTATTTGAAGATAATATTTCATACTCAGGTGCCACGGAGCACAGCCCAGGAAAAGCTTGTTCCCTGGTGGAGAGCCTTGTTTGTTGTGGATGCAGGCTCCAAAGAGCTGCTGTGTATGTGCCCTCTGCTGTAGGTGACCAGGCTCGGGTATCAGCCTGTTCAAGGACGTTTAAAAACTGAATTCCTGACAAGTTTTGTGAAAACAGGTCACTGCCCAGGGGAAAGAGACCTTCCCACCAGACTGTTCCCAGCACAGGTTTTGCTGCTGCCAGAGCATTCACTGGGTCACAAATGCTCCATGACATGAAGAGCACACAGGTGGTCTGACAACCTGCCAGTCTTCACTTCCAAGCTCCCAATCACTTTTCTCCCCCCTCTTTTCCTACTGGACTGATAAGCACGGGAAGAGATCCTGTTACAGAGATGAAGCACGCCCTTCTAATTTGTGTTTGTCCCTAAAATGTTGCCTAGCTACTCCATAAACTATCATCAAACACCTAGCAGTGCGAAGTGACTTGTGATAAACATCTCTAACAAGGGCCAACAGGAAGAGTGACAGGCACAAGTTTGTTTGCTGGGACCTACCACACCAAATATTCCCTGACACACTTAGGGCCACCATGAGATTCCTGCAATTCCTGTTTATCCCACGTTTCACCTCCACCTGCAGTTGTGCAATGATGTCTCTGTTCAGCTCCCTCGGTCACTCCCCAGGCAGGGCAGTTTGCAGAACAGTCAGTGTTTTGCCAACAGGAACCCATCAAACCCTCCAGTGAACTCTGCACAAAGCAGGGCATTTGCTAATGATATAAACTTGACATTTCAAGTTTTAACACCTAAATTTCCTCAAGCCAGTACTGACTATTTCAGGAAGCTGATCCTACACATGCTCAAAGGGTCTGGTGTGATAGATCCAAAGGAGCTGGACAGTATCACTGTCAGGTTACTCTCCTCAGGAGGTTTCAGGTGACCAAAAGCATAGAAACACCCCAGGTATCTCCAAGAAAAGTGAGTGGGATCATTGCACTATCCTTCCAAAAGCTGGAAGGAACCTCTGGAGGTCAGAAACGATCAAGGACACTTCAGGGGAATCCATCTCTCTCGGTGCACCTTCAAACTGCAGTTATGTTTTTCTTCTTGCCTTGTCATCATCAGCTGATTCGTACCTTGGTCAGGTTTTACACCCAAGTCTCACTTCTTTGAAACTGTCAATAAATGAGCTTGCAGAAATTCTCATTCTTTGTCCTCAAAGGTGTAACACTAATTTATACCAGAAGTAAGGTCAAATTCAGGTGCAGTGTAGTCCACTCCTTGTGGGTATCCAGTGGGTTTAAAGTTTAGAATAATAATAGTTATCAGCTTCACTTCCTCAGTGCTCAGACACTTTTTCCACAGAACACTGGGAGCCCCCAAAGCTGGCTCAGGCATCACTCCACGGGGAATTACATCAACCCTCTCCCTCCAGCCCAACTCCATGCACTTCAAAGCCAAATCCAAGAGTGCTGCTTTAAATCAATCACCAATTCCCAGCTCTGTCTGTTCACCTGGTATTTCCCATATGGAATGACACAGGACAGACACAGCCAGTGTCTACGACATTTCCTCTGCCTAGAAACCAGCCTGGCTGAGAACTGTCAAGCTGAGCTGCCACAAGCCGTGTTTAACAAACCAGTATTTCACTCTTGCCTCTTTCTTTGTCTGATTACTCCAAGAGATCTCCAAGCCTGTAGCACAGGGCCAATAAAGCACCTCTTCACTGTGGGATGGGTAAACATGCCAGGTATGTTCCTGCTATCTGTGAAGCTAAAATAGCAAAAGTTTGTTTGTTTTTTTATTTTAAGAAAATGAGTGGTTCTACCTCTCACTCTGGAAGATGTGAGATTTGAGATAAATCACAGCCATGCTCAGCTTTGCTCGCTGGCTGAGGGCATGAAGCTAATAATTACCAGTGCAGCATAACAGAGGTCACTCAGATCCCAGCCATGGTTCACCCTCTGCCTTGTTCTGGTGACCCACAGTGCTGAACACGGCATTTCTTGCATGTCTGCAGCAGATGAGGTGACCACACTCACTATTCACTCACCAGGCAGCCCCAGCACAGCCAGTGCTGGAAGAATCAGCCAAGCAATGAATTGAGGCTATTTTAGAAATCACGAGTGAGGCATTTGCAACATTTAGCCTGAAATTCTCTGAATTCCTGAAGAAAAAACTATGACGTTCTCAGCATTGCCAGCCAGGGCTGAGTCAGCATAAAAGGACAAAACAAACAGGACTATGTCCTGCCCACCTAATGAAACTGGGGGCAGCTTCTCCCTTGAGCACCAGAGGGAATTTGAATTTTATTTTCTAGTCCTCATTAAGTTTGAAGAAGCTTAAATATGGTTCATTTTTCATTATCAGTCTTTCCCTACCTTTATTAACTATCATAAAGAGATGGTTTAGTAGGTCTAACTTACAACAGAGTTGCCACACTTGTGAACAGCAGTTAACAGGTAAAATGTTGCTTCCCTAACAAATTCAAACAGGTGCATGTTTATTTATCCAGGTGACTGCTGTAGCTGAGGAGATGAGCAGAGCACACAATGCAGCTTCAGTCTGGAGAACGGCACGAGCAAACTGCGCCATCCCCAGCACTGACCTGTGGGCAGCTGAGATGTACAAACAGCAGCACACACAGGGGGACAGACCCAGGACTGTGGGAGCGCTCCCGATGGCCCCGGCCCTGGCACAGCCCTGGCACAGCTCAGCTGAGGGGCAGTGACAATCCCAAAGGCAGCAGCACCTCACACCGCTCCAGCCAGAGCTGCCAGGACTCGCTCCCTCATGCCCACTGAGCTTCCAGTGACACAGAGCGTTCTCTGCCTCTCAAGGAGAATCCCAGGAGAAGTGAGCAGCTCCTAAACCTACACAGGCTGTCCCTGTGCTTACATTGCAATTACTATTTCCATTCTGCTTAGCAGTAACCCAAGATTAGTAGCAGTTGGCAAGCCCCAGGCTGGAGAAGGTTTATTTGGACTGTGGAGCATTCAGCATAGCAGTGGTTTCCATTCTCCATCAATCCTGCTTAAGTTGTTCTAACTTCCCATGTAGTACAATTTTGTTTAGACAAAGATTACCCTGTCAACTGAAACAATGATTCAAGGAGGTCCTTTAACTGTAAGATCTGCCATCTAAGCTCATTCATTTAACTTCTGCTCTTCTCTTTCCCAAACAAATAAGCAAGAACAAACCACTTAACAAAACTTACTTTCACTCCAGTGGCCTCTTTCCCAAGCTGTTTGATTATGCCTGAATTCCTCAAGTTTGGAAAGACAGCAAGTATGACAACACTACATAGCCAGGCTTTCTGCCTGCGACACACCAGGGGCAGTGGTTTGGCCTTTTGTTCAGTCACACACAGGACAGGACTCGGCTCAGCTCCCACATCCCCACCAGTCATGTTCTCAGCCTGGGTGTTGCTGGGTGGTGTGTTGGAAATCACTGGTGGGACTTTTTCAGCCACAGATCTGCTGCACGCACTCCTTACACCTCTGCTCTTCAGCACTGGGGTCAAGTTACTGCTTTTTCCAAGCGCTTAACACCATAAGAAGCTCCAAAACACCTTCCCAAGAGAAAAGCCACTGCTACAGCCTCAGGAGACATTTCAGGAGACAAAAGCCCACGAGCTTCCATCACTTTACATGTCAAACTGCTGAGGCCACCCCATGAGTACAGAAGGTACAGCACAACCCACTTCATGTTCAAGCTGAACATTTGCCTACAATTCAGGTGGGAAGGGCTTTCTCAAATGAGACAGTTCAAAACACTGAAGTCCTTCCCTCAGAAAACCCAAGTTAAGGCTACTTTCTTATATTTTGAACACAGAATTCCTTTAGGTTGGATTCTGAGTAATCCAGTAACAAATACCACACTCCCACCCTCTTGTGCCTGAATCACCAGAGTTCTCAATAAACTCTATTTCAGCACAATAATTGCACAATATAAATCCATCCATCAGCTCTTAAGGAAGAGTTCCAGGTGTATTCAGATCTCCTTTCCTTTGTTGACCTTTATTTCTTTAAGGTCAAAAGAGCTTTTATTCACATGCACTTGTGCACACACACAAGCATTTTGCCCTCCCCTTTGCCACTCCTCTAACCATGACCCTTGTGTTATTTACAGGGGGGAAATCCTTAAAACTTTCTCTCTCTCCCTTCAGCACACAGGCCTGACACAAACATTAGTTCCTGAAGTCCAAAGCACCAACACCCACCCAGCAGTGTTACAGCAGATATGCTGGAGGCTGAAGCAATCCTCTCCTGTCAGAAACCCTCCTTGGTTACAGAATGCCTTTGGTTGTTGTTTTAATGCTGTTTCCATCAATAACCAGGTGCCTATTGCACTGAAGGGGGGTAATATCTCCCTGTTGAAGCAGGAGGGGAACAGGAGCAGCACCTTCTCACCAGCTACACTTCCCCCCACCTATTTTCAGCACCTTCCTTCCAGTCTCAGTCTCTCTTTAGAAAAGTACATGAAAAACAAGGATACAGGAAAGAGGAATTTTTGACCCGGTAACTACTGTGAACTCCTTCCTGTACCAAAGGCAATGTTCCCCCATGGCTTTGTGAAGAAAAACTTAATCTCATCTTTTAAATCTATTTCTTTTGAGATGCTGAATATCACCAGGATCATCATCTGCTTTGAAGAGAAATACAATGACATTTTACCAGTTGCCTCTCCTGGGCCCATTGAGCGCTTTGGAAATACCACTGATGGAAAGCACCCAATTAAGCTCCATGCGCTCATAATAAACTGGAATTTGTGCTACAGTTCCAAGTGTCATCAGGCTCCAAAAAGCTAGTTGCAGTGGATTCCTGAACTCTTACTGTCCCCTCCATGCACAGTGAGGGACACAGGAACCCATCCCATCCCTCCAGTGGCAGGAACACACAGTCATGGACCACTCAACCTGCACTTTTACACACAGGTTACAAACTAAACTTACAGGAAAAGACACAGCACATACAGCTGGAATCAGCATCTCAGCCCAACAGCAAGGAACAAAAATAGCAGGTAAGGATGATTCCCCACCCCCCACAACACTTTCAGCGCAGCCATCAAATTCTCCTGCAATTTCCCGATCCGTTAAGCTCAGACTTCACATATTCCCGTATGCCTCACACAGGCTTTCAGCCCCCACTATATCCTGAGGCACAGACTACCACACTTCAGGGATGCTGCTAAAACAAATTGCTTCTTTTTGTTGTTTTGAACGTGTCATTTGCAAGTTTCCAGTAACGACTCTTTGTTCTTGCATAGGGAGAGACTAGGTAGGGGAGCCTCACCAGTCCCTCTCCCTGTGCCACTTCACATTTACACTTCAGTTACATCTGACCTGAATTATCATTTCCTCACTGAATACAGTTTTATTCATTTTGGTTGTTTTTTCCAACATGTCCTGTCCCATTTCCTCTGCACCCAAAGCAGGGCAGGGCTGGGCTGTACAAAGTGCAGATAAAGAAAAAAGTCATAGAATGGTTTCAGCTGGAAAAGGCCTTAGAGATTCCAACACTCTGCCATGGGCAGGGACACCTCCCACTGTCCCAGGATGTTCCAAGCCCCATCCAACCTGGCCTTGGACACTCCCAGGGATGGGGCAGCCACAGCTTCTCTGGGCAACCTGTGCCAG
>JAWWEU010000041.1:10519826-10543254 GCA_035583155.1 Acropternis orthonyx
CCTTGCTGTGCTGCCCCCAGGGCTGGGGCAGCTCTGCAGGGGGGTCTCACCTGAGGGGGCAGAGGGGCAGAATCCCCCCCAACCTGCTGCCCACGCTGTGGGACCAGCCCAGGGCATGGGGGGGTCTGGGTCCCAGCACACACAGCCAGGGCATGTTGAGCTTCTTGACAACTTCCAAGTCCTCCTCATCAGGGCTGCTCCAAATCCATTCCCACCCAGCCTATTCCTGTGCTTGGGATGTATTCTAAGCCTCCATACTATAAAATTAGAAAGAATGTAATATGTACTATATTATTACATATTTGCAACCATGGCTGATGCTTGCATTTACATTTCCACAGGTCTGGTTGATCCCTACAGCTCCCACTTGGGCAGTAACAGCTCCAACACCACCACAGAGCTCATCCCCAGCACACACCAGGGCTCAGTGGCACACACACAGTCTCACAGCCTGTTTCAGCCTGCTGGGCACTCGGAGCTACAGTTTTTCACATCAGACTCTCTTGTGCTACCTTTGATAACAACATGAGCCAAGGATCCCCTCACAACCCCCTCTCTGTCCCAAGCAAGACCTTTATGACCAAGAAGCACAAGCAGATGAGTGCAGGTGCCAGGGGATCCAGCAGGAACTTCCAAACCATAAAAAGCAGAAACAATGGGTAAGATTGGCCAATCTTTAACCAGCTTTTTGCCTGTCCTCACACTGCAGTTACTTTAGAGACTCTGGTTAAGATCACTGTCAAATTACTTTTGGAAAGCTGATGATAAATATCCTGGCCTGCAGATTCCCAGGTCTGAGCAGGACCCTCAGAGAGGGCACCCAGTAACTCCCATCTGGCTGCTTTGGAGCCAGAACTTCTGTGCCAGGTGTTTCCATGCAGTACAGTCCATCAGCTCTTCCATCCCTGAAATTAGGAATTTGGTTCTTGCAGCTTGCTACCATCCTTTTTGTATTTACTAACCCTTCAGTTTGGAAGTGATTCCCTGATATTTTCCTCAAAGGAACATTCCCAGAACAAGAACTTCCCCGAGCAACTTCACAGCAGACACAAAAAGAAATAGCCACATATTTTTCTGCTTTGTCTGGGCTTTCCTTCCACACCCCACCCGATACCTCTACCATCACCTTGAAAAACCCCTAGAACAAGAAGAATTTTAGTGCCCCAGAGTAATCAGAAAGCCACAAGCTTGAGAAAACTCAAGATGCACAACACGTTGCAGCTCTGAATGGCTGGAGAAGGCACACAAAGTCTGTCAGGGGTCTCTAAACAGCCAAATACCTGAGAGCATGGGGTCTGGACAAGTGAAAGGAAGCTGGAAATGTACTGAGATGTAAATTGGCAGTGGTGTGGGTGATGTGATCCTGGGGTCACAGACAAGGAGCAGCCTCTCCCCCGTTCTCTCCACTCACTAAGGGATAAACATTGCTCTGCTGCTTGTGGCTTCCTTGCCAGAGTATAACAAAGAAATTTAAGTCGAGAGGAAGGGGGAGGAAAAAGGAGCTCCTGCAATTGCTGGCAGCAGCAGTTATGGCCCAGCTACACTTAGTTCAGCACCCCAGAGGAATGCAGACACTGGTGACAAACACCAGCCCCTGTGCAGAACCCGCAGCCCCGGCAGGGCTGTCACAGCACAACGCGCTGTCGAGATTAGAACACATTTAAGGTTTTGTTACATCAAGGCATTATTGCTTGTGCCTGTCATCTGAAGGTTTAAGCCAAGCAGAAGCAAATTATCCATTTCACAACTACCTAGAAATAAAAGGAGTTTAATTTCAACTAAAGCTTCAGTGCAGAAGCAGGTGCTGGCTGAGTAATCGCACAAAATGATTCATCTCATGAATGACTTCCCAAGTTGGATGCACTTAGAGTTGAATTCCTGTCTGTAGGCACAGTCACAATTCAATTATGAGGCCAGCTTGCATAGCAAGTTTTAAAATTAAAGTCAGCCCCGGATGCCCAGAATATCAACCAAAAAAACCCATGGAACTGGCTCCTGTGTCACAGAGCTTCGCTTCAGAGCTGGGGAGGAAACAACCAAGGCACTGAAGAAACCAAGAACTCCTTATGTAATTGTCACTCCTACCTCATTTTTAAGTCTAACAAACTTATTCAAGTTACACACAAAAAAAAAAAATTATGTCAACCCCTTCAAGTAACACTGGTAAGCAACTGAGCCTTAAGAAAAAGAGTTGCTCACTGTAAATACCATCACGCCTAATTAAGCACCCAGCCCCGAGGCTGAACACGGCAAACAGGGACCCAGTCACATTTTGACACAGAGAAGGGCAAAGGTTGACCTGTTGTCAGACACTAACAAAGCACTAAACTTTTCCAACGATAAAAACTATATATATATAAGAAATTGTAGGTACTATGACCTAGTTCTAGAAAGTTAAATGAGTCTGTCCACTGATGCCACTCTCAGATGGCCAAGCAAGGTGCAGTCATTTAAACCACACCAGTAACTCTTTTAATGTCCAGACAGAACAGAAGAGCAAGGGGAAGGAGATGGAATATTGCAAAACAAGTTCAGCTGACAGAAGTATTTCTCATTTTACTTCAAATTCCAAAATAACAAGGCAGAAGACCATTTCAGCAGGATGGATTGCAGCTTTTTCTGCTTCCTTTCTTGCTTCAAGAATCTCTTTCCCAGCGCTCAGCCTTGAAGACATTTTGTGTTACTCTCCTGTTGAACACAAGCCAATCTTGACATTAGTGTTGCTGCTGCCTTAGTATTTATACTGCACACCAGTCTGACTGGACAAAGTGAAAACCCAGAACTCAGAGTGCAACCCATAAATCCTTCCCATGACATTTCCCAAGCAGCCAGTTCTGCTGAGATTGTCCTCCTGCACTTTGTAACAAGTTAAAAGGCCTTGGGGGCCCTTTTGGTAAGTCAAGAGGTAATGAAAATACCAAGAATATTAATGGCACGTATATCGGGTTCCATTTATTGCTCACACAGAGAATGTCAGCCACCACTCCCAGGCTTTTTAGTCTCAGAGCAATTTTTACCTCTTCCATTTGAAGACTTAATAGACCCTTAAAGAAAAGAGTTGTCATATTTTAGTTTCCATTCTTATTTGCCATACCTGGGGGTGGATATGTCCCCATGGGAGGACTTAAATCAAGATTAACTGCAAATATAGATCAATAGGATGTCTTTAAGAGAGAAGTATTGCACCTGTAGCCAGTTCTGGCTCCTCCAACACCAAGTGTTCACGTATTACACTGTTTCCGATAAATCTTCTCCGCAACAGGATTAAAGGCAGTCCTAAAATATCAGTGCTAATTTGGGGCTCATCAAGATGTCCTCAGGGAAACAGGATAAAAAAGAGAGACTAAGCATAATTATAAAAGAGTAATATTGGCAGGTAAGCTGGTCTTTAGCAACAAAAGGCCAACAAGTTTTCCTTAATATTTCTTGCAAAGCACTTTTGTATCAATGAACAAAGAGGCTCAATAAAACAAAGCTATATCTCCTCTAGAAATACAGTGGGAAAAATTGGAAGGAAGGAGGGGAAAGTGAAAGTCTAGTATGGTAAAAGCACTAGAGAAATATTTAGTAGTGCTGCTTTAGCACAGTCAGTCCTCCCTTGCTGGTAAAATAGAGTCACAGAGGAGCTATCAGACCTATAGGATCCACTTTCCTAAAGAAATTCCAATCCACTGCAAATTCTTATTGCCTGTAACTTTTAGCAGGACCAAAAAACACCAGCAACTCTTGAAAATTGTATTACCAAACAGAATTAAAGTCAAGGGATTAGGACACCAATTCTTCCTGGCCACGTCAACCATGAGAAACCTCAGTCCAGCAATGTTTTGTGGAGCCAAGGCCAGCCCTACCCACTGCTGTGCTTGATTCCTGCCTGGCACCAAGCAGTGCATCCCTCCAGGAGCCCTGGGATATGGGCACTCACTGCTTCAACATCTCCTTAGGGAAATGAAGGGAAAGCACAGCAGAAATCCACTAAACCACCTGCGAAGTAACACCCTCCAACCACAGCCCTTTGAAAAATAATGACATGGGGAAGGAGAGGGGAAATCCAGTCTGTAAAGCTGAAGTGCACATTATTATCTGCTGTGGTCAAGGCACTGGGTAATGAGTCTTTTCCTGGAGAGAAATCCTGACTGGCAGAACTAGAATGCAGCCTAAGTCTTGCTGGTTTTAAATAAGACCACATTCAGCTCCATCTTTAATACAAGTCTTGCAGAAAAGGCAGCACTGAGATGAAGCAATGAATGAGTCTTGCTTTCCCTTGCAAAACTCACCTCAAATCCCCGGTGCCCCCCCCCCCCACCAAACTGCTCCTCTGCAACACTCTGGCAAACACTTCTGCTCCTCCCTCCCTTGTGGCAGCTTTCACCAAGTGCTCACATCCCTGGGGAACACCATTCCCTCTCCCAGCAGCACAAACCGGGCTTGTTGGACACACTCTGTGTTTCAGAGCTCTGCCCCCGCCCCTTTGCCCTCCGTGTCTGACAAGCACTGACCCAGATTTCCAGCCCATTGTTCCCCTCCCAAAGGGCAGGGTGAGGTCTGACCTGGGCAGGCTGAGGGGCCAGAGGTCCCCCCAGACAGGAAATTCTTGGAGGGGCCAAGAACAGAGCAGAGTTTGACGGCTGGCAGTTCACAAAGTTTCCATACAGGCTTTTCCTACCAAAGAGCAGGAGAAGTGCAGGAATCCATTTATATCCCCAGCTTAACAAAATGGAGTGTTTCCAGCCATGCCTAAGACCAGGAATAACTATTGAGATAGTTGTTTCTGCTCACTGAAAATATATTTTTCTTTCATAATCTAAACAGAAACCTCAATTTTCTAGTTTAAACACAAATACTGTGTTCAACACACAAAACCTCAGATGAGCAGACACTGGAAGGTGAGCTGTGACCATCCATGCTCTGAATTAGATATATAAAATCACCAAGACACTGAGTAAAACCTCACTCACTGTGGCCAGTTCTCAGCACAGAAAAATCGTGTCTTAAGAAATCAGGTTGCTCTGAGTCACAGCTCAGGTCCAGGTATCCTGTTAATCACTGTAAGCGCAGCTCACAAACACCCAGAAAATGAGTAGTTTGTGATTAGTTACAATGAAAATAAACATGATTATTCTGAACAAAATACCACTGAACAGGCCAGGAAAATCCAGCCAACCACTTTCATTAATCTAAATTAGTGGCAGAGATATTTCTATAAGGGTAAGGTCATGTTACCCAAAGGAATTACATTCCTATGGTCTCAACTCCAGGTTTGAATCCTAATAATTAAACTTCAGATGTCAAATACTGGGAACACAGAAGTCATTCATATCAAAAGCAGCCTATGAATATACTGTAACACCAATGGCATGACTTGCAATAATACTGGAAAAACTCATCCCCCCACCCCTCTCTATCATCCCATCTCTGTCTCCCAAATCAGTTCTGCGCACAAACACAGACAGGAACTGTAGAACAACAATTTTGTAAATAAGTGTTAGTAATTTATCAGCAAAAGTATCTTGGTCAAGGATTTTACTGCCAATAAATGCCTGCAGAGACCTCTGATGACTCAATCTGAAGCATTTTGACTAAGCCAGCTCCTTCCTGGTATAGAGACCTATTTCTACCAGTCAAAAGTTTCTGATACACCTTTTCTATTTCATCAAAAGCTGAATGCCTGGTAAAGCATAAGGCATAGCTAGAAGATTAAAGACATTTTGTACGTTGTGTTAATTACCTGGCTGGCAGGGAAAACCTGCCTCTCCTCACCAGATCCTGGGCACACTCAGCTGACATTGGGTTGCCACTGATGACCAGAAAATAAGTGGAACAATGTCATGACCTGCTACTGTTAAGACAAGCATTGTTTGGTGCTCTAGTGACTAGAAAACCTTAGCTGCTGTAGTTGCAAGTTTTATTTACATGAAGGTTTAAATCCAGCTCCCTGGAGTGCCCAAGTGTCTCTGTGCATCAGGGCCCATCCAGAGGCCCTGGAATCAGAGAGGGACCAGCCTGGAGCAGGGTCAGTGCCAGGGCTCTGCAGCCGCCCCCCTGACACAAACCCTCACCAGTGACCCATCACCAGTGACCCATCACCAGTGACCCATCACCAGTGCCTGTTCCAGAGCTTTTGCTTTCACAATGCAACTCTGGAGACAAACCATCAGTGGGAAGATCATTGGCTTCTATAAATGCTTCCCAAAATAAATAGGGGGTAGCCCCACACAGGTGAAGAGCACTAGAAACACCTTAAACAAGTCATTCCCCAAGGAATGGATCTCACTGCATGGGTTTCATCTATTCTTATTCCAATCTGTGCCTTCATTCTTTCAAATTAAAAGAATTCAGATGATCAGGATCAGAAACAAAGCAGGCACAGGCAAAGATTTGATACAAAATATAAACCTCCATTCCTCAGTAAGGAAAGAAAAGAGGACTGCAGCCAAACATATACCACCACGTCAACTTTTTTTTTTTTTTTAATTCCACTTTCCAAAAATAGTAACATTTGTGCATGTAGCAGGATCCCCAGAGATACAAATCAGTACCAGCACGGCATGTGAGCAAATATATAGAGCACCTGGAGTGTGGTAACTACTGACATTGACTTACTTTATTAGAGGACATTTGTCTCAAGAACTTCTCAAACGTTCTTGAGACAATTTCAAGAGATTGTGCTTTCAGAGAGGGAGGCCCTTATCCCCGAGCCACCTGAGATTGCTACAATAAACTCCTAAAAATAACCTTAAGGATTTCTCTATGATTGGACACAGAGTTGTTAGTAGGGGTCCTTGGAAATGAGCTGGTAGAGATGTTCTGGTCAAGAGGTCAGAGTTTTTCTTTCACAGACACACATGAAAAACAGAGCCCCAAATACCCACTGGGAAGCAGGACAAGTCTTGGTGGCCCTAATTTGCTGTCCCTGCTTCACCCCGCTGTGGTGGCACAGCTCTCCTGGGGTGAAAGAGCACTCAGCAACCTGGGGTTTATTATTAAGCAGCCCCCAAGACAAAGTCACAACTGAAGAAACAATGATTTCTGTGACTTACTTAAAAATAGAAACTGTCTTTTAAAAAAAAAAAAATTTACCATTTAAATGGTTGGTTAACCTGGTAGCAGAAACAGCTTTTTCTCAGTTTGTGTGAACCAGGTCAAAGAGCTTTTACCCTCCTCTCAGTCCATCTACACCTACAGCAGAAAACACAGCAAGTTGTTCAGACCTGTCTCTTTACACACACTTTTCTAGACAAAACATGCTGGTGTTCCCACATCTGTACACAACCCCCTAAATATGAAACAATATTGAATAATATGAGCTGTTTCCAAAACACTGTCTCAGAACTGCAACTTTGCAAGCTGAACAGCATGGCTTTATTTCAACAAATTTGCATTGTCTCAAACACTGTTTTCCTATTTGTCCAGCACAGCCTTCAAGCCAAAATTCAAAGCATGAGCCCCCATAAACTCACTCTTTATTCTACTACAGACATGACACACATCAGCGTGGAGAAAAAAAAAAAAAAAACTTCTTCAAGGTTAAGCATTTCTTTGACCTCTTTCTGAACTCAAACACACTATTGTTCCATTGTCACTTCAGATTACTTGTCAGCTGCCAAAACACCAACACTTCTATAGCTTCCCCTTTTCAATCACACTTTTTCAAACTTCCTTCATCCAAAGCCTGTGCACTAACCCCTTGTGACATGAATCTCACACCCCCCTGCCTTTTTTTTTAAGGTCTAAGTATTTCTGCTACAACTTCCAGAGCGCCCACTGGCCCAGTCAGTGTCACTTTGCAAGTCACACAAATAAGGTTCCCTTTAAGCACTAAGACAGATTCTGATTGTGTCAGAAATTACTGTGTAGCTGGATAAGGAAACTCCGGGTTGTAGGCACATTAACGGGTTGCCAATTAACTGTGAAGCACCAATTAGCTGGCCCTTACCTTGCAGCATGCACCTGTAGGCAGACTCGGAGATGGCATAGATGTGCGGTGGCATCTCGTGGCGCTTCTTCCCTCTGTACATCTCAATGATGTTTTCTGAATAAATCGGGAGGTTCTTGTAAGGATTTATAACTACACAGAACAGCCCTGAATAGGTCTGGAAAAAAAAATCAAATATTCCTGTTAGTAAACAGTATTGAAATAGAGTCAAAGAACACAAAGCTTTTTTCACAGGTTCTGTAATATTTACCTTTAAAACTAAATTGAGGTCCTTTCTGTAGAGCAACTCAGAGTGCATGCTATATTCAAATTATTGGTTCCTACTTCTCTTAAAGGGCTCTTTAATTACCTCCATAAAAAGTAATTTCAAGATAATAAGCGTAGGTAGATTTGAAGAGCAGCATCTGATCTCCTTCCCACAGACATTTAAATCTCCCTCCTGTTTGCCAAGTTATAGGCTTCATGGACACCTTTTGATGTTCAGCTCCTTCAGTAAAATGTGCATTCCAAGGTACTTTCATTTTTGAAGGAACTGATAATCTCCATTGCTCCAGTAAATAATCTGGATAAGGGAAAAGCCTATTTCAAACCATCACTATTTCTGCTATCCTGTTATTTTCTCTGTACATCTCTGCTGCCCATCAGCACTCCTCAATCCCAGGGGGAGATCGTGCCCTCCCATCCCAGCCCAGCTGATGGACAGCCTGGCAGCTGGCCCTGCAGACACTTCACACCCTGCTTTTGGAGCTGACCCTCCACAGACGGTACCAGGAGTCGAGCACAGAGTGCACACTGCTGGTTTCACTGACTCTTACTGAGGCATTTCTTGAATCACAACATGCCTCAAGTGCTGCAGAAGGGAGCCCACAGTGAGGTGATGCCCACAGGGCCACATTTCCCTGTGATCCAAGTATCACAGGCTCCTCCAGAACAGCTCCAGCTCTGCTCCACACAAGCTATTTATAAGGAAGTTATCTCAGAAATATGCACGGCAGAAGAACACACAGAGGCAGCCACTGACACTCGGTTATGTGGGAGGGACAGACGAGCAGGGGCTGGCTCAGGATCAAAGGCTGAGCTCCCAGACAGACACCCTGCACACCCCAGAGCTCACCCGGGGTGTTTCCCTAATCCAAGGCATCTCGATGGCTCTGCCTTTTCAGCAGCAACCAAAACTGACGGCTCTTAAGGAAGCAAAATCCCTCCATTCACCGTTATCTCATCACATGCTTTGACAGCGTGTTCTTTTTGGTCACTGCTGACATTCCCATCTTCACCAGCTCAGAAACATGGGCAAGAGACCGGGTTTGAGAGAAGCAGGAAGTATCTTTCCAAGTGTCAGGAACACCATGTTTCTTACCTTTGCAGGTTGAGAGAAGGACTAGACAGCATTAACAGCTCAGAGTGCCCAGAGTACTGAGCAGGTAACTCACTATTCTTATACCATTAGTCAATAGTATTTCTGCTACATTCATATCATCACAGTGGCTGAAAGTCTGATCTGCCCCTATTTTTTTTAAGTATAAAAGACATTATTTGGAGGAAAAGGTGCCTCCCTGTTCTTTCTACACCTACAATGGATTCTGGAAAGTCACATAAAAGGTGATCTCTGAACTGATCCAGGAGCACCATCAGCAAAGAAAAAGAACTTGGTTTTACACCAGGTGTCCTGACGCAGGGACATCTCATGTCCTTACAGGAAAATACTCCCTCTGCTTCGGTCAGATCTGCTGGATGATAAGCACTGCAGGGCCTTACCATCTAAATAAAGCATTTCTTTCTCAAGAGAAAGGAAACAGATGTTATCAGGTCAACTGATCCAAGCATAAAGAACAATTTATCAGTCATTAACTCAACATAACACGGGTCTGTTGGCAAGCGGGCAGTTCCTTCCCAAGCTGCTTTCCAGCCACAGGTTCCTACCACTGTCCCTCCTGCCACCATCAGTGTCCTTGCAGTAACTGAGTGAGCTGGGTACAACAGAAGACAAATTTCCAAAGGAATTGGTTGGTAATAATCAGTTCCCTGCCCAAACTCAGTCATGGTCAGTGGTGATATGGAAGGGGAGAGGGAAGGCAGGACAGTTGCACAGTACAGCCAGCCAAGGAGCCCACGACCTGATGAGCACTGCACCTCCCATTCCCTGTGCTCAGCTGAGGTCACCCACACACAGCTGCCATCACTACTGGGGACACAGAGGCACCAAAAACTGCCACAAGCCTGGCTTCCACTCTATTCTTCAAATAAGGATAAGTAGGAGAAAGGCACACATTCGCTGAGCCCGGCCCAGAATCACAGAGCAGCACCTCCACTGTGCTCCTCCAGGGCAGCCACAGCTCACCAGGCACGTGGTTACTGCCACTGCAGGGACATCTGGTCCAGAGAAAGGAGTCCCCATGCCCAGAGTCCCCTTCAGACCTGTCCCAGCACATCCCCAACCACTGTAAAGGCACCAATATGTGCTGGAGCCAGCAGCCCTCTGCCCTCCAGGCTGACTGTGCACTCCCATCCAGCAGCACTGCCGAGCCCTGCTCTAGTTTCCACCACAAGACACTTGCAATTTCCCTCCATGAGCTGCTGTTCCTCACCCTCCTGAGGGCAGGGGCATCCAGACCAGGGACTGGTGGTTAAGCTGTAAGGGTGATATTGAATAAACCAGCTATATTACAGTCACCCTTTCAAGAGCAACACCTCTATTTCTCTGCAAATTCATCCAAAACTTTTACTAGTTGTTCTGGCCTTTTATGTTCCCAACAGAAAGCTGTTGTTTTATACCCAAAATCAGTGCCCTTCCCCAGGTATGAATAACCTGATCTGGAAAACAAAAACAAAACCCAAACCTTAAGTGTTAGGTCTGTTTGAATCCTTCTGTCTTGCTCCCAGTTGCTGCAACATCCTTTATTTCCCCAGCACAGACATGGAGTAAATGTTACTATTTAGTTACACCAAGAATTATTAATTTATAAAAATAAACTCAACAGTCGTTCAGACCTCTATTGATGACACCTAACCTGGGAGCCTTTCCTGACTCTCTCCTGAAGCAGGAATTGGATGGACTTGTGAACCTGCAAAGCCCGACAATGCCAACATAACTTGGCCAATCTAGAGAAGACCAGCAAATATTCTGGGCAAATTAAAAGGGTTAATTTAAGAGTCTCTGTGTTGAACAAGGTCAAATTAGACCTTATGAAGCACAAAATTCTACATTTCACCAGTGCTGGCGTTCATTTATTTGAAACGAAACCTAAAGGACAGGCTTTTATCCCAGACCATTCAGTCTGTGCCATGACACAGCCCTTCACATGCAGCACCTGAAACTCCAACACCTTGATTTCCTTCACAGTTGTTACCCAGTTCACTCTCCTACCATTTCCCTGCAGAATTTAAAGCTCACACTTTCTTCAAAACATAACACTGCACAGCCCCAATTTATTCAAAGGAAGATAGAACTGAGCTTTCCCAAGATTCCTGACCGTCATCTATTGCAGAAAGCAAAGTATGAACATATTGGTGGGCTGTGTTCATGGCTTGGTAGGCACAGAAACACAGAAGGGACGGATTTATTGAGCCAAATTTAACTGAGAAGGAGGTAAACTGTACCAAAATCTTATAAAGCTATTTTATAACTTGCAAGTCTCACAGTACAAGTACATCCCTGTACCTAAGACAGCAGATTGGAGGCCAGGGCTTTTTGCATGCAAATTTAACACACAAAAAGTAGCCTGAGAATGTTTCACACCCCTCAAAAGGCATCTTGGTGAGCAGCCACAGGAAGAATCCTCAGGAATACCTGCCTTGACAAATGCACACCCTACTCAATGAATGCAACCATGTAACTGTTAGAGATGCCAGAGCTGTCAGACACATGGAAGGGGCAGTGATGCCCTGTGCCTCCTGTATCCCACAGCACAAGGACTGATGGAACTGCCCCATGGAATTAGAGCCAGGATCAGCACTGACAAGCTCCAGTAACTACCCAGTCTGGATGAGAACCAGACTTCATTCATTTTTCAGCTGACAGAGGTAGATATGCACATTAAGAACTGAAAGGCAAGTAAAGATGCTGATTCACGTGGAGCTCACAGGATCAGCTGCAAACAAGCTGGTTGCTTGAAACACCTTTCTGCTTGAGCCAGGATCAACCCACAGCAACAGGACATGTTGGAGTAACCTGAGATGAGCTCAGCTGGTGAGAGCACGGTGCTGATGACAACAAGGGTGTGGGTTTGATCCCCTCATTGGCCGTTCACTTACAGAGTTGGACTCGATGACCCCTGTGGGTCCCTTCCAACTCGGAACATTCTGGGATCCTGTGAATGCACACTCCAGGCAAGGCTCCAGAGACAAACAGTAAAGGAGAGCTCTGACAGAGGTTTGCTACACAAACTCTCCTTCAGGACACTAAGTGTGGAGCTTGAAGGTTTCCAGATGCTTATAGCTTTTATGCAGTAGTTTATCATTGAGTAATCTGGGTTTCAGTAAGCTGTCCCAGACTGCGGAGTTCAGGCTCCTGGCACTGGCCTGTTTGAAAACTCCATTCTATTCCCACAGCCTGAGGCAGATTAAGTGAAGGACTGGCAAACAGTGCGTTATTCCCAGGTGAAAGCACGTGGGAGTTCAGGCTCTAAATCCAGAGTGTGGGCTTTCATGGTCTGTCTTCCCTTAAAACCTTATCACACCTTCCCTGTGCAGACACAGATGGAAGTGTTAAGGGTCAAAAGCCCGGGACAATTCCTTGGATTAACAGCTCAGTTTTTCAGTTCTTGTATCCAGGAACATGCTGTTATGACTTAGGTGGGTTTCCCCTGCCACAACATCAAAAGGCCTTTAAAGCACCACTTCAGAGCACATTGGTAAAGTTCTGGAACTTGTAACAATCAGTTTGCATCACCTGAGCATGCAGGCTCAACATTTATCTCCAGTTCTTCAAATACAAAAAGTGACAGATTTACTCTATTACTACATAAATCATTAAGCTGAGGCAAGTAAACATCTACACCTCTCTCGCTATTACCTGAAATAGAAACCAGCAGTTTCCAGCCTAGCAAGCAATACATGTTTTAAGTGGTATCCCATAACTAACAGCACATTCTCCAGGTTAGTAAATTGTCTCATAGTAGCATTTTCTTGCCTGGTTTCCCTTCCTGAGGTTACAGACCCACCTTTCACACTCCAAGGCCTGCTGAGTTCTGAGCTGGACATGGTTTTCTCATGTAGCACTTTTTCTCCCTAAATTATCCAATCTTAAATTCAAGCCTTAAAGAAAGTCAGGCAGCTCTTCAGTCTCACAGGGGAGGAAGGTGAGGGATTAAAAACAAACAAACAAACAAAAAAAAAACAAACCAAACAACCACAACAAAAAACAGTAAGTTCTGTTGGTACCCACAGATTTGGAATCAAGGGGAAGGAATCCCCTGCACAGTACTGGGAACCTCAGGTCAGAGAGGCTGGAGGGCAAGAGCCAGCCCTGTTACTCAGGACAACTGAGGAACAGAATGAGAAAGGGAAAGGAGCACAACACATCCACCAGCTACTAGTGAAAAAGCTCAGCCCATGCTGTACATGACTTGTCTGTGGATATCCTCTATATCTGGAGCTGAACAGAGGCTCACCAGTGCTGTGTTTTCACATTTACAGCCTTCAGGAAATGTGTTTAAAGAGAGAAAACCCCACACTGAGCTCTGCCCCACTCAGACAGGCGCAGGGTCACAGCCACTCAGACAGAACTGCCTCAGCCACAGCAACTGCTCAGAGCTAAAACATGATCTGAGGTTGCACCAGGGCCAGAGAAGTATTAATATCCTTTCACAAGGCTCCTGTACAGCTGCATGTTGGAGCTTGACTGCTCCACAGACAGCTTTACAACAGGCTCCTGTGAGTTCTGGTGCAGGCACACAGCTTGTCCTGCAGCACGAAGCATTCCACTGAGCACTTAACAGGAGTCCAGAATCCAACCTGCTGCTCCTTTTTAGGCTGTTAAGCTACCTGTTTTTATAGAAACAGAATATCTGACAAGAACATGCACTTTTTCACACCCCTACTTGTCTCAGGGCAAGGAGGCAAGTGACTGATTTCCCTTCAGTCCCTCATACACTTCTAACAACGTAAAACCCTGCGCAGAGCTCCCTCAATTTGATCACATTTATGAGTCTTCCAAAAATCAGAGTCAATATAAAAACAAGTTCTTGTGTCAAAGCAACATTTCCAGTGTGAACCCCAGCATTTCTTCTGCCAGGTACCAGGTATTAGATCCTGTGACTGGTTTGTGTCAGGGAAAAGATGGAATCAAGTAACAAATTCCATTTCTTGCAGGTTTCTTTTTAATATCAGTCTTTGACACTCAGTAACGTGAAACATTCCCAACTGGACCAGCAGAAAACTAAAGCAATTAGAACACAGAAGCTTACATAATACCACAGACTGTTCTAGGTTACACTCTGGCCTCACAGGAGGCAGCAGCTTAACAGAAGGAACAGCTTACAGACAGCTCTTCAAGTGCAGTGTTACCAGAGCTCCCACCCACAGCAGGCTCTGGAAGTGGGGACTATGGCATAGCTCTCATTCCTTCCTTCTTCTGTTCCAATAAAATGGAAAGTACATCAGAAGAATGAAAGAAAAGGGCTGCAGGCCAATTACAGAGGTAACACTTGCAATTACCAGAAAAATACCTGCTGAAGCACTTTTACTTGCACACCAGTGAGCACATTTTCCTCTTTACTGGGGGAAAGGAAACCCAGCAGCCATCTGCAAGCAGAGCAGGAACCAGCAGGAGGGTTCCAGGAGCTCTCAGCCTCACAGAAGCAGTTTCCAACCCTTCTCCAGAAGTTTTTTAAGAAAAAAAGAGGTAGAGGAGTGGGCAGGGAAGACAGTGCACAGTTCAGTGGACTTTGGAGGACTCTGGAGCTGAATTTAACCCTTTCCTCAAGGGTGCTTCACCAGCTTTTTATCCTTCCTCAAGGAACAGCAAAACCAGTCAGCTCCAACTTGACCTCCCCTACAGCTCACACGTCTCAGGCCCATGACCCCACCTGAAACTCTCTCCCTGAGCTCCCAGACTCAGGCCATGGGCTCCCCCACATCCCACACTAGTCACACGTGCCAGAGGTCACACGGAGACTGACACAGGTTACCACAAGTCAAGCGTTTGAGAAATTCTATTCATTTTAATCCTTCTGACTGAATGAGGTCAGGAAGCAGTTAAGTAGTAGTTGCAGTGATTTATGGGGGTATCAGAAAGCCACAGCCATCAACTGTGGACAAGGAACTTCCTCCAGGAAAGCTGCACTTTTTTTTTTTTTTAGGTAAGTTTTTATAAAGTCCACTGAATTTGAACACCTTCATTTTTACTGTCACTTAATTACACCCCACATCTGAGCGAGCAATTCCTCTACCCCATCCTGCTGCAGCAGCTACAGGAGTGGGAACTTCTGACTGCAAAAGACAGACTTCTGGTCCTGCCAGATCATCTTTCAATTAGAAAAGACACTCCAGATCAAATGTTTAGAGACCTACTGAGTGGGCAACATCCCACTTCTCCAGAACTTCTCAGGGATTCACCTGCACTCACCACTCAGACCATTAAAATACAGCCATCTGCAACTTGGATCTCACACTTCCCTGGAAAATCGGTACCTTGTGCCAAACCTGCACAGGATCCGTCCTGCCAGGGTGTGCCAGAGCACCCACTTGGGCTTACCAAAATATTTCTGTTAACAAGATACTCATGAGGTTACCCTTTAAAATATGCTTTACAAGTGAAATGGAAGGGTCTTTCTTGCCATCAAAAGATGTACTGACCACAAGCAGAGCTTTAAATTGCTGGGAAAGTGTCACCCAGACCCGAGTTGACAGTATTAACCCTCATTAGCTTATTCATTCCAAGTCCAGACAGGGTCTGTAATACAAAGAACAAGCTGCGTTCCATTTCAGTAGAAATGAGGTATTTACATTCCTGATCCATGCAATTACCTGTATTTTGACTAAAATAAATGCTTTCCACAGACTTTTTTAACAGCCAGGTTGGATGGGGCCTCTGAGGCACCTGGGCTAGTGGAAGGTATCCCTGACCATGGCAGGGGGTTGGAATGAGATGAGGCTTAAGGTCCCTTCCAACCCAAACCAGTCTAGTGTGTTAGGACTTAAAAATTCAAAATACCACAAAACTTTTATCCAGAATTCTGCCTAAAAAATGCCTAATGTTTCAATGCCTAACAAAGCATTGAAGCAGTTTTTTGAGTGGTTAGGAACCACTATGCTTTTTGCAGCTCTAGAGGAGGTATAGCTGATGTCAAAATTCCCATTCAGAGTTCATCTTGCTCTGAAGTGAAAGAAAAGGACTCAAGTTGCACCCTAATCAGTCTCCAGAAACAAAATGGTAACAAACTACTTAAATAGTTTTTAAAAAAATTAGACACTGTTCTTTCCTTCAGATCAGCCACAAGTCAAATTAAATAGTAAACCTTGAGCAGAAACCTCATTTTGAGCATAACTGACATGCCTCTACATGAGCTCTCTGAATAGACCGAAGCTAATAAATACATTGTGAATACTGAAGTGCAGAGGCATCAAGATGGAGAAAACGCCTCTTCCTAAAGCAAAAATTCCTTTGCAGCTCTCAGACTTCATTTGTAGCTCCCCAAAGCACCCAAGTATCTCTCCCCTCTGTATTGCCAAGTGCAGCATCTGTCCTCCTGACACTCTATTTTCAGACTAAATCTTCCCTCTTACCTCCCCTGCCACTTCCCACCTCCACAGGAGACACATTTGAAGCATCTCCCTTTTCCCAGGGCTCCAGCTGAAGGAGGCAGCTGTGGCTGAGACAGCCAAAAGCCACCTCTTCAGCTGGGCTTCCCACCCAGCCAGAGGGCACCACAACCCTCTGAGCCACAGCAACCTGCTCTGACCCTCCCCAGCTCACAGCACGGCAGGCTGCAAACCCAAGGCAGGGAGTGCCTAGGTTCAAATGCCACGCTGGACCATGAAGAGCTGGGAAACTGGTCCATGAAAAACCCCAAAGCTCCTGAAGCAGTGACAGGGAGAATTATTGGAGCAGTAACCTTGTCTATCACAGGTTGTGACAAAGCATTAAGTGTGGTCTTGAAAATGTAGTAGCATCCAAGGCTGAGGGACCCTTAATATCCACTCCTCCCAGTGGATTTCATGTCACCATTTCATTGTCTGATTCAAAGTATTTCCCACCCACAAAATCACATTTTGCTGACATGACTTGAGCAGCTACCAAGGCTGATATCTAGAAGCCTCCATAGTGGAGGCATTTTGCACACAGATCTCATAAAAATAGAGATGTTTCCTTGCTCGGGCCACAGACCTTAATGACCCAAAAGCTCTGACTAGAACTAGACTCCTCCCTCAAAGCAATACTCCCAGAATGGTATCTGGAACCCAGTTCACCATGGTATATTCAAGAAACACCACAAAACCAGTCTGAGCAAAACCATGTTTATTCCAAATCTTCAAAGGACCTACTAAGCCTCTGGGTATTCCTCCTGGGTGCCCTTCCAATGAACTACCCCCAGTTCCAGATCTACAGCTGAAGGATAGCACCAACCTAGGCTGGAGCCAGGATTAAAGTTGGCCCCTGCAAATCAGAGCAGCCAAAGTTTTATATGAGGCTGAAGAATCTACAGCTCACAAGCTTTTACAGTAACCAGAATACATGGGAAGCTGCTACTCCAGCAAGATACAAGACCAATCTAGAGCACTAATGGCTCAAATGATATATAAGAAATGCTGACACCCCTAGAAAAAGCTCAAGATTTGGGAAAGCTCAGCTACAAAACACAAGGAAGAGGGAATACTCTCAGCCAGGGTAATGAGAAAACAAATAAAAGACCTGGTGTAGGTGGCTGCACCTTCACACAACCAGCACTTGTGCTTGATGAAAACCAAGCCTCAAACACAGAGATCTCAAGGACTCCAAGATTCTGCAGCACCATGCTTAGTCATTGACAGCTTAAGGAGAAAAGTCCAAGTGCATTAAGTCATAGTGACAGATTTACCCATTCTCAGGGGTGAAAACATATATAGAGAGAACATATATATATCCAGAAGGATTTGCTGCAAAGGTAGTCCAGCTTCTCTAGGAAAGGTTTGGGGTTTTTTTAACATATTCTTGTTAGACCCAAAATAAACCTTGTGGCAAGAAATGGAATAGGTGGCATTAAAAGTGGAGCAAGAAATTCAGTTATTTCATCTCCACTGATCCTCCATAGTCTCTGTGTTCATCTCCCACAGCACAGTAACAAGGCAACTCAGAGCCCCAGATCACACCACTTGGCAGGCACTGAGATGTTAAAAGTTCCAGAAGCTCCTGCCCATCCATCTCTACTTGGATGTCACATGAAACTCCTGGTGAAACGAGCATCAGCACCCGGGTCACCAGCTAGCTTTAGTCAGCCTCCCTGCTCCCCCAGCAGCGTCATCTTGGACAAGCAGATTACAGACTGATGACTAGAGCCACTGGCCAAATCCCTCAACTGGTTGTTTCCTTTCTGGGGATTGGAAGGAAACATGGATCTACTTCAGTTGCCATTCTTTCATCTTCCATTCCTACACTGCATCCTGCCTATTGTCATATTCAAGGGCACCAAATATGATTCACCACCTCCACCTCATCTGCTTGAGGCCAACACCGAAATACAAGATTTCAGTTTGGTTATTACAGGAGCGCTCTGTGGAAATCAAAACACACCTTTAACCACTCATGTCATGGCCAAAGCAGCAGAACTGACTTCAGCTCAGTTAACTTTGGCTCTTTTCCTCACACCACACAAACATCAGCAGGAACTGCAGGCAGTGGCTCTGGGCTGTGCCAGCAGCAGCAATGGCAGTGCCACAGTCAGGGAGTTCAGGGATCCCTGACAGAGATCCCTGCCAGAACTGCACTAAAATCCCCACTGGCTCCAGTTCTTGAAGTTTCTTACAGCCTGTGGATCTTTCAGCCTTTACTCTAACACTTGTCATCACTGCTCTTTGCCCCAACTCCAAAAAATAAGCCGAGTTTTAATTTCAGACAAGCAGCCATTAGTGCAGCTGCACTGAACTCTTATTCCTGGTAACAGCAGCATCCTCCAGCAGTGGCCCTGTAATTCAGGCTCCCAGTAAAGGCCAACAAACCCAGGAGCTTCTCAATCCCAACCAACTCCTTGAAGCTGGGGGGGGGCAGGGAGCTCAGCAGCACTACACTGATGCATGAATCCTCCTCTGTGGCAGCAGCATCACAAGGCCAAGGAACCAGGTTTTAAGATTCTGCCTCAATGGTGGAAGAATGAAACCAGAGAACATCTTTTGAGAAGTGGTGGGGCAAGAAAAAAAAAAAAAACAGGTAAATCGCCTGCAGAGTATCACAAACTCCACCCAGGTGGCAAGCCAGTCCTTCACAAAGGGAGGTCCCCAAAGTGCCACAGTCCTGAGTCCCCTCTGTGTGTACACCAGTGACAGGCTCTCACACAGCCTCCAGAGGCATTTCTGGCTGTGTTCACTGTGTGCAATTCTTGGACTACAGCTTGCTGTGACATTTAAGGCCCTCAGCTTTTAACCTTCACAATGAAATAGGGTTATAATGGTTGTAATGAATTTCATAACAGTCATCACTAGGATTGATACACAGACTGAAAACTTTTGACCTATCAACCTTGTTTACTTTTAGTTTTCAATCCAGTCCCTACTAATTATCCAATTAGTTTCCTAATGCAGGAATCATTCCAGAAGTATTTTTCACTGAGCTCTGCTGTAAACATCTTGGTGTAAGGCCTTGGAAGGGTAAAAACCAAAAACACACAGAAGAAGCTGACAAAGAAGCAGAAATATAAAAAACATTTTGAAGTTGCATGTAATTCTCAGTAAGCCTAAATATTACCAATGAAAAAAAATTAAATAATACCTCAATTAATACCTAGATGGAGAGGAATTTGAGCCAACTAGCAGGACTAAATAAAATGGATTTAAGCTTCTAGACAAGTGTTTTTAAAGTGAACCAAGCATTTAAGCAGATGTTTCAGCTTCTTTTAGGATAGAAAGTCTCCTTGTAGCTCTTCATGACTCTCTGATCCAAGTCACTGTGCCATGAGTTTGCCAAGAGACCAGGAGCTGCTCTGAACTGCACAGGAAAGACCTGGGACAGTGTCCAAGGGAGGAGCAGGGTCAGACAGCACCAACAGTGCTCTGATTCCCAACTCTGGGGCAAGATGGTGATAAGCCAGATGTTCAATTAGTGCTTCAAAACCACTGGAAAAAAAAATAGCTTTATCTTATTGCTTTATTTTAAGCACTTGAACACATTCTTTCCTGGCCACTCTGTTGATATTCCGTTCCAAAAAGACATTTTGCACTCCCAGCACTCTCCAACTTCAGTTTTTAAATAACAGAAGAGCCTGTTGCTGCCACTTTTAATATGCAGCAAGTTAAAACATGATATGTGCTCATTCACCTGAGCATTAAACACAGCAATTCAGCAAAGTGAGGGTTTGTCATCTCCCTCTGCTCAGACAAACTTGCTCACTGGGTCAGCTCAGCACATGAGACAAGCGCTCCAAGGAGCAGCACGAGTGGAGCCCCTGGAGCTGCCATTTCACATTCTGCTGCTGAAAGGTACTTACAGAATTATATTATGTGTTTTATGACAGTTCTTGACCCGTACACAGCATGGAAAAAGGCTTTGGATGAATGTAAACGGCAGAGACACAAGACTTCAGGCTGTCAAAAATCACTGATATGACCCATTCCCTCTGTTTCACACAGTAAAGGGATGGGAACCAGGAAAGTTCTGCTGAATTAGTGCCCAGAATGACTGTAATAATTAGTACTTACATAGATGAGCCCAGAGTAATAGCGATCCTTTAAATTATGCAACACAGAGGCTTCATTTAAACAGGTTAATTCTGCCATGTCTTCCACTTTAGAGAACTTGGGAGGATTCATCTTCTGAACATCATCTTTATTGACTAGTGCTTTCTTCCCATTCTCTGCCAGTTCCACCAACACCTCATCCCCCTTCTCCTCCTTGATGCTGGCTGCCTCAAAGCCATGGCGCTCCGAGGGGATCCACACCAACTTTTTTGCAGTCCAGTCAGCCTGGGTGGCAGGGTTGTAGATCACAGCCCTGTCCACGAAGAGGTACCTCTCTGGATCCTCCTGTCCCAACCTCTGTGCCATGGTGGGAAGCGAAGGTGTCCTCTCTCAGTCGCCCTGTCATTGCAGAGGGAAAGGCAAAGAGCACGTTACAAACCACACTCTGATCCACACAATGAATGGAGCTGTGGCACAGCAATCAAATGATCCACCACAAGTAGCTGTGTCTTCCCTGGAAGAAGCAGCATCAGTCATTTCTCCCACAGTCTGGAGAAGCTGCTGCACAGCTGAGAGCCCCTGTTCACACAGAGGCCTCTGCACAAACCAACTGCCAGACAAAAGTTAAATGACCTGTCAAGTATCATCCAAACCCAGTGCAGGAAAGCCAGTATGAACTGGTTCTAACTGTAAACCAGGAGCACATGTGAAAGCTGCAAGCAGGAAAAACACATCCTGGGCCTAGATAAGGAGGAAGAGCAAATTGAGCAGAATTTTGTTAGTAAACTCAGATGCAATGGAGCAGTAAAAAAGAAAAAGACAGAGATAGATACAAACCCGTATTTCTGCTCAGTGGATGGCTGGCTGCAGAAATCAGAGGGCAGTGAAAGCATGTTTTAAAACATGGATTCTCAACTACAGATAAGAACTTGGGACACTTGGAGTTTCTGCAAGACATTAAGCCAGCTAAACCCTGGTCATATTCTTCCTGAAAAACACGAGACTCTGCATTTCTCCAGCCTGCTCCTCTTTTCAGTCCTGAGCGCTGACATCACCATATTCCAAAAAAATGTCTCCAGATCTCAAGTTTACCTCGAGGCTCAAGAAACTGCAAGGGCTGATGCTGGATTTTCCAAGAGCTCCACGGGTAATTTGAAGGGGAAAGAAAAACTGCTGACTGACAGGAGCCACTGCACACTCATTTATACCTCCTGCCTCTATCCAAGAGAGGCCCCTGCACCACCCGTGGGCTCTGCTGACACAGCCACGATTCCCAGAGCTGGCAGGTTCACCTGGATCTCACTGGGGAGCAGAAAGGTCAAGCCTGACCCCTCACACTCAGGCTATTAAACATCTTGGTTGGCAACACATCAAATACCTTGGTTTGTCACACACACCTCTTATGAACAATATTATATTAACTATGGGAGCCTTTTCCAGCAGGTAACCTAAAGGTCAGCTTGGGAAGAAAGCCAGGGAGGTTTCCCAACGTGCATTTGTCACCTCTCCTACTATGGCAGGCACCCCTAATGGAAGTTCGGCAACCCAACCTCCCTCGGAAGGCCATGTAATTAAACACAATAATTGTGTCTCCATCTGCGGCAGAGATCTGTTACATTGTCCAACTTTGATGTAAAGCAAGCATGAAGCCACCCAACCCTTCCGAGGTGTGAGGAGCAGCCCGCTTACCACAGACGGCTCAATTCAAATCAAGATGTGATGACTCAACATTAAAAGTATCTCCGAAGAGCCCGAGAGAAAATTTCCATGAAGAAAGAGGGAATCGCTGAGGGGACACCTTAAGTGACAGCTGGACTCCTCCACCACGAAAATGAAGATACTAGTCAAGGAATGCCACATCTGTCTCAGGAAGCCCACAGATGTACTAACAGGAGCCTTCAACTCCAAAGGAGAAAGGTGACTGTGCCAGAGCCCAGCCCAAGTTCCAACAAAGCCCTGGAACAACCAGTGCGCCCCTCGTGTGCCAGTGCCCCTCGGTGTGGGGGTCCTGAGCGCTCCCGGCCAGGTGTGACACAGCCAAAGGCACCGAAGACAAGCTCGGGCTCACCTTTTACACACCGAGAGGCAGCGAAACCTGAAGGTCAAACAAAGCCCGTACGACAAAACTAATCGTTATCGTTCCCCGGCGGAATTAAAGGCTGAGGAGCGAAACGAACGCGTTCACATATGACCGCATGTGCCAGTCACGTATGAATGGTATAACTGACTCTGGGGAATCCGCCCGAACACCGGGGCAGGCTCAGAGTCACTCACCCGGCTCGGGCTTTCTCTCCCCACCAAGCCCGTCACAAAAGACCCTCCGCAGGGGCAAAGCCGAGCCGCAGCTCACCCTGCCCAGGGCTCCTCCGCTAAACAATGGCATTCACATGGAACACACGAACGAGCGCATTTCTCATGCAGGAATCCGCCGCCGCCGACAGCCGACGTGCGAATAAAGCGAAATAAAGAGGAATAAAGCGAAATACAGAGAAATAAAGCGAAAAACCTCCCCACCCCAAAAAAACCACCATTCCCCCCCCGACAGGCTGCGAACAAAAGCGGGTCTGGGGGCGCGGCGGGGCCGGGCCGAGCCGCCGCCGGGCCCGAAGGACAAAGGGGCGGCGGCGGGCCGGGCCCGGCGGGGCCCGCAGAAAATGGCCGCGCACAGCCCCCTCCCCTCAGCGCCGG
>JAWWEU010000041.1:10543790-10572827 GCA_035583155.1 Acropternis orthonyx
GCATTCGGGGGTACCGCCTCGGGGGATGCTGGGCTTTGGTGCCGGAGCATTCGGGGGTACCACCTCGGGGGATGCTGGGCTTTGGTGCCGGGGCGTTCCGGGGTACCGCCTCGGGGGATGCTGGGCTTTGGTGCCGGGGCGTTCCGGGGTACCGCCTCGGGGGATGCTGGGCTTTGGTGTCGGAGCATTCGGGGGTACCGCCTCGGGGGATGCTGGGCTCGCTGGGTTTTGATGCCAAGGGGTTCGGGGGTACCACCTCGGGGGATTCCGCAAAACGAGCTCCGGCGCTGCTGCGATGGCACGGAGAGCTTCAGCACGGCGATGGCCTCCCCGGCGTTTTTTAAAGCCCCTGCCGTGTTCCCTCCCTGTCTGAGGGACACGCGCGGGGTGTCCGACCCTCCCGGAGCGGGCACAGCCGCCCCGCACACCCCCGGGCTCGGGGGTCCCCACCCCGGAGCTGCCGGCAAAGCCTTTCCCCGCACACGAGTGGCTCAGGAATTAGAGCCGCTTTGGTGGAAGGAATTTGTGGTGTTTGAGCCTTCTGGCTGCGAGCGGGGCGAGGAACAGAGGGAAGTGCCAGGAGGGAGCATCAAAACCCGCCGTGGGGCAAACCGGGAGCGGGAGGAAGGATGTCTCCCGTTTTCCCTGCGCTTTCCAGGATGAGCCTGCACGAATAGGAGTGTTTCAAAGCATCACCTGCCGTTCCAACATCCCTTTGCTCTGTTCAGTTGCTCTTGTTTCAGTTGCTCGGTTCAAAAGGGGGCAATAAGACGAAACGTGGGGAACCAGGCTCCTGGCACGGAGCTGGTAATCGCTGGGTCATCTCTGCTGATCCCGCACACAAATCACTTCAGGAGCAGCTCCTGGCACTCGCATTTCTGTGGAAGGCTCCCTGTTAATTACCATTTCAGTGGGAGGTCTCGTACATCCTGTTTCTCCGAAAAATCAGGGTGTTGACTCGCAGGCAGATGAAAGCCCAAAGGCTGAACTGGTTTCCTGCCCTGTTTCGCTGGGCAAGGACTGTGCCATTCCTGCGGCCCGGGCAGGCAGAGCCAGGCCGGCACCACGTGGGCTCTGGGTTACCCAAACACACACACACACAACGTGCAGCATCTCCAGGGGGGCCCAATTCTCCCTTGCTCAGCCATCAGCATTCCAGGAGAGGGGATGCTCAGTCAGAGCAACACCAGCTCCTCGGCAGAACCAAGACTTTGCAGCAGAGAAGCCTGGTGGGTGTTTTGCTCCCTTTGGAAAGGCCATGGACACGTGGAGGAGCAGCAGCATCACCGGGTATGGTCACGCCTTGAGGAGGCCAAGGGTGGTGCAGCATCCACACCTGGATGCCCTCACAGCCCAGGTCAGCACCTGCTTCCAGCTTCACTCAGAAAACTTCCATTTTCAGGCATACAGCAACTTTTGAGATATAGAGATATCACCCAGAAAACATTCATCTAGACACAAGCTGTTTGAAGAGCTTTAGTTTCTTTTAGGAACTGATTTCCATGGAAAATCTTTGAGGATCCAGTAGATGCCACATGGAGCGTGTCAGGGTTATAGCATTGGGTTATTATTTTTATCACACTATTATTTTTATCCAAGCTGCTGTTAGGAAGGAATTCCCCAAATCCACTAAATGTCCCATGGAGGGAAAGATGATATCTCAGTCTTACCCAGGAGACTGGAAAGAGCAGAGAGTGGAAAGAGCTAAAAGAAACATTTTTCATATAGGATTTTTATTTGAAATAGAAACTCAGCTTGTCCCTAATCCTAAAATTGTTTCCATGCTTTTACACAGGAGGTTCATGATACCATTCCTAGCAGGGCCTGCTCATGCTTAAGACAAAGCCTGTCCCCTGGGTGTTTCCAGGCAGGTAAATAAGAACCACTTAAGCTTAAAGCAGTTCTTGAGGTTTTTAAAGCAATGTGGAGGATTTAGGCCAAAAAAAAAAAGAAAAAGCTCCATTCATTTCTAATTTAGAGTTCTTACTACTGATGGAATGTACTGGAAAGCTCATTTCCACATTGGGTCATGTGCACCTCCATCCCCAGCCTGCCTGGGACAGTGCTGGGGCAGGATGAACTTCTGCGAGGGGAAAACACACACCTGAATGCCCCGGCTGTTTGTTGTGTCCCATGTCCCTGCCAGTATCCACAAATAAGCCAAGCAATCTTTGTTTCTTGATTATTTGGCACTTACTTGTCCTCCCTGCCCTGCTTTCTGTCTGCAGCAGCTTTTGGGGGCATCTCCAAGAGTCACAGACCCGGGTCTGGCCTCCCCAGGAGCCCCACACGCCCCACAGAGCATCTTTCTGGGTCAGATTTGTCCTTCATAACTTCAAGTGTTCAACAATTTTGAGCCAGGGTTTAGAACTAAATATTGAAGTGCAGACACTGCCTGCACACGGACAAGGTTTGTGCTTAGTGGTGACAAAGGGACGCACAAACAAAATGCATGTGGATTCAGTTTCCAGCTCAAACCCTGACCTGCTGGGACTTGGGGGCACCTGCCCTGCCCTCGCTCACCCTGCAAAGGGAAGAGGCTTGGCCGTGCCCATTTGCCTTGGCAGACATGAGGTCACGTTTGTAGAATGTGCTGTGATCCCTTCGAAGGAAGGTGGAGGAAAAAGGTTGAATTGCTCACGTATAAACTGCCTCCTTTGTTGTGTGGGATCAAAACAGAGGCGCATAGGAATGACAGATAAATTATTCCACGAGAAAATTACTTTATGATAAACATTTATTTCTACGTGAGAAGCTTGAAAGGAATTGGAAATTCAAGCCTCGTGCTTAATGCTTGAGTTTCAAAGCTTCCTGAGCTGCACTAAATGACAGTAAGATGAGGTTACATTTATTTCTTGCAGTAGAGTGTCCTCCAGGGCCACACTGGTTATTTTATCTCGTGTGTCAATAGGAAACGTTCCAAAACGTGTTCTCCAGGGCACCATGCAGGGATCAGCACCAAACATGAGCTTCATTGTCTCACTCAGCATATATTTCAGTCCTGGGTAGTTTTAAAAGTTCACTAAATCAGGAATGGAAAGTCTGCTCCTTCCTCTCAAAAGGGACTTGCACAATAGCTGGTTGGCCAGGCTGCAGAGAACCTGATGTCAGAGCAGCAGAAATAGCCACCTCTGCAGTGAATGAGTCAAGGCCTGGGCAGCAGTGACAGATTTGCACTCCCTCTGAGCACACCTCCGACATTTCCTCACAGGTCCTGCTGGAAGCCAAGACATTCCACAGAGCACCTCGAGCCTCTTCGATCAGGAAGGGCTGGAGTGGGATGAGATCCATCTCGGATCATGCTGTGACCATGCAGGAGCACTTGGACATGACTCTGCTCACCTGCTGTCTCCCTTCCTTCCCCTTTTCCCCACCCAGCACACCGGGAAGGAGCAGAGACTGGGAAGGTAGAGCAGGATTTTCGCAACCAAGCCTTCCACCCTCCACGCAAGAGTTTGGCATGAGCATCTCTTCCCTCAAGGAAAAGGAGGGCTCATCCTCAAGTCTTTGCCTAAAACCACCCAGAAATCTGAGCCTCCCTTTCCCCCTCGAAGCAGGAACTTGTCTGCAAGTCCTCCCCTCACCCTGCTCACCACAGTGCCCAGGAAAACCAGGTTTGGGGAGCTGCCCTGTTAGTGGCAAGTCCCTGGGCTGGGTTCTCATCCCAGTTGCACAGTTTGAACTGCAGAATCAGCTCTCACTTGCAGTGTTGTTTCTGACAGAAAAGAATTTAGCCATGTCATGGTAGGAAGGCCACAAGAAAGTTTTATTAGGCATCTTAGGATCAGAGGGCCAATGAAGTTGGAACGGACCTCAGAAGATCATCTACTTCAGGGTCTTGCAGGCTTGAAAGACAAAAGAAAACAGTGGAGGTTTCCCATGGAGCCACTCGCAAAGGGCACATTCCTCAGGGACCTCTGTCTCATCCAGAACTGGCCTTTACTCAGCACAACTGCAGGATTAGGTGTGTGGATGCCAGCGGGATGAGCACGTCACGCATTCCTCTCCCCGGGGGAAAGATTCCCCTCCTCACATTTGGGCTGTGGGGTTTATTTGTAGCCTGGTCTCTCATGCCCCATCTCCATGTCCCATAGACAGGTTTGATGCATCATTCCTGGTCCAGAACCCACCTTGGCTCCCCTGGCTGATAACTCTGTTTGTCCCCTGTCCCTCTGCCCACGCTCAGGGCTCACAGAACGTCTTCTAATTTGAACTAAATACCCCATTTATATCCAGGCAATCCCAGCAGACTTTTTTCAGGTTTATTATGTACAAATGTGAAAGCCCCTGAGCAGGAGAGCTGAGCTCTCATGGTTTCTCACCACGCCCAGTGGCCCTTGGCTGGGCTGAAGGGCTCAAATCCTTCCTCCTAAGCCAGAACCTGCATTTGAGACCAATTCCTTTCTGGAGGAGACTTAAAACCATCCATTTTCTACCCAACAAAGAAGAAAATGCAGAAAAGTTCCCATCAGGGAAGCCAGTGCCCTTGGTGGGAGCCCTGGCTGTGCCCCTGGGACAAGGAGCAAAGGCACAGCAGAGCCAGGCCTGGGCCATGCCAGGGTGGGTGGGATGCTGAGGGAGGAGGGGACACTTGGGCCAGGCCAGGGCTGTCCCAGCTGTCCCCCAGCCCTCGGGCCATGCTGCTGGAATAGGATGAAACCCATACTGGAAGTCAAGGCTGTCCTTGCACATCCCAGCCCCACGCACCCACCTCCCGCCTGCCCACGGGGGCTTTTCTGATGCCCCAATGTGCCAGAAGGAAGAAAACCCCTCCAGGGCCCACTCTGAGGATCAACAGGCCAAGGACAGAGCCAAGGACAGTATGTGACAGACCACAGGGGAGAGCCTTCCACCAAGAGTGGGGATCTGATGGCTGCTGGAGTGCCTTGGGAGCCTGGGGTCCATTTTTAGGACAAATAATGCATTTGGGATGTCTCCCTGCCCTGTGAGAAGGTGGGAGCTCCTTGGGGTCTCCCTGAGGAAGGCACAGACGTTGTGCCCCAGCAGGTCCCACCAGATCACCAGCACTCTCCAGGGCCAGCAGCAACTCCAGTTCCTTCAGACCCGACCACAGGAGCTTGTGTCTGCTTAGAAAACCACAGAAAAGCATTCCCCGGCCCTGCCTCGTGTTTGGACATGGGGCACAGGTACTGCCAGCTCTCCTGACCTTGCAGAACCCTCTCACACTTCAAAAGTGTGCCCTTGCGGGGCCAGCTCCAGCCCTGCACCCTCCGAGCAGCCCCAGCCCCCTGCAAGTGGCAAGAAACAGCGTGCCCAGGCAATCTCAGTGTGCTGGGGGTTTTCCCAGCTCCTCTTGGAGCCTCCTGCTCGACTCTGCAGCCTTTAATCAGAGCTGATTTACGACATTTTTATTGCTGCAGACAGTCAGCAGTTGGCACAGCAGGCAGCTTTAATATTACTTTTGCATTTTGTTATTGAATCACCAGCTTGGAAGGCAATTGCGGGGCTTTTTGTAGCTGCTGCCTGCTCAGGAGCAGCCTGGCACCACAGCTCCTGCCTGGGCTTTGGAGAGCTCCCTCTCTGCCCCTGGGCCAGCGGGAGCACATCCAGCCCACAGCATCCTCATCAAGGACAGGGACTTGTCAGGGAGCTGCTCCTCCTGCTCAGCAGCTCCAGCACCACAGCCACCACTCAGCCACTGCTCTGGGGCTCTGCAGTGGCTCTGCTGTCCTCTGAGGTTGGCCTGGGGGTTTTGGCCTGGAGGTTTTCACCTTTCCTGGGTGCAAAATGCAGTTTTTGCCACAGAACAGGAGATGCGGTCCAGGCTGGACCTGCCTCGAGCATGTTCCAGTCACTTCCAGCTCAGGGCAGTGCAGGGAGGGGCGTGTCCCAGCTGCTGTCACAGTCCTGTGTCCAGCAGAGGCTGTGACAAAGGCAGTGGCTGTAGGATGTGTCTTCTGCTGCAGCTCAGCCTTTCCATCCATGGTATCTCTGCTCTTCCTGGTCTCATGGGTGTAAAGGATCTCTGTCCTGGCTCAGTCACCTCTGTGCAGGGACTGATATCAGGGACATGATAACTTGTGCCTAAAAGGGAGGAGGGGGGTCTCCTCCTGTTGCCACAGAACAAGGGAGTGTTAAGGGCTTGGAATGGACCTTAAAGCTCATCTAGTCCCATCCCACCCCTGCCATGGGCAGGGACACCTCCCACCAGCCCAGGTTGCTCCAAGCCCCATCCAACCCGACTTTGGACACTTCCAGGGATGGGGCAGCCACAGCTTCTCTGGGCACCCTGTGCCAGGGCCTGCCCACCCTCACAGCCAAGGATTTCTTCTTATTATCTAAGCTAAATTTCCCCTCTTTCTGTTTGTACCCATTCCCCCTTGTCCTGTCACTCCAGTTCCTGATGAACAGCCCCTCTCCAGCTTCCCTGCAGCCCCTTCAGACACTGGAAGGTGCTCTGAGGTCTCCACACAGCCTTCTCTTCTCCAGGCTGAGCAGCCCCAGCTCTCCCAGCCTGTCCATAACGGAGGTGCTCCAGTCCCCTTATCAACTTTGTGGCCTTCTCTGGCCTCGCTCCAACAGCTCCACGTCCTTCCCATCTTGGGGACACCAGAACTGGACACAGCACTCGAGGTGGGGTCCTAGAAGGGCAGATTAGCTGGGTAAAATCACCTCCTTCTACCTGTTGACCATGTTCCTTTGGGTGCAGCTCAGGACCTAGCCGGCTTCGTGGGCTGCTGGGCTGTTAAATTGTCAGTTTGTCTCACGTGGTTTGTTTTATCCTGTTCCATTCAAAGGATCCCACTGGCCTTCACAAGCCCGCTCTGTGGCTATCCATCTTTGGCTTGGAAGCAGGAGGGTCAGGCCTCATGGACACCAAATTCCAGACACTGGTTACTGCCAGCTGGAGAAACCCTCTCCCCTAGAAACCCAGCAGATGAGCCCAGTGCATGTGGCAGGGACATAAATTACTCGTGGGGATGTCCCTGCAGGGGGAAGCAGCTCCTCCTGTCCCATCCATGGGAGGATGCAGCGCACGGGGAGCTCCCGCTGGCAGCCGGCTCGCCCTGGGCTGGGAGCCCACAGCCAGCACCAA
Source organism: Acropternis orthonyx (assembly GCA_035583155.1). NCBI lineage: Eukaryota > Metazoa > Chordata > Aves > Passeriformes > Rhinocryptidae > Acropternis > Acropternis orthonyx. The sequence goes on from JAWWEU010000041.1 coordinate 10,550,848, forward strand.
CTCCATTCATTCAGTCTCATTTAATCATTGACTGAACCCGCCTGGTTTAATTAACCAGCCAATACTCCGCTCTCAGCTGATCGTTGAGACTGTAACTCATACACCGACCCCTTCGCCGGGCTGGGCGGGGATCGATCGCAGCGATCCCGGCGCACAAACCCCCTCGGGCGGGTGAGGATGAGCAGGGTGAGGAGCAGCTAAGCCCTGGCACGGCACACACAGCACACCAGTGCTGCAGAGCTCAGCTCCAGCACCACATGGGCACCGGCTTCTCGCCTGACGCCAAAGGGAAAATGAGCTTCCAAAGCCCTGTTGGGGTCAGGGCGCTCCCCCTTTGTGCCCCGAGCACTGGGATCCCGCTGGCAGTGCCCAGTGCTCCAGGCTCTGAGCTGGGTGGGTGGACCTGGTCCCCAAACCACAGCCTCCCAAAGGATCTCAGAGTCACAGAGTTGTTCAGGTGGGAAGGCACCGCTGGAGATCCAGTCCAACCCACCAGGGTCACACGGCAGGTGACACAGGAGCTCATCCAAGTGGGGTTTTTAATGTCCTTTGATGATGGGAAGGGTGGGGATGTGGTGGAGTGTCCCCAGCTGGCAGACCCATAGCAGCTGCTGGGCTGGGTGGGCAAACCTCTGGTCTCCCTTACACTGTGAGCAACCTCAGCCTCAGAGAAGGGATGGAGCAGAGCACTGACAGCCCTGAACAACCCCAGGGACAGCTCAGCCACGAGATTATTCTAGAATACCTCCAGTGCTGGTTCACACCCTGTGAATGGCACTGCTTTGAGCTCTCTTGCTGGAAAATGCTGGTCCTGCCATGGGAAGGGTGGGAGATGACCACAGCCCAGAGCTTGAAACTCTTGGGCACCACAGGAATGGGTACCAGAAATGCAAACTACCGTTCCCCCAGTGTGACAGGGGGGCTGGAAGGGCAGGAATCGGGGTGCTTCCAGCATGGTTGTCCCACTGCTGTCACGAGTATAATGTGATTTCCATCCTCATCTCCCAGTTCCTCTGGAAATCCCCCCAGTTTCCATGGTGATCTCCCTGTTCCTGTGAGCCTCTCCCCATTCCCATTCCCACTGACCTGCTCCCACACAGGCAGCATTCCCATTTCCCACCGTGGCCTGGGTGCAGCCCATGGCAGGGGGATGGAGAAACCAGGGAGCAGCACACACTCCTCAGTAACTGCTCCCAGACAGAGGAGGGCTGAGCACCACGGAAGGGGTGCTTGGTACACCTTTAGGATGGAGAAGACAAAGGTGATTTGCAAATGAATCACTGATTTTGTTTCTAATTGGGCTCGTGCCTTTCCTCATCTATTTATGATGGATGAGATTGGTCTGAGCACCTGAAAAGGCTGTTTGTAAAACAAACAAACAGGCTATTAATTATCCTGGATGTTAACCTTGCTTGTCTTTGACTTTGCTGGAAGGCACCGTAGGAAGGTCTGCTCTTGCTCTGGGATGAGCCCTGTTGGGTTCAGGTAACCCGGGCAGGGATTCCCACACCAGCACAGCCTTAATCACCCTCACTTAATCACCCACAGGGCCCAGTGGCACCAGGTTAGTGAACCCATCTGGCACAGGAATTTAAGGTCATCTGGAGACAAAGCCACTGCGACCTCCCCCACCTCTGCTGGAGGATCCTGGTGCTGAATATTTAACAGAGACTTCCTTCATCCATGAGTATTTACACCCTGGGGTTTAAGGAGGCTGAAGTGATTGTCTCTCTTTAGTAGCTCAACTTTTTGTCGTTGGTTTATTTATTTATTATTTCTTAGTTGTAATTTTATATGCGTGCTGTTCTTCAATCACCAACAGGGTGGAAACTGAACCTGATTCTAAAAATAATAAAATACCCTTTTTCTGTGTTGATTTCTACTGGAACAGCCTCTCAGGTGCTGCTGTGGCTCCAGGGCAGAGAGTCAAGGGGCTTTTCAATGTAAAATCATGTGAAAATAGGCATAGAGGGGGAGTGTTCACACAGGGACTGTGTTTGAATAGTGCTGAGCAGCGATGGGTCTGTGTGGTGCCAAGGACCCCAAAGGAGATGAAACAGCACAGAACAAAGGAGCGAAGCTTTGAAGTGAAGGAATTCCCAAATTCCAGACCTGCAGCAAAGAAATGAGGAGTCACCAGCAAACACCACTGGACCCCTGCACCCAGGGGCCCCTCTGAGCTCTGGTGCCTGAGCTGGGGGATGGAACCACCTTAGGGGGCAAAAGCACTATTTTAGGGTGTGTAAAGCCCCCACCATCCCCAAACTGAGCAGGTTTGGGGTAACCATGTCATCAGCACACCCCTGCAGTTCCCAGGGCCACTGGAAAAGCCTTACTGCAGGGATTCACAGTGGGAGTCACAGCCAGTGGAGGGGTTTAGGGTGCACATCCTCCTCGGGAATTTCATTTTCCCATAGGGCTCTTTCCTCTCCATCCTCCCATTTCAATGTAAATTTTCTGTCAGGGTCCCAAAAGAGGCCAACCTTCACCCCCAGCAGGACCTGCAAGGAGTTAGGGCTGAGCTGCTGCCAGCCCTTCTGGTACCATGTAGGGAGCACTCTGGCTGCTGGCCAGGAACAGCCTGGCAGGAGTTAGGACATTGCAGGATGTCTGGGAGACAAACCCACTCAGGTGATATCCCAACCCACGGGCACCAAAGCCATAAGCAGGGAAAGGCTGATGAGCTCTCTCATAGCCAAAAGAACCCTGGGAGGCAGAATGCAATTTATTTGTTTCTCATATTTAAAAATGCACTTACTTGAAGGCATCTGGTGAGATTTCAACTCCTCCTGTGTATGTTTTTTTTTTTTTAATTTTGAGCGGGGGGATCACCCTTTTTTGGAGCCTGGTGTAGCCAGGCTGTGGTTGGGCAGGTCCTGCTCAGCAGAGGATGGTTTCACACTGTGTTCCCAGCCTAGGTTTTCCAAAGGGGGTTTCCAGCAGCCCCCCCAGGCTGTGTCCATGTAGGGACCCCCTGGCTGGAGTACCTGTGTGGGACTGGTGTGGCCAAAAGCCCCACGAGCACCTTGCTCAGCAGCACAGTGGCTCTCCCTGCAGCCGCCCCTGTCCTCTGTGAGTGCCAGGAGGAGGGGGAGGGGTGGCTGCTTTGCAGAGGGCTCAGGCCATGGCCCCTCAGCCCCTCAGGTTTGGGCAGCCGGGCAGAAACCAGGTAGGTTTTCCAGATGAGCTGGTGAATGGCAGAGTCTGAGCCCCCCACCTTGGCCCCAGTCTCAAAACCAGGGCTCCCAGTCTCAGCACCACAGGGATGGAGCGTGGTGGTGATCACAGGGACAGGGGGTGAAAGAAGACCCTGCAGGAACAGGCTGCAACTTCATCCCTTCACAGCACTGCAGCTCCTGGGGGAGAGATCCCAGCTTTTACGGGGAAGGCTCATCCCTCCATCGCAGCCCGTGGCCAGGCCACCAGCAGGGCCACAGTGTCACTGCATCTGCAGCAGCATGTGCTTGTTGGGCTACAGCTCCTTGCCTGCCTCGCTTTTCCCTGCCTGTGCTTCCCAAAGGCATTTTCCTCTGCCTGCCCATGTGCTCCCAGCAGAGAATCAGGGAAGATGCTCAGCTGGAAGGGACTCACTGGGATCATCAAGTCCAACTCCTGGCCCTGCACAGACCACCCCAACCATCCCACCCTGTGCCCACTGCAGGGCTGGGGGGTGTCACAGCAGTACCATTCACCTCTCCACATCTCTGCACGGCACCCAGAAAAGCTTTCCCTGGCTCAAGGATAACTGCAGGCTATCCCACACCTAACTCAGGGTTCACACACGTGTCCCTAAGCAAGGAAGGACCTACTCCCCCCCTTTTTGTGCCCCACCAAAGGTGCCCACTCTGCTCCCAGGGCTTGGGCACCTCCTCCTCCCAGGCAAGGGGAACTCTGGGCAGGGGGGACCCCAGGAAGCCCTTTGACAGCACCTGGGTGTCCATGAGCCACCTCAGCGTCTCACACCTCCTCCCCCAGCCTCTCCTCCCAGGAATGCCGCGAATGCAAAAGCTGACAGCTGCCCAAACCAGCTTTTACCCTTATATAGTATCAGCTTACACTCTTCTCTCCTGGAAGCTGGGCTGGAAAAGCCTGATGACAATGCGGGAAGATAAAGGGCCCCTGCCAGAGTGGGGATAAATATTTGTCATTTTCCATCACTTTGTAAGAGCCGGAATCAAGGATCAGAGGCAACCTGCAATTAAACTGGATTCCAATCTGATTAACTGCGGCTGTGCTGACTTAACCCACCCACCCCCACCCACGTGCCGAGCCAGCACGGAGCCACAGCACCCGAGGGGTTAACGCTCCCACATCCAGGGACAAAACTGTCACCAGGGATTAACTGCAAATCCAAAGGCTTCCTGTGCTGCTCCACCGGGAGCAGGGCTGGGTGCAAACAGCGGGCGACAGCTGGAAGTGGGGAGGTGGCCTTGGGCAAAGCCCCTTCGTGGGCACAGCTGGCTGGCACATCCCACTGGTGCTGGGGGGCTGCGCTCCCGGGGGCTGCTCTTGGAGCTGCCCTGGGCCCTTTGCTCCTGGCACCACTCCTGGGAACACTCGGGAGTGCTGGGAATGCCCCTGGTGTACAGCACAGCAGAATTCCAGCTTCAGCACCTCGCTTTCCACGCACTCACCCCATCCACGGGGCTTGTCCCATGTCCCTGAGCTGGGCAGCAGCCTGGCTGCACACCCACATGCTCCTTCGGCCCGGGGCTGGCATCTCCTGTGCCCAGCCTGTGCCATGAGCTTCTCCAGTCTGCCCAACACAGCCTGCTTGGCCCCAGTTCCCACTGGCTTTTACTGTGGCCAAATGTGGCCCTGCAACAGAAAGGCTCGTCCCTGAGCATCCCTGCATGGGAAGTGTGTGGGAAAGGACATGGATGCAGCCAGTCTAAAGCCAGGACTGGTGCCACAGGGTGGTCCTCCCACTGACACCCCACCACGGCCCAGAGCGCTCCCATCCCCATCATGTTTTCAGCCTTCCCTTCACAGGCACTAAAATTAAATTTTCTCTCCTTTTTTTTTAGCCCCCCGAGTCTCCAGTTCTCTAAACCATCCTCCCTCCTGCTCAGGAATAACCAAAAGCTGCCTGTGTAGGGGGAGGAACATGTGCAGGCAGGCTCGACCACACAGAGCCCTGCACAGGAGCTGTGAGCGAAGGGAGCTGTTTTTTCACACTGATTGCCCCCTCCCCTTCCCCGTGCGCTGCTGGAGGTGCTGTCCCTGCTCCACACAGGAATGATACCTCGTGGCTGCATCAGACAGAACCCACTTTTAAAGACCTGCTTCTTTTCTGCCTTCCCTGGTTTCACTACAGGTGTTTTGTGCCTGATCTCTGCATTCCTGACGTGCCTGAAATTCCCTGATGCTTAACCTCAGCTCCGAATTTCCTGGATTTATAACAGTTGGGTTTAAGTTAACAGCAATGGCCTTGTACAATTATTCACCCCAAGCTCCTGATATTTGAGCCCCTCCGTAACTCCAGCTTAATACCATTTTTGCATGTAACATATGCATTTGTTACGGATGCCAAACCAACCTCCAGAGTTTTGTCTCTCTGTTTCTATTCAAACTCATCTGATATACCGGATCTCGAGCTGAAAAGGCTGTCTTTAATCAGAAATCTCTCCCCCTCACACCCTTGCTCTTCAGCCTGGTGGGATGCAGACCTGAAACACATCCTGCAGCTCCCCACACAGCCCTCTGACCTCTCATCCCACAGCCATGAGTGGTCCCACAGGGACAGCCTGAGCCTCCAGGGACCTCTGACTGACTCCCAGCCATCAACTCTTTATTTCCCGGCACTGAAGAAGACCCTTAAACACTTCTGAGCTGCCGAGCTGTGGTGCAGAGCTCTTCTGCTCACCAGAATACTGGTCTAGGGCCACATGGTTGAGTGGGTGTGAAGCAGCTCCAGAGGCTGCTCGGTGGGAGGGGGTGTCACTTTGTGCCAGCTGAAAATCTGGCCTGGAGAATTTGTGTTTCCTGGGAATAACTGCAGGGCAGGTGGGTAAAGAGTGGAAACCTGAAAGGCCCTTGAAGGCAAATACCCTTGCGTGGAATGTGTGAAATTCTGCTTGGGAAGAATTTCCTCCTGGAAAGGGTGGTCAGGCCTTGGAAGGGGCTGCCCAGGGAGGTTTGGAGTGCCCATCCCTGGAGGTGCCCAAGGCAGGACTGGCCGTGGCACTCAGAGCTCTGGGCTGGGGGACAGGGTGGGCATCGGGCACAGGGTGGGCTCCATGGGCTGGGAGGGCTTTTCCAGCCTTAGTGGTTCTGGGATTCTCTGTGCATGTTTGGCAGGGTGGCTCAGCTCCCATCCCAATTCAGGCAGGAGAAGGTGTGGTGGTTCCTGCCAGCTCAGTGCCCACGGGGATGGTGGCAGTGGCAGTGGGGAAGGCTGCCCCACTGGCACGGGGGCCAAACTGCATTTCATCCCTGGGATGGGACCCCATGGCACAGTCCTGCCCTTCTCCCCTCTCCGGGGTAATTGCCCTGCCTGGGTGGGACATCGGTTGAGTCAGGGTGGGCGCAGCTCTGCCCGCCCCGGCCCTGCCCTGCTCACTCAGCCACCTCCTATCGCCCCACATCGCTTCCCTCTCGGGGACCCGCTGGGGAGGGCAAGTCTGAGCAGCCCCTGTGCCCTGCCTGCAGCTCAGCCCACCCTGGCCTGCCAGGGGATGATCCTTCAGGGATGATCCTTGCCAGGGATGCGCTGGGGCGGGGGGGCATGGGTGAGGAGGAAGAGGAGGAGGAGATGTTGATGCCCAGACCCGGCAGCCCTGCCCAGAGCCCACCCTGGAGATGTGCCGCTGTTGTTTGGCAGCAGAGGGGTGTGTTCAGGTGCTGCACCACACCTCACACCTCCCCACTGCCACCAGCACCCGTGGGCAGCCTGTGAGCTCGGGGTGCGCTCTCTGCACGTAGAGACCCTGAGCGGGCTGGGGGACAGCCTGGACCAGAGGGGGACACAGGCTTTGCCCATCCCACCCTGCCCAGCCCCAAAAGCAGCCCAGCTGGTGCTGTTGCAGGTTTTTTTGTGCCTCTCACAGGCCACAGCCCCTTCTCCTGCCCCCCAAAAAATCCTTCCCTGGGATGTGGCCCCACTGCACACCCAGCCCTGGTATCCGGACCCCCAGGTGGGCACCCCCACCTTGAGGTGGCCCCGGGGCTCACACGGAGCCCGAGGCTGGGCAAACCCTGTGCCCTGCTGACCAACACCAGAGGAAACCACAGCACCAAATGTCCTGAGTCCCTCAGAGGCACCACACAGGGAGAGCTTGGTCTGTCCCCTCTTCCCCCAGAGTGCCCTTTGCACGAACAAACTAGGAAATGAGAAGCTGGTGGTGCCAAAAAGTCCCTTCATTCATTTTCCCTCTGAACTGATGATTGTTTGAACATTTGTGGTTAATGAGACCACCCTGGCAAGAGGAGAATCCTGGACACCCAATGCCTGAGCCTCCCCAGGAGCTTTCCTGGAGTCAAGGTGGCCATGGAGTTACCTCCAGTCTTCTCCTACCTCATACCCTGTTTTCCCTCCAGGCTGTTCTCAGCTCCTGGGGTGGGACCCCACAGTGGGGACCTGAGCATCACCTGCCCAAGCTGGTTTCAACTTGGCCCAGGCTCTCAGCTGGTGGTCAGAGTGTCCCTCCAGGAACCTCCTGGCCAGGCTTCAGCAGGGTGTCACAGAGCAGACATTTCCCAGCAGTCTGGCAGTCCCACTGTGCCTGTCAGTGATTCTCTCTCTCCCCTGGGCCATTCCTCCTGCTCCACTTCGGTGGCTCAGTGCTCCCTGCCCTGCTCTACCAGAAACAACAGTTTGCAGCCAAGTCTGAGATGTGAATCGCTTGTCAGGCAGGCCATGGCTGACTGCACAGGCCTGAGTTTATTTGCAGTTCCTGAAAACAGCCCTTAAGCCTTCCCAGGCTCTGGATTGTGCAGGAAGGGGCTGGCAGAGAAGCCTGGTTCCCTCCAGCATTCCCCCAGCCTCTGCCCGTGTTCACTGACCTGGAAGATGTGGACATGGCCTCAGAGGTGGAGCCAGGATCCCTGGGTGTGGGTATTTGCACCTGGACGTGGGTATTTTCACCTTCCCCCTCTGCCCTGTTACTTCCCATCAGTTCCCTCCAGTCATGCCAGGTCTCCAATTTCCAGAGCAGAGCAAATGCTTTTCTGCTATAAATAGTTTTGTCCCCAAATGCTTTTCCCTCGTTCCTCTTACAGAAAATGTTCTGGGTTTCAGATTTTAGTAAAAAAGCTCCCAAGAAGTGAAATAATCCCTCGAGCTGAAGCAGGACCCCCCCTGAACCACCTGGCTCAGGTCCCAGGGCCTTTGAGAGGCTCCTGGCTCAGCATCATGAGATGCTCCATGTGCCACTGGCCTCCTGCCACCCCCAGGGACACCAGGGGCTTTGTGGGGGGACCCTGCAAAGAGCTGGAAGAGCATCCCGTGCCATCAGCATGGGAAGGACAGGTTAGAGCTGGAAAAGGAGGTTCAGCTCCTGCATCTCCGTGGGTATCAGATGTGAGATATTGTCTCCTGGGAAAGGCAGTGGAGGGGGGTTTCTTTTGCTGAAAACGTGGGGTGTTTGCCCTCATTTTCCGCTGAATGGGAAATAAAAGGTCAAAACTTGGTGTTGTGGCTGCATTTGCTTGTCCTGTGGCTGACAGACAGTACAGGGGCAAGCCCTGCAAATCAGGGGTTCGGAGTCACCCTCCTGCACCTTTGCTGTCCCAGCTCCCGTCCTGCTGCTCCTGCCCAGGGAATGGGGGTGAGTGGGTCCCACTTCCCACCCATGACAGCTCCACAGAGCTCATTGTGTCCAGATGTGCTTTTTTTCTTTTGCTGTAACACATTACAGGTCACAGAGCTGGTTCTTGAGGAGCCTCTCTGAAGATTAAGGGAGGAATGAGCTGCCTCACGAGTGGTTCCCATTAGCCATGGTCACAGGAGCAAACCACAGGAATCATTTGGGATGAAGGAACCCACACCCAACCCTCACTCAGCTTTTTGTCTCGTGCTTGGAGACCCACTTTGGTGGACCTGCACTGCACAAAAAGCCCATGGTGCTGCTGATTCCTGGCCTGGACCCACCACCCCAGGAGGGCACTTGAAGGTTGGGTGGATTGTTTTCACTTGCCACGTGTTTGGTTGAGGCAGGTCCAAACGGTGCTTTTTAGCTGATGGAAGGTGTGGGATAATTTTTATGTCCTGAAGGCTACACTGATTCAGAAAAATGTCTGGTTTTCCCATCTCAGCCTTTTGCTGAGATTTTGGCAGCTCTCCTCACCTTTTTATTTACACCATCCCCACTGGAGAAACGGGGTTTTTGGTTATTTACACCTTCTAACAATATGATGGGACTGTCTTCTCTGGCTCCTGGGCCTTGGCCAAGCTGCCCATCCCCAGAGACAGGAGAAGGGAGCTCAGCAGGACAGTCCCACTGACTGAGCAGTCTGTGTCCTTTCACATCTCCAGGCAGAGCCTTTGAGGGTGGTGGGTACTGTTGGGGTTGCTTAGCTTGGGGCCTCCCCACCCCAGGTCCCCACTTTAAGTGGTTTGATCTTTTGACTTCTCCTTTTCTTCATCATCCCACAAAATCGCATCGTTTTCTCTTCCCGAAGAACCCCTTTGGGGGAGGAGACAAGATTCACTGGTTGCTGGAGGGGCTGACACCCAGCCCTCAGGAGAAACCCAACAGGAACAGTGGACCCAAGGGACCAGGGAAGAGAAAGATAAGGATAAGCAGGTACAGTTTGTCCCCTGGATACTTTCCCAGCCTCCAACTTCTTTTGTCGTGCAAGATTTTCTGAGCCTGCTGTGGTTTGTTGGTTTAGCAAATCTCCACAGATCTCTTTTTCAAGCTCTTATTTAGTGTCTCCTTGAATCCATGTAAACCTCCTGCAGCCACATCTTTGGCGAGGGGTTCCCCTCATCCACCACCTTCTCAGGATGAACCACAACTTTGTTTGGCCTTTGTTTGGCTCCTCCTGCCTCTGTCCTATAACACTTGGCTTTTGGAGATGGAGGAGGCGGTGACCAGTAGGTCCTCTCCGTTTTTAAGGGGGAGCTCTGGGTTCTCCAAACCCTTGATCCATCTCTGATCCAGGCTGAACAGCTCCAGGGCATTGCTGCTGTTTCAGAAGCCAGCTGAGAGGAGCTGAAGGAGCAAATAACTAAGGACAAGTCATCATCCAAAATGGATTATGTCCATCATTTTTGTCATCATTGGAAGAGAAACTAAATGGAAAAGGCCTTCTAGCCCAGTGTTGCTCGAGCAGACCCAGCTGGTAATGCCATCTGTGCCAACACTCCTGTAAGACGGGGTCTGTGGGTGTCCCTCAGGCCCTGTCCCAGGTGTACAGGTTTCCTGCTGTCCCTCATCCTGCAGCCTTACAAGCCAAACTCATTCTGCCATCACCTTTGCACCCCTGGAGTAACCACCACCTGGAGCAGGGGCAGCTCCCAGGTGGAGAAACCTCCACTTTCCAAGTCTGCAGGAGCTGCAGCCTGTCCTGCTGGGGCCGAGGGCTCCCACACCATCCCTGCCCATGGCCAGTGCCTTTGGCTGTGCAAACAGGGCCATCTGGGAGGAGCAGGAGGAGTGTTTCCTAACCCCAGCCCAGCCTGGCTGGGGCAGCAGGGCTGCCTGACCGGTTTCCATCCAGCCTGGCTGGTTTGGCTGTTGCTGGCGAGACAACTGTATTTTCTGGTTTTGCTGGCAGTGCCTTTAACGTGGGATGGGCTCCTGCCTGCTCTGCTCCTGTATCACAGCTCCAGCACAGCCTGGCACTGTGGAGATCCGTGTGGGTCTGTGGTGGTGCAGCCTGGCAGGACAACGACCTTCTCCCCAGTGCCAACCATTGCTGGGCACTGGGAACGTCCCTGTCACAATCCATGTCACCCCCTGTGTGTGGTAGCCCTGGCAGACCTCTGGCACCTCAGCACTGCTCTGCTTCCCATGGCTGGACATGGGATGCTCATCCAAAGGGCAGTTGAGGAATTGGCAGCAGGACTCCTCAGACAGGCACGGGCTCTCCGTGCTGAATGGCCAAAATGTACTTTCCCACACGCCAGGGAGGCAGAGAAGGGGCCTCATCCCTGATAAGAGAGATCTGCCATCCCTGGGGGTGCCCAAGGAATGACTGGATGTGGCACTCAGTGCTCTGGTCTAGTTGACAAAGTGTCAAGGGTTGGACTTGATGATCTCAAAGGTCTTTTCCAACCTAATTGATTCTGTGATTCTGTGGTTCTGTGATCACCCTGATCCTGGAAATGCTGCCGTGTGGGTTTAGGTTTGAGCAGGAGTCTCACCTGACCCAGGGAATCTCCAGCAAAGCCAGGAGCTGGATGCAGGTCTCCTAAACCTCATTTCAATTTCCTCCACCAGGTCTGTCTTCTCCTGCCAAGTCATGCTGGGGTCAGTGACAGAGGTAAAGAGCAAGGAACCAAACCCAAGTGCCCCAATTCCTCCTCCCCTCCATTTGTTTCCATAAATAAAGGATTCATTGAGACTCTTACAGTTAACTTGAAAGGACCCTGCCACATAAATCCATGATCCTGAACACAACCAGTTTCGGGTTAGCAATTAGTGCACTTCCCTCCCTGCAGGAGCACCCTGGGAGCTCTGAAACAAGTACAGGATCAGCAAGGAAAGTATCTAGAAGCAATGGCAGGGATTTCACATAGCTCTCTGGCTTGAACACCCAACTGGATTATTGCTGCCTGCCTCATTAGAACTGCTCCATTACTGGGAAACTTTGAGGAATTGGGGCAAAATCCTGAAATTCCATCTCTCATCTCAGAATTTAGGGCCTCCCATGATTCCTGTATCACAGGTCTGGCTGGACCCATTCCAGGATGAGCATGGACAGGTCACTTCATCACCCTGTGGCTCATCTTTAAAATACCAGTGGTGTTTCTGTGCCCTGGAGAGCTGATGGATATTTGCACAGAGCTTTGGAGTTTTGGGGTGAAGGGACAAAGTCCCTGAGCAGTGCTGTGGTCCTGGCCCTGCTCCAGGGCAGCCCCGTGGAGCAGGGGAGCATTTGGAGCATCCCTGGGGGCCAGCAGCAGGCACGGGACAGGAGTCGGGTTCTTCATGCAGAACATGATAAATCAGCTCTGAATCCCCCCATGGGCAAACCTGAAGCTGCTCTGTCCAAGCTTGTTAATTTTAATTCATTAAGAAGGAGCCAACTTGTTTCTTCCAGGATCTGCAACTCTTCCTGAACAAAGAGACATCATGGCACGTGATGGGCCTTCCTGGGCACTCAGAGCTGGGTGGCTTTTGGGCAGAGACGAACTCTGAAGGCCATGCCAGGATGAGATGGGCCACCCCATTTTGGTGGGGGAGGTGAGGCCCTGGAAGTGTTTTTCTCTTTATTTCTGGGGTTTGCCCAGTGCTGTCTTTGTCCCTCTGCTCTCAAGCATCCTGGTGGAGAGCATCCTGGTGAGGTCAGCCCTGGAGATGGACACTGAGGCTGAGCCTTTGCTGGCCCAGCCCAGCACCCCTCTGATGCTGCTGTGACAGTGACCCCAGTGGTGCTCAGGGGCTGGGAGAGGGTCCTCACGATGTTGGGAGCAGCACCAAGGCAGGAGTTATCTTGCCCTGGGCCTTGCTGCTGTGGACCAAATCTTATACCTCCTTTGTTCTCATTCTCCCTTTGTCCTATCCATCTTCCTGTGGTTTGTGATTTTCCAGCCATTCTCACCTGTGATTTCCCAGGAATTCTTTTCTCTCTTCCCATCCTGCCCCTCCCCATCCCTTGACAACCTCCTATTTTGGATATATTCAAAATTAGGCGTAGGAGGTTCTGCCTGGAGCCCTCAAAGTCCGTGCCTGGCAGGTGGATGTGGTACCTGCTGCTCACTGGGTTTGGTGCCCCAGCAGTGCCCTGGCCCTGCTCACAGCTTTGGCACAGGTTTGGCTGCAGTGGCAGCACCATCCCAGGGGCAGGGGGCACCTGAAGGGATGTGGGATTCTTTTCCCAGCTCCTTTCCCTGCACCCCATGGAACACATTTGGCAGCAGGTGTGCCTTTTGGTGGGGAATGTCCTCACCAAGAGGGAAAGGTTTAGCCTGGGAATCTGGGAGTGCCCACCAGCCCCTGGCACAGAAACACCCAGAGGTGGCTCTGCCCAGGGTGAGGATGTGGCACTGGGTGTGCCCCATCCCTGGGAGACACAGGTGAGGTCAGAGCTGCAAAGGAGCAGAGAGGGGGCACCTCCCGGGCCATGGAGAGTCACTGTGGGACAGCCCACAGGGGCTGGGACCCCCTTCAACCTTCCAGTGGGAATTTCTCCATGGACAGGTTCCTTTTTGTTCTGCAAAGGGGAGCAAATGCCCCCAGGAGTGAGGCCTCAGGACACTGACATCCATGGCATGGTTGAACCCCCAGACCAACCTGGTGCTGGAGCACCAAAATCCCCAGAGAAGGAGAAACCAGCGAGACTATTTCATGTCTTTATTTACAGAAAGCCAATATCAGTGAGACCCGCTTGACAAACTGCCCCCACAAGGTTCCCGAAATACCTTTTCCATCTGCAAATGGGCTGTTAATAGGAGAAGATTTAGCGGTTCCAAAAGCGTGTGGGAGCAAAGTCCAGAGCTGGCTGGAGCTAATACTGCTCTGCTGGATCAGGAACACTCGTCTGGGCTCTGGCAGGATGCAAAGGGAGCTACTGCAGGGGAGGAGGATGAGGGAGCTGCTCCGACACAACCCCAGCACTGCTGGCTCTTTATACCCAGTAGGGGCTTGTTTAAAGGTTGGTGATTCATAAGACAAAAATATGGTCTAAAGGATATATAGTGTTGCTTCAGCACTGGGAAAATCTAAGATAAAGGCCAGGAATATTTTAAACTGAACTCCAGTGAAGAGAGAGATAGGGAAGGATGTTAGGGTTTGTTGCATGTGCCAAAAATAAAGTACATCAAGGAAAATAGCCTGGAACAATGGTGCAGGAAAAGCTTGTCTCCAGGAGCAGAGAAGCACAGGCTTCTTTATAATGCCTGGAAAAAAACCCAATAAAACCAAAAAGATGACCTTGTTCTAGATCTTTATTCCCAACTTCTAAAATGGCCTTCCCAGATCCAGCACAGCCACTGAGGATGCCAATCCAAAGCACTGAGCGTGGATGTGGCTCCGCTGAGCAGTGAAAGGTGGAAATAGAAACGCAGCATTTAATGTTCATTATCACAGCCCCATAACTGGGTGCAGGGTGAGGAGCCAGGCTGCAGTCCCGTGGGGACATCACACACTGTACCAGCACGGGCAGCTCCTGCCTGCTGAGGAACCTTGTCAGAACCCAGTACCATGGGCACCATGAGGTGTGTGAGCTGCCAGAGAAGGCAAACCAAGGTCTTGGGCTGATCTCAGACAGGATTTGCCACTGCTGCATAAAAAACCTCTGGTCATGTCTGCCTGGAGACAACGATGGGTGTTGCAGGAGGCGGCCCATGGTCACTTCTTTAGGTGGATGACCCAAAAAATTCCCAATCCCTTCTGCAGGTCTGAGAGGAAGGGGCCACCAGGTCAGTCAGGCATTTCATCCAGGAAGGTCCTTGGCAGCAAACACAACCCGTGGGAGGTGCTGAATGTTTGGGTGGGACAAGGTGGGATGGACAGAGAGCTGTTGGGGGTGATGGGATGAGGTGGGATGGATGGAGCTGCTGTTGAGTGTGATGGAATGAGGTGGGATGGACAGAGAGCTGTTGGAGGTGATGGGATCAGATGGGATGATGGGATCAGAGGGACAGAGAACTGCTGGGTATGGTGGGATGAGGTAGGATGGACAGAGAGCTGTTGGGGGTGGTGGCGTGAGGTGGGATGGACAGAGAACTGTTGGGGGTGGTGGCGTGAGGTGGGATGGACAGAGAGCTGTTGGGGGTTGTGGCGTGAGGTGGGATGGACAGAGAGCTGTTGGGTGTGATGGGATCAGATGGGATGAGGTGGGATGGACAGAGAGATGTTGGGGGTGGTGGGATGAGGTGGGATGGATGGAGTTGCTGAACCACAGGAGGGCTGATGGCCCAGCAGGGACAAGCAGATCCCCTTGGGCACTCCCTGAGAGCCCAGGGTTGATATGGCTGTGCTTCACTGTTCATGAGTGGGGAGCGTTCCCTGCCAGCACCTCTGGCCAGGATGTGGCTCTTCCCATCTCTCCAATCTGTCCATGTGAGCAGAAGTGGAAGGAACGCCCAAGCACCTGCCCAGGGGAGGCTGCCATGGAGAATTTCAACACCCACCCAGGCAGGTGCCAGGGGCTGGGTACCCACACCCCCTGAGAGTGGTGGGCAAGGGCTGAGCAGGGCAAGGGGGCAGATCTGCAGCTCCACGGCCCCCTCAGCCCTGTGCTGCCCATGCTTGGCCGGACAGACCGTGCCAGGGTCCATATCCTTTCCAGTGCTGGGCAGAGCTGCAGGGTTTAACCTGCTGCGCCTCTAATTGCTCCAGCCCAGCCCGGTGGGTGAGAACTCACCCTTCCCAGCCCCAATCCCGTAGATGTGCAAGGCTTCCAGCTGCTGACAGATGTGGCTCCTTGTGGGCAGCGCAGAGGGTGGGACAGGGACACGGGGCAAGGAGAGGTGCCACCAGCCGGCTCGGGATCTCCTGCTCCGGGCTGGGGCGATGCTCGAGGGGCACCTGCTGCAATCAGGGCACCACAAAACCCCCGGCGAGTGCACTATCCTGAGGATTGTGCAAATGTTTTGGTTAACTTCACCTTGAATCTGGATGAAGGGGAGATTTTTATCTCGTTTACTGACAAAACAGCTTTTTTGTCTTTCCGGGAGGGAGGGGGAGGATGACTAACTGCTAGAGGAGAATTCCTGGAGTGATTTCACAGCAGATGAAAGCAGCCAGATAGGAGCGAGTGGACAGCCAGCAACAGCAAGTGTGCTGAGCAGGGACAGGCTCACAATTCCTGTTGATTGGCACACATTGGGCAGACCTGTCCGACTGCTCGGAGCTGACACAGGAGCACGGGGCAGCACAAGGAGCGTGTCCAGCTCCAGAGGCAGCTCCATCCCTGGGAGAGGGAAGGGCTGGCTCCCTCCTCCCTCACACGGTTCATTTGAAGGGTTTGGGTTTGCTCCCTGTGTGTCGGCTGGAGTGGTGTCCGTGGAATTCACACAGCCTGGGAACAGCCCTGCTTTGGGGTTTGGACTGTGCAAGGTGGTCACACCAACGCTGCTGCCCTCAGTGGAGGTGGCTCCTCTGCCCTCCACAGCCACCGCCAGGGCACAGGATGTCCTCTCCATGCCAGAATTCCCCGGGGGAAGTTCATCTGAACCTGTGGATAGCAGGTGCCCAGAACAGTGGAGAAAGATCATGACTAATGGAGATGGGATGGGTGGCGTTTCCCTCAGCAAAGTCTGCCTGAGTGAAAGGGACTGTGGAGGAGGCTGAAAACAGGGAACAAGTCCAAAGCCAAGGCATTACCAGGGCCTGGATCATCCCAGGGGTGTGGAAGGAGACAAAGCAGCAAAGCTTCACACCTCGTCTGCATCCCCAGTACCGGGGATTGCTAAATATTGCTCCGAGGGATTGCTGACAGCTCCTCATTCCAGTTATCCACCTCCACAGACAGAGGGAATGGGCTGCGATGGCAGTGGGATTGCAAAGACCTGGGCAGACGTCATCCATCCATCCGTCCATCCGGCTGCATCCAGGGTGCTTCTGCCAGCTCTCAGCAGGGTGTGACACCCTACAGAACCTCCTGTGCCACCACTTTCCTGTTCTAAAACACACCCCAGTGACCTCTGTTTCCTCTGGCAGAGGCTCTTTAGGGCAGAGCACAGCACCAGCCATGGCTTTGCCTTCAAGACTACAGGCACTTTGAATCTCCTCTGTAGCTTAAACATTTGTGAGTGCTTTGCATAAAAAAAATTCAGTGTGCCTTTTGCTTTGGATAGGAGAATGGAAATAAGGAAAATATGGTTCAGGGCATGAGAAGGTGTTGGGGTAAAAACGTAAAAGCTCTGGTAAGACCTTCCAAAGAAACCAAAAAAACCAAAAAAAACCAAAAAAAACACCCCTGTTTTTCCCCAAGACTTGTCTTAAGCAGAAATTTGCTTCCACCTCGATCCAACAAAAACACAGAGACATGTCTTGGTGCATTTTATGGGCATTTTATGGTTGGAGCAGTTATGTGTGTGTGAGAGAGAGAGAGAGGGACGAGTGCAATGGAGCTGGAGACAGTCAGGGGTTGACTGTCCTGCAAGCAGCAAGCAGTGTCTGCATCACAACTGTGGTGGCACTCCTGGACCTTATCCCTGCTGGAAATGGTGCTGCTGCGTGGATTACTGCCTTGCTGGCAAATGAAACAATTCCCGGGAAAGATCCCGGCCCTTCCATGCTGGCTGCCCATGAGGAATTCCCCAGCACTGCTTTGGGGATCCTGTACCTGCTCCTGCGGGAGCGCCTTCCCAGTGCAGCCCTCGGAGACTCCGAGCAGAGCTGAAACGTGCCCTGGTGGCACCTGGTGGCACATGCCCAGCCCAGCGTGACCCTGCCACTCCTTGGCCCTGGAATGTCACTGCTGGGCTGCCTGGGAGGTCCCAGCAGCAGAGAAGCTGTTCCAGCCTCGCTGGAGTCCCCATTTGTTGCACAACCTACATCGTCAACAGATTGGTGCGATAGCGGGGGCAGCTGATGAGCTGTGCCCTGTGCTCATTAGCCCTGCGCTCATTAGCCCTGCGCTCATTAACCCTGCTCCTCAGGGGATGGGTGCCTGGGGGTGGCTGTCAGGAGTGAGTCACAGCTGGGGTTCCTGCTCCTGTCCTTGAGTCTGCAAACCCACCCCCAAACCCACCAAGGGCAGAGTTGGGGCAAGAAAGCAAAGAGAGTCACAATCTGAAGGCAGGGGATCAGCTCAGGGGATGGGCATTGCCCCCCCTGCAGCCCTGGCACACGGGGTTAGAGGGCAGGAGGGTGAAATTGAGATTTTTCAACCTGCCCTGTCCAATGAGGGAGTTTTTCAGCTCCCTGGAAGGAGGTTGTGACAAGGTGGGTGTCGGGCTCTTCTTTCAGGCAACAAGCCACACACAGAACAAGGGGAAATGGACGTGGCACCAGGGGAAGTTGAGGCTGGATATCAGGGAAAGTTTCATCACTGAGAGAGTGGATAAGTACTGGAACATCTCCCCAGGGAAGTGGTGGAGTGACCATCCCTGGAATTGTTCAAAAAACAAGTGGATGTAACAACTTGCGGGATGGTTTATTGGGCATGGTAGGATTTGGTCAAAGGTTGGACTTGATGATCTTGGAGGTCTCTTCCAACCTCAATGATTCTGTGAAACCTAAACAGGGCTGAGATGTTTGGATCCTCTCTGCACAACCTGACAGGCTGCAGACAGACCCATTTTGTCACCCAGGGCTGATCCCTTGGGATGTCCTGGGGTGGGCTGTGCTAATGGGGTTGCTTCATGCAAATGAATGCAGCTTTCCATCACCTCTGGGAAAGGACAGACCATTCACAGCCCTCTGATGCCAGTTTCCCCGTTGACAAGGCACTGGGGCTGCTGGGACAGGGAGGTGCTGGTGCTGCTGGGGCAGTGGTGGATGTTCAGCCCCTCTCTGCTCTGGGTCCCTCCTCGCTCCTTGTCCTGGAGGGTCTCAGTTCATCAGGGAGGGAAGGACAAGCTTCAAAGGGCTTAGTTTTGATTTGTAGTTATCCAGGTCTCTGCTCTCCTGCCTGGGATGGAGCAGGAGTTGCTCCCACTGCGCTGTGACCTGACAGCCCTGTTCCCCTGGGCTGGGGCAGGAGTTGGGGGTGGGGGGCTCAGCTCCTGCTCTGGGTGTCCTGGGGTCTTCTGCCACTCACTGGGGCTTCAGAACGTGGCTGAGAGCAGCCTGGGCCAATGTGGGCACCACCAGACCTGAGCCAAACCATGAACCGGGCAGAAGACTAACCCTGTGAGCAAAGGGGTGGGATGGGGATGTGCTGGCAGAGAGGGTTGAGGGCAGAGAAGGAGGAGGCAGGATGGGGGGACATCCCCCTCAGGGCACAGGGGAGATACTGAGCACTCACCCCACCATCCCCATCCCGTCCTCTGCTCAACACAGCTCTTCCCACACTCAGGTGGAGAAGTCTTTTTTGTTCACCATCCATTCCACTGACAGATTCTCACGAGTTCAGAGCAGTTGAACGGGGCTTCCTGAAGTCTGGATTGCCCGGGGCCCTCAGGTATCCTGTTCCCAATAAAATTAAAACCTCCTAACTATCCCAAAGGTCTGGACTGGGGTCACAGAGGTGCTTTGGAAAGCCTGAGACCCTTCACAGTTCTGGCCCAGGTACAACTTCAGAACTCACCAGTCTGGGTGGGTGTTTTCTCTCTGTCACGTTGTGTTTGTCTCCAACCTGGCAGTGCCCCCAGGAGCGAGGGGCTTCTTCTCATTTTATAGAGCAAGTCAACTGAATGCAGTGATTGCTGCATGGAAAACAAGCTTGGCCATTGCTCTAAAGGTCAAAGGCCCTGCTGGCAAGGACTGCTCTGTTGTGCTCTTTGCTGCCTGTGGCACCTTCATCTCAGGGGTCTGTTGTCCCACCCAGCCCAGGGACAGGGTGCTGGTGATGCTCTTGTGGCAGAGGGTGTTCCATGAACCCCGGAGTGTGCAGCCAAGCTCAGGGCTCAGCTGTGCTCCAGCCCTCTCCCTGCACACCCCCAAACCCCAGCTGCTCACCCTGCTCTGCCTCCTCCATGGCTCTTTCCCAGACTCCAGCCTGGACCATCCCGCAGGCATCTGTCCCGTGGCTGCCCCATCCCCTGCATCCCCCGAGGAAAGAGTTCAGCTTTGCAAAAGCAAGGCAGGAACAAAGCATAAAAAAAAAAAAAAAAGAGCAGTTTTGTATTATTTTCTTTTCTGGGCCATTTTGAATTAATTAAGGAATGTGATCTAAACTCTAAATACCCTCCTTCACATATGATTTATGGCCTGTTTGTTCTGGATTGGTATGTGCTTAATCTCTTATTGTAAGGCCACCATCTGTTTTTATTGATCTGCTTGCCAGGAGAGTTATTGCTCTCCTTGGCCTTATATGGGAAAATTAGGTATGTGGTGAGCAAGCCAGCTCGGGGCTGCTCTTACGTCACCCTTGGAGAGGCTCGGGATTGAGCTTCCCAGCACTGCTCCGGCCTCCGGCTTCTGCCAGCCTCCATTTACCGTGTGAAACTTCAACCTGGGGGTCCCACAGACCCCTCTCATCTGCAGGACCTGTCCCAGCCTCCCTCTGCATCCATCCCCCTTCAGCGCCCAGGATGGGTTTGCTCTTGAGGAAAGAAAAAAAAAAAAGGGGGGAGAAGAAGAGGCTGGCGTGGCCTTGGTGTTTTTGGCCATAAATCAGGCTGCTGCCAACTCAGCCTGGGTGCTTTCAGTGGTGGGAGTGTCTCCATGAGAAAACAGGCTGGATGTATTCCCTGAACCTGGAGGGATTTGCCTGTTATTAACCCAGGAGATAACAGTGCCCGAGCCCAGCCCGTGTGCTCCGCATGGCCGGAGCAGGGAGGGAAGGATAAAACCTCCTGGGAACATTTTGGGGCTTAAAGGAACAAAGAATTGGGTAGCAGAGAAAGGCAGTGATGGTGCCACAGGAGAGGGAAGGGGGTCTCTGTCCCATCCACCAACCCATCTCAGCAGGGCCAGACGGTCCCTCTGGCTCCCAGACCAGGCTGGACGGGGGTGGGAGCCCTGGTGGAGGGTGGGATGAGTCTCCCAGTGGCACTCCAGGCACCCAGAGGGTGGGGGTGCAGCGATGCCCAGGATCCACAGTGCCCTGCCCAGGCTGGTGATGGTGCCAGGGGCAGCATGGGGACCACCCCTGCCCTCCCCTCCCCCTGGTGGGGCTGAGACCGCTCCCTCCTCATGGGGAACCGGCTGAGATGGGGGTCACACCGAGCCCCGGGCTCTACATTGATGTGTCAGCCATGAAAAGCCCCGATACACATTGGAGGGCAGAGGAAGGAGCTCTTGTGCTTCGCTCAGTCTCCCACATCCTCCCCTGGCTGTTATTTTAAGCCTTTCCCTGGATTTCAGGGCCCTGGTCTGGAGATCCCCATTCCCAGACTGACTGATGCGTGCGATGACAGAGTTTCTGCTGTTGGGCAAATTAATTTCCCATGGGATTGTGGCCTAATATATAAATATAAAACTGGCACATTTTTTACTCAGCTGAAAAGAAAATAGCCCCAGCTCCAGTTTGTATGAGATAACGTTTCCAGGAGATAAGGCAGCAGTTGGAGTGTGAATTGCCATGTGGATCCCATTTTTCCCACAGATCCCTGGTGGTGTCTGTTGGCCAGGCTGTGCAGCGTCAGCTCTTGATAAGCACCAGCCTGTGTTAGCACAGTGTTTCTGTTCTGCTTCATCTCATCCCACACCTGCCTTTCCCTGGGCTGGGATGGAGCAGCCTGGCCTGGAGCAGGGCAGGGAGCAGCCCTGGCCCAGGGGAGGGGATGGATGGCTGCTCCCTGTGGAGTGTCCCAGTCCCAACTGAGTGGAAGGGACGTGGATCTCCTGTCCCCTCCTCCAGTAAGGGAACCATCACTTGGGGGGTGGAATTTCCATCGCTTTGAGCAGGACTGTGCCAGTGCTGGGAACAGGATGGCTGGAGCTGAGGGCTTGTCTCCTGTCCCACTGCCCTGGGAGCTGCTCTGGTCCAACACTGTCTCCAGGGCCCATTTGTGTGCAAGTCCTGGTGAGGGGAGGTTGTGACCCTGGGCTGGCGTGGTGGCCCAGTGTCTCCAGGGCCCAGGCTGCATTTGGAGCTTATCTCAGGCCCCAGAGCCCTGGATCCATTAGCACATGCAGCAGAAATGAGTGTGTTTGATCCAGCAGTCCTGAGCTCAGCCCTTATAAATAACCCAACTGGGACCATGAAGAGTATCTAAAACAGCTTGGTTCCTCTCCCTCTCTCCCCTCCCTCTCCCTCTCCCTCTCCCTCTCCCTCTCCCTCTCCTACCCAGTGCCTCTCCATTCCTCCCA
>JAWWEU010000041.1:10572927-10589379 GCA_035583155.1 Acropternis orthonyx
CTCTCCTCTCCTCTCCTCTGGATTAAATCCTGAAGAATGTTCTCAGAGCTCTGCAGGCACCACGGCAGAGGTGCTGATGGGGCACACACAGGGTGTGAGGGGTTGGAATACCACAAGAGACTTATCTCCAGGCTGTGGAACCCAGCCCTTGGCTTGTTCCTGTGTCCAGGCAGAGCCAATTCCATCCCATCCCACTCCATCCCACCCCAGGCTCACCTCCAGGCCTCTCTGCTGTGTCCGTGGAGGTGGCACAACCTCCTGGGCACCTCACTGAGGGTGTGATTTGGCCCTTGGAGAAGCTGCAAGACCAACATGGCTATACATGGGAGGTTAAACAAAGGGGTTTATTGGTTATTCCTGGTCCTAAACTCCCTGACCAGGAAATGTGCCCTGCTTCAAGCAGCTCAGAGCCTAAATCATTAGTAAATCCATATTTATTGTCATAAAGGGCACAAATGGTTGGGTTTTTTAATGACAGGAAAATGCAAAATCCAGAAAAACTTGGGCAAGGGAGAATTTCCTTGTAAATGTTTGCAAAGACACTTTTATCGCAGAGGCTTCAACTATCCTGCTGTTTCCCTCCCTGCCTGTCTGCTGTCTCTAGTCAGCTAGAATATGCTGACCACTTCCTACCACCCTCAGCAGAGACATTAAAATGTCCAAAATGGTTTATTGCTGCAAGAAAATCTCGGAAAGGAGAGACCAGGACCCACACTTAGGCTGCTATCGTGAGAAAGTCATCAGTATGAGCTCAGCCAGACTTTGCAAAAATGCACAAAAAAGAAAAAAACAGCCATGTATCAGGTTATTTGAGGTACCAGCCTGTTCCTGAAATGCAGCACAAGAGGGCTCATGGCAGGCACGGGTTCCTTGGGATCAGCAGGGCTGGGAATGGTGCCGCTGGTGGGACGTGTGGGGTGGGACATGGGAGTCCCCACGTGGTGCTGCACCCCAGGAGGGGGGAGAGGCCTCCCTGCTTTTGGGGGGCAGCCTGGAGAAGGTCCCTGAGCCCTGGGCTGGGTTCAGACACCGTGGGCATGGTGGGAAGGGGTTGGTTTGGAGGAGCTGCTCCTCGTGCAGAGGCCACTCGGCTGCGTCACCAGCAGGTCTCGCCAGTCTGGGACCAACAGGGACAAGGCAAGCCCAGCTGCAGGAAAGGCTGGAGCAAGTCTGGAGCAAGGCTTGGCTTTGCTCATTTCCAGTCCAGGAGGAGTTTGAGGGCAGAAATGGGAGATCTGTAGGTCTATCCAAGCATGGGAGCTGAGATGTTCCCAGGGCTTGGTGAGGGACAACAGCTGGATCCAGACGTGGTGCTCCAGCCCTCATGGCTTTCCCACTGCACAGGCACATCCCTTTGGGGTTTAGCTGTTGTGAGCTCCTGAGGCCACACCATCCAAAGAGGAATGGGCTGGGAAGTGGTGCAGTGGGCAAGCAACTCCTGGAAAGTAGATCTGAGCAGAAAATGCCAAACCTGGAAGGATTTGTGCTTTTCCAGAACACTCCGCTTGCCAAGCGCATACTTAGAAAGAGCTCTGGGGTGTATTGCAAAATCTACCCCGTTTGGAGTGGGTTTGGAATACTATAATCCCTCTGTAATGATACTGCCCAGGAAATGACAAAGCTCTGGAAAAGCAAACAGATTGGATTCTGGCTTGGTACGTATCAAATGGTTGCACACATTTTTTTTTTTTCACGCAGCTTGCTGAATCACAGCAAAAGCCTATGACATCCTGCCACAGCTTTTTCTTGTTTCTCTGACACTTCTGGCACCAGAACTGGATAATGCAGCAGATTCCAAGGCTCAGTTACATCCAGGTTTGCCCCATGCTGGGGGGATCTGGTTTGGATGGCACTGCTTTCAAGCTTACAGATGACGGACAGCCTCGTGGGGGTTTTAGGAAGGAGCTGCCCCTGACACTTGGTGGCTTTGCCCCGGGGCCACGTCCTCTGCTGCTCCTGCTGCCTGTGGATGGGCACTGCCAGGGAAGGTGCGGGATTTGTCTGCACACTGTAGCCATAGGAATTACCCTCTGCCCTTGGAATGCCCGGTAGGAATAGCTGGGTGCTGAGTATTCCATTCCAGGGACTTCTCGGAGCTGAGCGATCCGCACTAGGGAAAAGCAAATAAAATAAAACGTTGGTGTTCTTCCAGTGGTTAAGGAGTAAATATTAATCTGTTTTGAGGTTTTGTGGGGTTATGACATTTGAAACAGAACACTGAGAACCTTAAGGGGTACTTGGGGTCATACACAAGAGGAGGCTGCACTTGAAAAAATCCACATTAGATTTATTAGTACTTAATTTATGCCACACCTAGAAGGGAGGCCCAAGGAGAGAACCAGGTCTAACCTGGGCCTGCAAACAGCAAAATGCAAGGTTTGGGGCAGTGCAGGGCTTTTGTGAGAGTAAATCTTGCCGTCACAGGTGGGACCTGGGCAATGTCACTGCTGTGTGTGTGAGCCCAAAGCACAGGACTAGGGGCAGGCACCCTGCAGAGCTGAGGCGTGTCTGGGTGTAGGATTTGATTCAGGGCAGCTCTGCCTCCAAGGGACACACAGGGGGAAATCACAGCTCCCTCCAGGGCTTTGGAATGGGCACTGATGGGAGGCAGGGATGGAGCGGGAAGGGAAGTGCAGTGTGGGAGCAGCGAGTGCAGCCCCAAGCAGGGAAAGAGGAGCCAAACATCTGGTCCAGCACCCGATTAAGCTGCTGTGCAGCCTGCAAGTGGATTTAGAATAACCACAGAGCAGCGCTGGGGGCTCTGCGGGCTCCTGAATTCCCTGGGACCAGGGGATGTGGTGGCTCCAGCTGCTCCCAGGAGGGAGGAACATCACAGGGATGTCCCACCTGGGAGGGCAGCAGATCAGCCTGGCATCCCCTGCATCCCAAAGCTCTGCAGTTCCCTGGTGGGTGCAGGTGCTTTGCGTCCCTCTTGGTGGGCACAGGGGCAGCAGCAAGGGCAGGGAGCGAGTGCGTGTCTTCTGCAGGGCTCCCCATGGGTATCCAGACCTCCAGGGTCAAGGCTGCTGCTTTGGTTCAGCAACACAAACTCAGCTCCTCCAGCAGGGCAGAGTGCTGGGACGGGGTGGTGTGGGCTGTCCCAGGGAAGCTGATCCACCCCAGCCAGAGGTAAGGGCTGAGAGCAGCCAGGAGGAGCAGCAGGAGCCAGCCCGGCCAGGCTTCCCTCTCCTTCCCTGGGCAAGTCCCCTGGGGGTCACAGCACCAGGGCTTGTGTGCTGAGCCCCTGGCAGGGCATAGCTGGGGAGCTGCTGCACATCCCTGCATCCAGCTGCTGCTCCAACACTATTTCTTTGATTTTTTCCCTGGGGATTTGACACAAAAATTCTGTTATGCTTTGTCCTTCCTCAACATCTGAGCCACTTTCCTCTTCCCCTGGCAATCAATGGCTCAGCAGCAAAGCAATGGGCTTGGGAGGCTTCATCAAAGCACTTGGCTCTTCTAAACATGTGAGCAGAGAACTGGAGCCACAGATGTGGGAATTCCTCACTGGGAAGTGGATGGGACGGGGCTGCCAGTTCCTATCAGCCATCAGCTGTCAGGGGCATGTGCAGGAGGCACTGATTTCCTCCAGGACCTTCAGACATCAGCCTGGGTGAAGCAGCTCATTAAAAGCAACTAATTGCTGCAGTCATTTGTGAAATTAATTTTTCAAGGTTAATTTAGTTTAGCACTTAGCTCTGAAGAGGGTGAACAGCACACGCCACTCAGCCACACCCCTGCTGCATCCCTGCTCTGTGGAGCCTCCAGGATGGGGAGTCCAAACATGGAGCATCCTCAGGGACTGCTCAGAGGGAGCACCCTGAGCTGGGATGGGGAAACGCAGCCCAAGGGGAGATGCAAAGCACTGGGCCTACGATGGCAGGAGGACCAGCAGGCCAGCTTGGGCTGTGCTGGATGCAGACACCAGCTTTGCTTTGTCTTGAGATGGGCAAGCCCTCCCAAAGGCTCTAACCATTTCAGGGATACAGGAATGCTGGGGAGAGCCGAGTCTGAAATGTGATGCGTTCACTATAACTTTGCTGTTCACCTCCCTTATCCCATTTCCCCTTGGCATGGAGTTTCCATAAGCAAATCTCCCTGTCTGATGCACTCTCAGATGGCATTGAAGACAGAGGAACTGTCTCTGGGGGCAAGGGAGACCTTTGCTGGAACTGGGGTGGTGTTTGGTTGTGGAATCATTTTCTGGTCCTTGCAGAATAAAAGAAAGTCCAAGGAAGGAAAACAAGTGCAAAGCCTTTCCTGATGTGTGGGTTTGGGTCCAGGGTGGGGGGCTGTGCCAGCCTTTGCTGTCCCCTCTGTGAATGGCCACACAAAAAAGCCTGGGCAGAGGTTTCAGTGCTGTGGGACACCAAAGGTGAGATCTCTGGCTATGCAGGAGCAGTGGGAACCTCTGTCTGTCTGTCACAGAATCCCAGAATATCCTGAGCTGGAAGGGACCCACAGGGACCATGCAGTCCAACCCTCAGCCCTGCACAGGCCCAGCCCCAAGAGTCACCCCCTGTGCCTCAGAGCATCACCCAAACCCTCCTGCAGCTCTGGCAGCCTTGGGGCTGTGCCCACTGCCCTGGGGAGCCTGCTCAGTGCCCACCACCCTCTGGGGGAAGAGCCTTTCCCTGAGATCCAACCTGAGCCTGCCCTGACACAGCTCCAGCCCATTCCCTGGGTGTGTCCCTGGTCCACTCACTGTCCATCACCAGCCATGTCCCCCATGGAAGGAATCAGCTGCAGAGCCCAACTTTGCTCAATTTTGGGTGTGCCGGGGCCAAGAGCACCCTGAGCCCCAACCCCTCCATGCCCGGTGGTGGCACATTGAGGTGCCCATTCCCACCCAGGGGCTGCCACCCTGCCAGACCCCCTTGGCCAAACCATGCAGGGCCCCAGGGTGGAACACTGGGGTGGACTTGGTGGAGCTTCACTTGTCCCACCTGAGCACAGACCAGCTTTGGGTCCTCTGGGTCAGAGAGAGGGGAAGCGGCTGTTTAGCGGGTGTATCCTGTGTTTACAGAGGAGCCGCCAGCTGTGACAATGCAGATGTTTCCTGTCTCCTTTGGCTCTGCAAAGAGCCCTTTGCTGGCTGGGAGCGGTTTCTGGAGTGAAGCTGTGGATTTGGGCTTCACGTCTGTGATCCCAGCGAGTGGGAGGTGCCCGGGCAGTGCCCACCTCACCCTGTCCGTGGCCAGGCTGGAGAGGCAGATCCAGGGAGGAAAACTGTGCTCCGAGGCCGGAGCAGGCTCGGCTGTACCAGGGCACAACTCCAGCCCTCCCAGGGAGGGAGGGGGGCCCTGCAGAGCACAGCCAGCCCCGTGCAGGACGTGGGGATCTGCAGGTAGGCAGGAAGATCCTGCATGTGAGCAGGATGAGAGGATGTGACTGTGTTTACTGAGCACCCTTGTTGAGTCTCTGTCTTTTCCTTGTCTGCCCCACAGCCCTCTGGACCCCCAGAGTTGAGTGTTGCCGTCCCTTCTGGCTGAAGGCTGTGTTTAGGAAATGGATAAAAAACCAGGTTCAACCCCTTTTCTGTCTCAGACACAACCTCCTGTCAAGGCTGGGTGAAAACCTGCTCTGATTCTTTGCTTGAAAAAGCAAAAGACGCCAAAGAGCAGCTGTGACCACACAGGGCAAAGCTGTTGGGAACCTGAGGAAGGGCCAGGTCACAGCACCAAAGGGCACTTTGCTAAATGGCACTTCTGGGCCCTGAGGCTTTTCCCTGGGATGAGTCATGGGAACAAATCCAACTGTTTTGCTGGTCTCAAGACCAGCATCTGTGGCTCTCACTGGCCAGACACACAATCAGCTGAGGGGGCACCGCTCCGGACCCTTCTACCCAAAAGCTGTTGGAAGCTCCCAGAGAGGAATTCTGCTGTCCCACCTGTGAGTCCTGGCTCTGAGAGGTTCACAGGCCACAGAAGGCGGTAGGAGAGGCAAGACCTTCTAGAGCTCCCCTGAGCAAGGCTGGTGCTCTCACAAACACAGGGTCTGAGGTTCAGAGACACCAACCCCTGCTCCAAGTGGGGCAGTGCAGATCAGGTGGCTGAGGGCTGTGGTCAGGGTGGCTCCAGGAATGGAAATTCCTCAGCCTCACTGGTTGCTGTTCCAGGGTCCAGCCACTCTCATGCTGAAAGGGATGTTTTTGGTGAATCTCACCAGAATGTCCATGTTTGTGACTTGTGCCTGGTGCCTCTTTCACTGTTTACCTCTCAAAAGAGATCAAAGCTGTTGTCTCTGCACCTTTCCATCAGGGCTTTGGAGACAGATGGGTACCAGACCCCCCTTCACCTGCCCCAGGCTAAAGTAACCCAACTTTCCAATCTCTCCTCAAACATCCTGTGCTCCACATCCCACACCTTCTCAGGGCCTCACCGCTGAGCCCTCTCCACATTATTGGTGTCATTCTTGTCCTTGGGGCCCAAAACTGCACACAGGTAACTCAGACGTGGCCCCCCAAGTGCCATATAGAGGGGTACAATTAATTCTCTCTCCTCATGCCCTCCAGTCTTCCTCAAATCCATCTCTGGAGTCTCCTGCAGAATGAGCACCATGACGGGACCGTGGCACACACCACTCAGAAGCCTCTTTGCTGGGGAAGGGCACCAGGGATGATTTTTCAACCAGTTCAGCATCAATGAGTCCCAACACTTTTCTCTAAATGGGAAAATGTGAGAATTCTTTCAGCAATAAGTCCTATTTTCATCCCAGTTTGCAGGAAAAAGCCTAATGAGCAGGACACTGAGTGGAATGCAAACACTGACTGCTTTGCTTTGCTATTTCATAGCAAAAAAATCCAGCACACCCTCTTCATCTGCATTTCCTTTTCTTTTCCCATCTTGCCAGCTTTCCAAGCCTCTGGAGCTGTTTTGGAGCCTGTGGTGGATTTCCCCCTCTGCTGTAGGACCATGGTGTCCACCACCCCTCCTGCTGTGTCTCCCCTGAGGTGTCTGAGGTTCTTGGGCTGAGAATCCTTCCAGTGGCAGAGCTGCAGTGAGGGAGAGGCCCTGGGCAGGGCAGGGGGGCCGTGTTTGTCCCTCAGAAATGCTGATGAGCATGCAGGGGGAGGGCAGGAGGCACCAGACCCACTCACGGACACGTCAGCTGGTGTGGGTCAGACTGGCCAGGCTGAGCTGAGCACTGCCAGAGCAGAAGGTGTGCAAGCCCAGGGCCAGAGCCACCTCCCCAGATGGGATACCAACAGTCCACGGGATGGGAGGGCCA
Organism: Acropternis orthonyx; assembly: GCA_035583155.1. Classification (NCBI taxonomy): domain Eukaryota; kingdom Metazoa; phylum Chordata; class Aves; order Passeriformes; family Rhinocryptidae; genus Acropternis; species Acropternis orthonyx. The sequence continues at coordinate 10,580,158 of JAWWEU010000041.1, forward strand.
AATCCTCCCCTCTGCTGGGCACAGTGCCCGTGTGCTGGTGTGGAGCTGGAGCAACCAGCCTGTTCCCACCCACCTGGGCAGGACTCGGAGCTGCTCTGGGTTCTGTCACGTTGTGCCAGGGCCCTTCCCAAGGGATGAAAAAGAACTGCAGTGCCAAGAGTTTCTCTCCTGTCCCTCAGACGGAGGGAACCTGGGAGAGCAAATCGCTTTGCTCCTGCTGTGGTTTCTCTGTCCCTCTCAGCACAAACCCAAGCAGACACTGGGACCAGCTCCTGGCTGGAGCAGAGCACAGCTGGTGGAGCCCTGACTTTTCAAAGCTGCTGTTCACCAGAGGAACTGCTGGAGCCAACCTCCTTTTCCTACCTGACAGCTTTGCTGCTGTCAGAGCTCCGGTTTTGAAGGACCATGACAGGGGCTGAGCTGATGGGAGGCTTATAGTTCCAAGTTTTCATGTCATGCCCTTGAGCTGCAGTGAACCCTTTCCCGAGTCTGTTTTCTCTCTCCAGTGACAAACCCCCGGCTCAGGGGCTGTCTGAGCATGACCTTGTCCTCACATGGGCTCACCTGGGCTCACCTGAACACTGTCCCCGATGCAAAGCGCCAGGAGCAAACCCTCCCTGTGTCCGACGCACCGCGGAGCTGGAGCAGGTCCTTGGTTAGGGTGCCACCCTCCGTGAGGATTTCCACCTGCACTGTTTCACATGAGCTCTCCTCCTACCAGCATGGAAATGCGGAGGCGAATTCCCTCCCCGCAGACTGAAGGAGCGATTTGCTCTCACGGGGCAGGAATGCTCCCTGTCGGGAGCAGCTGACCAGCAAGTCGGGCTGGTTTGGGGGCACAGGGACAACTGGCTTGTCGCTGACGGACCCAGGTGTCACCTCAGAGAGCCCCTCCACTTCTCCACGCCCGATTTCTCCAGACCCCGGGAAGACACGGGATTCAGAGCAGGGTGGGTCCCTCCAGCAGTCCCACAGAAGGCACGGAGGGTACTTGATGGACAGTTTGCAGCTGTGGTTGAGCCCAGGGAAGCCTGTCCTCGTGTCCTCTGTCCCTGCAGGGCACCCAGGACCCTGGACAGGGATGCAGGATGGGGTGTGGGCGCTGAAGCACAGACTGCTCTGTCCCTTGGTGTCCTGGGGTGACACCCCCGTCCGGGAGGGTCCACTGGCTCCGGGACCTGTGCTGTGCATCTGGAGCTGCGGAGCTGCAATCTCTGCTTGGATGCTGCATGGGGGGAAGGTGGAGGGGGGCAGGGATTGTACCCCGAATCATTCTTTGCCTACCAATCCGTGGGACAGCCTCAGCGACCTGCAGCCCCCCCTGCCTGCCATCCATCCATCCTGCCCAGCCCCCTCACCCTGCCCCAGGGCTGCCAGAGACACCAGCCTGGGCGCGGAGGATTCCTGAATGCCCAAAACCAGAGGAGGGGAAAAACTCACGGGGATTGAAGCCAGAACTGGACAATTCAGCCCCCGTTCTGGGAATGCCTCCTCGGAGCCAGTGCCCTCAGCACCCACCTGCATTCCCCTCCTCGCCTGGGCAATCCCACCCGCAGTGAGGGGGGCTGGGGGGAACAGGGCTCTGAGAGAGCCCTGCTGACGCATTCCCAACAAAAACGGTGTTAACTTCCCAGCAGAGGCCACAGGGAAGCAAATGAGAGGGAAGGGATTGAGAACAAGGGACAAAAGCACAAGGGGAGCGCTTCGCTCTGGCAGCAGGAGTGCCGTGCTGGGAAAACCCTCGGGTTTATTGCAAGAGTTCTGGCACTTTGAGGAAAGAGGGAACAGAGCACTCACTGGACAGAGTTTCTAAGATGTGACAGCTCCCTGAGTCTTTTTTTCTGGGATTTTCTGCCTGATGGAGGCTTTCTGCATGGAGGGGCCCGAAGGGGTGTGCAGACACACGGTGTGGGTGCCCCCCTGAGCAGGGATCCAGCACCCCACAGTGGGTGCCCCTCGGGACAAGCTGCGAAAGCAAAGGTGGCCCTTTGTGGAGGGCAGTTTCGGGGGTGGGAGGTGGCACAGCAGTTCCTGGCAGGGCTGGGGCTGTGCCACCCGGGGCACCCTGGCCATGCCTGGCTACCCGACCTGGGGAGCACAGAGAGGGGAGTATCTGACCCTCTCCAGAGCCAGTGTTTGCAGGCAGCTCTGTCCCAGCACAGGTAGGTGTCCTGGCCTGGCAGGTATCCACATCCAGGGTGGTTTGGTTAAAGCAGCTCCTGTGCAATAGAAAATTACCCTGGAGATCCCTTGGAAGAAATGAGGAATCCCCATTCCCAGGGGAGCTCCTGCCTTCAACTCTCAGAGTTCCTTGCAAGCCTCCTTGGATTCACAGGTGCTGGGCAGGGAGGATCACACCAACTCCAGCATGAACCTGAGCCTTCTCCTCCCCTCTTCATCATGTCCCACAGCCCTGGTGAGACTGGGATGGGCTGTGATGACTCCACAAGAACTCCTCTGTGCCCACAGAGCTGCCTCTCACCAGCAAAGGGTTCGCTTCAGCTGCCCCACCGGGACACCAGCAATGGGACAGTGGTTCCATGTGCCTCTGGATGTTGGATCAGGCTGGCCAGGACTGTTCTCCTCCCTGGGGCCAGCACAGCAACCTGGCTGCCTTCCTGCATGGGCCATGCCTGGCTCTCGTCCTCCTGGCTGCTTGACTCCTTCCAAAAAAGGTGTGCACTGAAAACCTCACTGTGGGGGTCCCTGGGAAAATGAGAGCATGGACTCAGGCTGGTAAATGACATCCCCACTTCGACACACTTTAACCCTCTGCCACCTCCTGCTCCCACTCACCTGGGAGCAGCAGAGCTCTCGGTGCAGGACCCTGGCCCCAGCATGGCTGGTTTTACAGGTGTTTTGGCTCAGCACCCTCTGAAAACCTGGGGGGGAGTTCCTGTGCCTCCAGATGGATTCCGAAAATCAGTGGAAGTGTGCTGGAAGTGTAAGCCCAGGAGCTCAGGCTCCAGCCAGCTTCAGCTCATGCCAGGAGGTGTCTCAGGCAGGAACGGGCTCTGCTCCTGCTGTGGGTCTGCTCCCCACTGTCCAAGGGGACCTGCTGGCACCACACACCCTGGGATTCCTGACTCCATCCCCAGTCCCTTGAGGAATTCCCTTCCAAGGTGGGGAGCAGGAGGAGACCAGAGCTGCCTGCCCAGGGAGCAGGGATGTGCTGTGGGATTCCCCCTCCTGCCTCCAGGCAGAGGTTCCTCCCAGCGCTCACAACAGGCTCAGCACTTTGCAAACAGGATTTAGCCACGACCCAGAACACATTACTGAAAAACCAAACAACAGGCACATTCTTCTCCTGAATTCCAGGGTCCTCCTGCTTCTGATGTCCCAGAAAAGGCAGCTCACATCCTCAGGGAGGGCTTGGCTTGTGGTCTCCGTGCTCAGTCCCACCCCAGGATGTGTGTGCCCTCCTGGGGTGGCCAGAGGTGGCTCTTTGCTGCTCCACACAGAGGCAGAATGAAGCACGAACTGCCCTCACCTGCCCAGGTTCCTGACTTCCCAAACTGCTCCTGGGCTCCAAGGAAAGCTGACTTTGCAAGATTGCTTGAAAGATTCGGCGGCCTTGGGGGATCTTGTGCTATATTGCTGAGTCCTGGTGTTTCCCAGCTTGGGAACAGGGCTCTGCCAAGCTCTTGCAGTGCCTCTTGCTCCTCGTGAGAGCCTTCATCCCACAGAGGGGACACAGCCCCAAACAAGGTGGTGGAGAGCACCCCGTGGGCACAGCTGAGCCCTGGGCACAGAGAGCTGTGCCTGCTGCTCCATCATGTGCCATCCTGAGGTTCAGGCTGGTCCCTGGCTTCAAAGGTGCCCCAGTCCCTGGTGCCCGTGGCCAGGCAGGAGCCCTGGGAACAGCTTCACTCCACAGGGAGCAGGAGGACAGTCAGCAACATCCCAGGGCTCCCACAGCCAAGGTGCTGTGGGTGATCCAGGGAGGGATCCAGGGAGTGAATGAGCTGAGGAGGAACAGGCGTTTGCCTTGTGGCAGGTTTCCACATGCTTTCCCACTCCAAAATCCTGCCGGAGGTTTCCACCCCAGGAAAGCCCTTTTGTGAGCAGCAGCTGCATGTAAATAAGAGGGGGAATTGGTGGGTGGCAGGGAATTCCCACGAGGATCAGGATAGGAGGCCCTGGGGAAGGGCCTGTGGTGGTATCAGGGCTCTGGCACTGCTGCTCCACCCACTGCACCTGCTCCTGTGGGTTGCACACAACAGCACAGTTGTAGGGGAAGGGAGATTCCCCCATGCCCAGGGCAATCCTGAGCAGCTGGAAAGGATGTCAACAGCAGGAAAGGCAGAGAGGTAGGGAGAGAGGCAGCAGGGACAGGTAGGATGGGGAGCAACCCCCTCAGCAGGAGATAGGATGGTGAGAAGTGTGGGGACACCTTGTGCTGCTCATTCTCTCCCCAAAGCTGGCTCCTGCTTGTGCTCTCCTGGACACTTCCCCTGAGCCACTTCTATCCCTGTATCCTGGGAATATAATCCCTCCAGCCTCTCCAGCAATCCTGTGGATTGAAAGCTAAAGCGATACAAAGGCAGCATCAGCCCAGGGCTCTCCACCTGTCCTGGACTTGGGGAAGGTTGGAGGGGAAAAACACTGACTGTATGTCAGCTCTTGGCCCTTGCAGAGCTCAGCAGATCAGAGTGAGGTCCCTGCCCTTCCCTTGGCTCTATCCTGACCTTGAGCAGCAGGTTCTGGGAGGTGCAGAAAGATCTCAGCTGCCTGTACCACCCCAGGAGCTGAAGTTCCCATGCAGGACCCCATAGAGATCCACCGCGGGCTGCCCCTGCCCTCAGGGAAGCAGGAATGAGCTGACACCGTCTCCAAGAGCTGCTGAGCTCCTTGGCATCCACTGCTTCCCTGAATGTTTAGTCTTTGTGCTGCCCCACCTCGGACAGGCTTTATGGCCAGCTGGGGACCGGGGCTTGTGCTGAACTCTCGTGCCCTGTGCATAGTTTGAATTGTGTTGTGGTTGAGGGGATGTGCAGAACTCTGAGGAGGCTCAGGGACTCCTTCCTTCCCTGAGCAGCACAGACACTGCCCCGGGTGCCTGGAGGGCTTCCCTGGGACCCCTGGCAGTGGGAGGATCCCACTGAGAAGCACCACTGCATAAAGTGACCCAGGGCCCCCAGTAGCCCCACACTCTTTGCAGCCTTCAGACACCAGTCCAAAGACATCACAGCAAGATTTTGGGGGGGTGACAGGTACGTGTCTCTGCTGCCCAGCACAGACCTCAGCCCTTGCTTTCCATGGGGTGGGAGCCACAGACATCCCAAACCCACTGACTGTCCCCAGGCCACCTCGGGCCGGAGCAGCTCCTGCACAAAGAGGCTGTGATGGAGAGGACGTGCCTGGGGGAGGTTGGAGACAGGACACTGGACATGGACTGAGCCCTGGGCCCCCATCCCAACCACCCCCAGCCCACCTGCTGTGTCGTGGCCTCTGGTTTGTCCCCCAGTCTTGCCTTTCCTACCCATCTTAGACCTGACACTCAGAGCTGGCTGCTTTCAGGACTGGTCATTTCATCTCTTTTGGTTCCCTAACATGGGAAACACGCTGTGTTTGCACAGGATTTAAAGCTTTCCCACCTCACAGGCACGCCCATCCTCTGAGTGAGGAGCTGCTGAGGAGGGAAGGAGCCCAGAAGAAATGGGGAGCCCCTGAGCAGCGGCTTTGCGTGGGGGCCCTGAGTTGTTTATGTGTGTAGGATCAGAAATGCAGAGGCAGCTGCAGCCTCGTGGGACCCTCATCCCTGAGGGAGCTGAGAAGAGGATGAAACACAGAGCTCAGACTTGTAGGACAAAGGCAGGGGGTGGTTGTTCACCAGGGCACTCACCAAAGACTTGACACAGTTTCTCTCTGCCTCAAGATGCTCAGCAGGGACAGATACCCTCCCTGAGCATCCCTCCTGCCCCCAGGATTCAGTCCTGGTCCCCTTCCTCACAAGGTGACTGCTCTGGAGGTCCCAGGGCTTGAGGGGCCACAGGGAGGGTGAGATCCAATGTCACAAGCCCAGTTCAGAGCAGCCGTGAGCAAACCAAGGGACACGGTCACTCCCCACTTCTGCTCTGCCCCAAATCAAGTCCCAGTGCAGTTTGGACCATTCCAGAAATCCCAGGTCTTGTTGGTGGCACTGCAGGGCCAGCGGGTGGAGAAGGTCCTTCGAGGCTGTTTGATGACTGAAGCCACTTCTTGCAGGATGTCAGAAGATGTGTGAGATCCAGAAAGGCTGATTGAACATTGGAGGTTTGGAGTGCCCAGCCTGGGGGTGCCCAAGGCAGGACTGGCCGTGGCACTCAGTGCTCTGGGTTGTGGGACAAGGTGGGCATCAGGCACAGGGTGGGCTCCGTGGGCTGGGAGGGCTTTTCCAACTAATTGATTCTGTGATTCTGGGATGGAGGAGACAAACGTGAGAGTCCTGACTGTCTGGTCTGTGTCTGGCCAGGTGGAGGGCGCAGCTCTGCCTGTGCAGGGGTACACAGCCTGCCTGGAGGGACACCAGGCCCTGCCATCCAAACCTCTTCCCCAGAGCCCTCAGGGCTGTGCATTTCCCAGCACAACTCATTGCAGCAGAGATCATTAGCAACATTGCTGGCTAATTAACCCCAGCGCTCAGTGTGAGCTCCCAAAACCTGCCTTAATAGACTTCTGGCTGCACACTTGCCCTGTGAAAAAGGCTGTTCCATGTGCCTTTAAATGGGAGGAAAACCCCACACCTGCTGGCCCTTGTGGTCCTTCTCCTTTTAAATGATCCAGTGGGGTCTTTAACAGTCAATAAACGGAAATTGTAGTGGGAATTACTGGCTGTACCTGCCAATAACTGGAGAAATCGCCTGCCAGTGTAGGTTCAGGACCTCAAGATAAAGGGAACCCTGAAAGGTTACCTAAACCCCAGGAGAGGAAGGAGACCCCCAGTATTTGTGGAGCACAGTCCTGTTTAGAGGGTTGGGCCCACCCAACCCAAATCCATGGGGACTTCCCAAATCCTGGGACAGCCCAGCCACCTCACTGCCAAGGTCACTGGGTGGGGACTGCAAAGTCTGGGGGCTTCAGAAGTGGAGGAAGGGAAGGAAGGGTCAGGAGGTGGAAGGGGTTGCAGCCCTACATGGATTCAGTGTCCTCCCCCACCCACAGTTTCCTGAGCTCTGTTAAAATTGGAGACACCCACGCCCTGGGACCCCCTCAGCTGAGCTGCATCCATGAGGCTCAGAGCACTGTTCTCACCAGTTAAAAACACCCAAATTGTCTAATCAGGGGCACATCCTTCCCTGGTGGGCTCTGAGACCCCAGACCTGTATGCAAAGCCCATCCTCTGGCTGAGCCTGGGCGCTGCATTTCCCTGGGTCTCCACGGACCACAGAGCATCATCCCACCTTCCCTCTCTATTTCCAGGGCAGGACAAATCCTCAGCATGCAGCGGGGCAGCTTGGGCTTAAGGACCTGTGCCCGGGGGCTCTGCACAGTCTCACAGACCTGTGGAGGGGTGTGGGGTCTTCCAGTGACACCCGTGTGAGAGCGAGAGGAGCTGCGTGTTGGTGCAGAGCCGGCGGTGCTCCCGAGGGGAGCGTGCGGGGTGCCGGGGGATGCTGAGCACTAGGGGGGGACAGCCACGGGAACCATCTCTGCTTCCTCCCCCGGGTACCCCCGGCCCTGGGCGAGCCCCCCTGCCCATCTCCCCCCTGCCCATCTCCTCGCTGTCCAAACCCGCTGCTGTTTTCCCCAGGTCCTGGCGATGGCAGCCCCTCCTCACTGTTCGGGATGTGCGGTGAGGAGGTGGAGGCTCGCGGCTTTCCCCATCAGAGAGCGAGTGGGTCAGGCTGTTTTGCTGGGAAACATCGAGATGCCACGTTTAAAACCGAGCCCTTCACTCATTTCCAGCTTCCAGCCCCCGGAGCACTTCCCGGGAGCTCTGGGACCCTCCTGTCCCCAGCCCCGTGTCCCGCTGCCCCTCGGGCTGTGCTGCGGGGACACGGGCAGGACATCCCGGGGCTCATTCCAGTTCCCACCCCGAGCCGAGGGATTGCTGTTCCTTTATCCCGCAGCTGGGGGGGTTCCCACAAAACGCTCCCGACTCATCCAAACGTGACGCATCTTACACATTTCAACAAGAAAGGGCATTGGCGTTCCTTAGTTACCGATTACATAATTTTATTGACTTTTTCCTCTTTATTAATCAGCACCCAAGCCCCTGTTTCCTGCTGTTCCTCCCTGGGCCGGTCACCGAGTCGGTGGTCAAGGTGTCCTTTCCCCGGTAGGGCTCAGCCCTGCTGGGTCCCCTCCCGGTGCCTCTTGCCCAGGCAGCCCCTTTCCCTTGGGATGGGTCTTCCCTGTCCCTCAAGGCAAAGGATCAGCAGAGCGCCCCCCACTCACAGTGCCATCATAGAATCATGGAATCGATTGGGTTGGAAAAGACCTCCGAGATCATCAAGTCCAACCCTTCATCCAACACCACTCTGATCACCAGATCGTGGCACTGAGTGCCATGTCCAGTCTCAGCTTAAACACCTCCAGAGATGGTGAACCCACCCCCTCTCTGGGCAGGTCATTCCAATGCCTGATCACTCTCTCTGTAAAGAATTTCTTTCTAATATCCAACCAAAATTTTCCCTGGCAGAGCTTGAGCCGTGCCCTCTTGTCCTGTTGCTGGTTGATGGGAGAAGAGATTGACCCCCATCTGGCTACACCCTCCCTTAAGGCAGTTGTAGAGAGTGATGAAGTCAACTCTAAGCCTCTTCTCCAGCCTAAAACACCCCCAGCTCCCTCAGCCTCTCCTCAGAGCTCCTGTGCTCAAGTCCCTTCACCAGCCTCGTTGCTCTTCACTTATCCCCGACCATGAGGCTGCAGCGGCTGATTCACCGCACACACAGCTGCAGGGCTGGAATCAGACCCTGGAGTGGTAGGGGGGCTCCAGACCCCAAGGACCCCTCAGGAATGGCAGACCCGGGACATGGGGATGGAGGGGGCAGGGCTGGGATCAGGTTTGGGTTTGGGTTCAGGTTTTCTGCCCCAGTACTGCCGGCAGCCTGGGCATCCCCCGGCCGGGAGGGAAACAGCCTCCCACAGACAGAGAGAGGAAGCTTCCAGCTGGACAGAAGTGATCATGGAAAGGAAATACAGTCACAAAGCACAGAAAGGTTTGTGTTGGAAGGGACTGTAAAGATCATCCCATCCCATCCCATCCCATCCCAAACCCTACCAAACCATCCCCAGCCA
>JAWWEU010000041.1:10603103-10618668 GCA_035583155.1 Acropternis orthonyx
ATACAAGGTTTTTCTTGTAGGAGAAACCAAGGAAGAGCTGAAAGGCAGAAACCAGAAATCCGGCATTGAGGGAAATACTGAAGTGCTGTGTCATCTTACTGCTTGGATTTATGTACCCTGGATGTGGAAAACTTGTTTTCTGTTGTTACCAGGGAAGTGTCTGTAACGTGAACAACCAAGCCATAATTCTTTTTAAAAGAAAACTCATTGTTTGATTACTTTTTCCTTCAAAAGTGTGTGTTCCTTGCTTCTTGTTCAGGTTGATGCCAGACTAGGAAATGCAGGAAGGGAGCTGTGTGATGTCCACCTCCAGTCTTTGAAATGCAGGAGTGTTCCTGGTTAGGTTTGGTGAGGATTGCAGGGAATCAGAAGTCTCATCTGATTTGCATCTGTGTTCTTCTCTTGGAAGCTTTGAGGCTCTAGCAGGGTTTTGATGAGCTTGTGTTTTGATCACAGGGCAAACACAGGAATAATGTGTATTACCAGGAATGCGCATTCTTTTTGTAGCAATCTTGAATGCTGTGTGTTCTACAGGCAGACTACATTTAATATGGATATATTATACAGTATATGGTACACATTTCAGTATTGTACAGTATATGGTATACATTTCACTTTGTAACTTAATTGTTCACTGTAAAATGAGTTTTCTCCTTCCTTACCACTTCCAGCGTTACAGATCCTGTGAGATGGATTTGTCATTGCAGATCATGAGATTCTTTTTTGTCTGATTTCTTCTGTGCTTGTAGAGAACCCCATGGTGTGCAGCAAACGCTGGTGCTGCCGTGGTCAGTCCATCTGGGGGGGACAAATTGTATACAATAAGGGGGATTTGTGATGAAGATGACTAACTGAAGTGCTTTTCAGATCCAGCCTAATGACAGGAGGGGTCAAACGAGGTGTCACCAACCCGTGGCTCTTGGAGGAGTCGGAGGAAACCAGAGGGCTTGGCTTTGATGATCTCAGGCAGCAGCAGCGAAGGATCATAGAAGGTACAAGAGCCTTTCTGTGTGAGCATCTCTGGCACTCTGAGAGGAAGGAGCCCTTTTTGGAACATCAACACAACAACCTGTGCTGGAGTTTTCTTACCTGGAGGTGTCAAACATAACAGCTCCAGGTGGATGTTTTCTGTGTTTGCAGGAGCAGCATTGTGCTTGTAATATTCTTAACTGGGAACATCTTAAATCAAATTTTGAAAGACCTGATTTTGACCATATTCATACTTTTGGTTTGCAGTGGTGACCGCAGTAATTGCACTGGGTGTAGTGGTGGTGCTGGGGGCATGAGATGTATTGTTGAGTTGGAACTAGGTGAGAATTATCTAAAAAGGGTCTTTAGATTTTGGCCCTCAGCATCCATAAGGAATTTCTGACTTTGGAAGTGTTGGAAAACTTCAGCCTGAGGACCTCAAGTTGTTAATGAGGTCATTTCTGTGCAATTAAAGTGTTGGAAGTGACTGAATTAAATCCAGATAAGACCCACTTCAGCTTGCATGGAAATATGTGTGGGTACTGCTCAGATGGTCTGAGCTCTGCCTGGATGGGTCAGGAAAAACCTCAAGCTGCATTTTTAATTACAAGGGAGGCTGCAAGAGATGTTGGGGCCAGACCTTCATCCCATTGGAGGGAAGGGGGTCCTGCCCATCCCAGAGTGTTTGGCTCCCAGGCTCACTCCATGCAGCATCACTGCTGTGCAGAGGGTCAGAGCACTGGCCCTCCAGCCTCCTGCAGCTCTTCTTGTGCCACTTCCTGGCAGATTTGGGCCAGGAGAGCTGCACATTTTGGGTAAGGGACTGCCTGTGGTGCCTGCAGACTTGGCAGTTCCTCACAGAGGAGTGTCTGCAGAGCTGGGAGCACATCAACTTTGCCTGCCCCTTATGTCCCCTCTCCCTCAGGCTCTCCCACACATTCTATATCCTCTTGCAGCTTTAAAAAGCCATTTGAATTCTTTGGTGTTTGCATCACCTGTTTTCTTTTATTCATGTTAAAAGTTGCTTGGAAAATTTAAAAAGGCTAATCAGGAGCTCTCTCTCTGTGCCAGAAAATCCCTTGCATTTATGACTGAGTAACAGCTGAATGTTGAATTCTTGGATTTTAACTTTTTTTGGGGGGACCCTCAGTAGAATGTCCCAGTCAGGCCAGAGAAATTAATTACTCATCATTCCCATTATTTTAGGAGTGCTGTTGCCATAACAATTAGTTTTCATGTTGCGTTGATGTATTTTACTTAATACATTTGAGCTCTCTAAGCGCAGAGTAGATTTTTTTTTTCCTTCACTTCTACATATTTTATGTAGTCTGGCATATCAGCAACTTTTTATTGTAGCTTAATATATTTTTCTGGTGCAGAACAAGATGCTGGACTTGATGCTCTTTCTTCAATCATATCCCGGCAAAAGCAAATGGGACAGGAAATTGGGAATGAGCTGGATGAGCAGAATGGTAAGAACAAGATTTTGCCTCACTTTTGTGTAGGACTGGGATTTATTTTTTTCTCACTCCACATACAACTGCACTACTCTTTGCCCACAGAGTCACCAGATGACACTGGGAGGGTTTATTTATGAGCAACCACTGCAGATTCTCTCTGGTCACCACCTGGTTTCTTGGTGGTTCACTCCATTCCCAGTTGTGTGTGCACAACGTGCAAAAACTTGGGAAGTTTTTCCCAAGCCTGCCCTTTGAACAAAAAGATTGGTGATTACTGCTCCAAAGGACAAGATTAATTCTGTACTCAATCTTTTGCATTTTTCTGCTTTATGACAGTTTTTATGGTAAGCGTTTATGTGTTGCAGGGTTTCACTTGAGCAGTCTTACTCTCTGTCTTTCCTTATTAACTGAACGGGAAAGTCTTGAGCCAGGAGAAGCGTTGCATTGTTTGCTGCAAATGATTTGCACTTGGAAGGCTTTGTGGCAGTGAGTGTAGGATTAAATTAAGTGCAATATTGAACTAGAAGAGCACCTATTTTCTTTAAAACCAGCCAGGGTCCCAGTGGTGGAATTGCCCTCCTGGTAAACACTCTTTGTGACTCACTTAACTGTCCCCATGGCATGAACTGGCCCTGGAGGGCAGATCCTCCAGCTCTCCTGACTGTCTCATTCCGTGCAGTATGGGAGTAATTCAGTTAGAGCCATGGATCCCTCCCAGCTTTCTCCCTCACACAAAGGCTTCACCCACATGGTTTGGCCTTGGCTTGTGTTGTGCTTCACCACTGGGAAGGGAACTGGCCTTTTACTTGCTAATAATTGATAATCAGCTTCTTCTGCGATGACATTTCGCCCCTTGTATCTCTGTGTGTCTGCTCAGGGTGGGGAGTTTCCAAATTAACAGCCACTAACATGGAGTACTACTTGGTTGCTCCATTCTGAAGGAGAGTTAAGTAAGAGGATGACTTTCTCCTCTTTGCCTTTTGTCCAAGGCTAAATCCAGGAGGGGGATGAAATGTCTAGAACATGTCTTTGTTTATTAATCTGAAGGTTGTTAAGGAAAGGTTTGTGCAGCTGGGAAAGACTGTGCTTAGTGGTCTTGTCATATTTTGATCCTCTGCCCCGTGTGAGTAAAGACATTTTCAATTAGGAATCTCAGTTCATAGGGTTTCTTCTATTAATGGTTGTTTAAAAAGTCACATTAATTGCCTTTTTTTGCTCCAAATAGAAAACAGGTGGGAAGCATGGCCATGTTTACTGATTCCCTGTGAAACCTTGGTTTCTCATCAGGAAAATATACGATCTGTGTCCCATTTCCCTCTGTTGGAGTGGGGGATGTTTTCCCAAATCCTTATGTTTTGGGGACCCTGAAGGAACTGTTTTGTACTGTCCTATTTCCACGTGACATGCCAGACCTTTGCCAGCAAAGAGCCTTGAAACATCTGTGAAATGGGAATGGTTTTAACCTCCTTCTTTACAAGTAGCGCAAATAGTGCCAGTGTTTGTCTTATATTTTCGTGTGAGCTCGTCTTTGAGCTTCAGGCAGCTCTTTTGAGAAACATGGAAACTTTCCTGAGTGCTTGGAGTAAGAAATGGTGGGGATTGACTGTGCTGATTGTGGCCAGATCCTGAGGAAACTGCTGAGATCCTGAGAAAGGTGCTCAGATCCTGAGAAAGGTGCTCAGTTCCTGAGATCCTGAGAAAGCTGCTCAGATCTGCTCCTCGCTGTCCTAGACCCAAGAGCATAAAACCTTCCAGCCTTGCACAGAGTGTCAATTGTAGATGTTTAAGCTGTCCAGAATAGGTGGGAAATAGCCTGACTTTATGGATGGGGAAGCAGATCACTCAGCACTTTTGGCTTCATCACTGCTGGGCAAGTGGAACTCCCGTGTTTCCGCTGACTTTATGCAATCCCTCTTTTTTGTGGATACAGGGGGATAAGGGTGGGCATTTTGTTGCCCCTGGCACCCTGGAAAAACTGAACTCCCTTGCAATATTTTCCAGGGGCTGCTTTCCCTGTGCACATCTTACTTCATGCCCTGTGCTTAACCATGTGCAGACTGAGCTCGGGCTCCCTGCCAAACCCGTGTCACCGCTCCACGCTCAGGTTGATGAGGATAACTGCCCTGTAATTTCCCCTGCCTTGGAATCTCTTTCCTTCCTAGTGCTGAGTTATAATGGGATCGTCTGTGTTGTGGAGAGGCAGGGGAAGTTCATCTTCATTAAGTGCTGCTTCAATAGTTCTTTTTCTTCGAGTCAAATTTTCCATCAAATTACCCGTTTCTTCAGGAAGTTGGATTTCCACTTCCTGACCTGCTTGGGATGTTCCCACCTTCTGCAACTCAGTAGGTGCCTTTAGTTTTTTCTGTGATGATAAAATATGGCTTAATTCAGAAGTAGCTCATAATGTCCATTAATGAGTCAGATTTTAGGGAGTTTGGTACTTATTTTACAGACAACTTGTTCCTGCTTTTTCCTTTCCCTGGCACCTCAGGCTCTCTGCTCAATGGAGATCCTTGCACTTCCCAGCTCTCCAAGGTGGCCAGAGGCATTTTCCCTGGAGTGCCAGTTGGTGTAGCTGTGCATTTGCAGATGCACAAGTACTGAGGGATCCTGATTAATTATGCAAAGTTTACTTCTCAAGTAGAGTTGGTACATGTGAGTTCTTTTGTGTTTGTTAAATGACTGAAAAATGATTAAACTTTGCCTTTGGAAGGGAGGTTACTTGGCTGTATCTGTTTTTGCTGCCCTGGTGGGCTGGCAGGCAGGAGGAGGAGCAGTGCTGGATGAGGGCACCCGTGGGCTGTGGTGGCTGCTGTGCCCTCGGGGGGGTCGGTCCCTCTCCGTGGGCAGGGTGGGTGGCACTGCCCTCGCTTTGCTCCGTGTCTGTCGGCTCTGAGCATCCTCTATGGTCAGCAGGGATTGCTCAGGTGGGATCCCCCCAGCCTGCCTGGCACAGCACGTCCTGGAAAAGCCCCTTTCCCGCAGGGATAAAGCCAGCCTGGGCTCTGCTGTGCAGAGCAGATGAGTCCCATCCTTGGCTTTCATTCTGATTGGGGTCTCATGTCCTTCTTCACTCAGGTTTGCAGCAGTGTAGCCTGTCCTGCAGGTTTTATGGTTCAGCTCAAAGCCCATGGGCCTTTGCAAACCTACTGAGTGCAGAATTTTGCACTGATGAGCAAAGGAGAAGCAGGGTACCAGGAGACATTGTTTTTTCCAGCCTTAGGAGTCTGCTAGCAGTGGGGATTAGCAGAAGAATTTTCCCATCATTAGCTCCAAATTTGGCCCCAGAAAACTTTCTGTAATCCCTTCATCTGTTCCATTAAAAAAAAAAAAGAAAGAAAATAGTGTAAAATGGCCTCTGGCCCTGTTGATGAGGCAATCTAATCTACTGCAATAATTGTGGAAGAATGCTTTCAGAAATTGTGAATGCTGTTTGTTTTACCCTTATAGAGATGTTGTTTTCTCATTGTGACATGCTTGCATGAGAATGCTGGACTCTGGGATGAATGGTAAATATTGGGAGCTTGCAAAATTTGGCGTTTGGCATTTTTACCCTGTCACTGTCCATTTGATTTGCACCATTGAGGATGGAGTCTTTTGCTTCCAGTTCCTTTGAAATTTGTATCAGAGCATAAATAAGTTCATAAATAGGTAAGCTGCAAAACCAGACACTGTTTATGTCCTTGTACCGGTTGAGAAATTGCTGTGCACACTCAGGGTGTTCTTAACCAAAGTGGATCATTTACTTAAAATGATCTCTCAAAATAAGCCTTTAATTATATGGTTATGTAACATTTTTAATTTCTTGTCAAAATCAAATTTCCAAAACCCACCAAAAATTGTAGCATTATGTTTTTGTTTTTAATAGCTTTGCAAATCAAGGTTGCTGTGTCACCTCTGGTCGCAGTGGGTGGCACAAAAGCCACCACGGAGGCTCCAGCTCAGCCTGGTGTGTGTGATTTTTGTTACCGTGACCTGACGTCAAAATACTCCAGACTGAAGCCCTGTTCTGTCTGCTGCTGTGCACACACAGAGAAGAATATTCTTGTATGATCAATAAAGTGAGTGAAACTATTTGTGGGGATGCAGAGACTTATTGAAAACAGCATCAGGAATGGGATTCCCTCTCCCAGGGCAGGGCTCAGCCACAAGCCCATCACTCCCAGTCAGTGCCTGGACAGTAAAGGGCTTTTCCTATAGATTATTTACCTGTCTATTGCACAGTCAAAAAGGAAGCCTGCAGTCACTTTCACATTTCTGTTTGTCAAGGGCATTTTTGCTATAATACAAACTAATCACCATTGTGTATGGGATGTGTTTGAGTTACGAGGCTCAGATCAGTGGGGCTCTGCATGCATTGCATCATTGTTAGGATTCGTTTGTAAATAAGAAATGATTGAAGATAAAATTTTTAGAAATGTTCATCATCTTGTCTAAACAGTGTCTGTTTCCATCATGTGGAGTTCCAGCCTTGCATGCTGTGCCCCCCTTGGGAGCTGGCTGGGGTCCTGCTCGGTGGGCTTTGGGGGTGTTCAGCATTCCTTGGGAGAGGCTGAGCACCAGCAGGTTCAGGTTTGCTGAAAACCTCCATAGAGGAGCATCTGTTTTTAATATTCAGATGTAAAATAACCATCCATAGCCTGACTGACCTCACACTATGCAGATAGGTTTTAATTTTGCTTCCTGAGCTTATTGTGTGGAATGGAAACAACTTCAGTGTTACTGGGGCACTGCTGAGGCTTTTTCTTTTGAGGCATTTTGTTTCGGTGGATTTAACCCTTCTTAGGGGAAAATTTAACCCCCCATTAAAATGTTGCTTTTTGTCATGAGTGATCTAAATAGTGCAATATTAGGCTTCCCACTCAGAAGTTGGGGAATGCCAAAACTGAGGTTGCTGGCACTGCTTGCATGTATTTCTAGTCTTTAAAACATGTGCATGGTGTTTTCTGCAGGGCCTGCCTCGTTTTGTGTGTAGGACTCAATCCCTTCTGGGGTCGAGTTGTGCGTTTGTGGTGACAAAAACTATTTGTAAGGTCTCAGCCTCGTTTCTTCCAGGTGTGGGAAAACGTTTAGTGAGTAAGGCAAGGGTTGTGAGAGGGTTTTGTGGCAGCAGCAGCAGATAAATGTTGCCTTAGAGCATAAAACTGTCTCTGCTCCTGCCCAGGAGCTCCCTGGGATGGTGGTTAACCCATCTTAGCAGAGCTTTTCCAGCAGCGATTCCCTCTGTGTGTCTCACTTGGCATCGTGGGGGCTGGTTTGCTGAGGTTTTGGGCACTGGCACTTGGCAGGACTCGGTGCAGGCTGTGCTCTGGGTGCAATGAATCATGGAATGCTTTGGGCTGGAAGGAACCTTTAAGGATCATCTAGTCCATCCCCCATGAAGTTTAAGGAATTCCACACTGAGGAATGTAGAATCATTTAGTTGTAAAAGACCTTTAACATCACTGATTCCAACTATAAACCTGACACTGCCAAGTCCACCACTAAACCATGCCCTGAAATATATGAAAATATATTAAACACTGTTTGGAAGGATAGATAAGGTTTGGTTTACATGTGGCTTTTAAGGAAGAGAGAGGTTCAAACCCTCTTTTACTGACCATCCAAAATAAACCTTAGCTATTAATTTTCCTATTTTCCTTCACAGTTGGGATGATAGTGTTTCATCTCCCAAGGAAGCTGTCAAAAATCAAAATACACCTGTACCTGTTGTCAGGAGGGACAGTGTGGGAAGGTCTGGGGTGGAGGGGGAAGCTTTTAACTCTTCAGAGCTGAACTGGAGTTGTGTGCAGTGCATAAGGAATGCAGCCTGCATGGTGAGGATAGAACAATTTATTTGGTGTCTGTCAAAGAAGTGACCCTGCCCGTGCTGCCTGCTGAAGGAGCAGGTTACACTGAATTTGCGTTGCCCTGAGAAATGTACCTACACAAAACAGCGTTATTTATAGTGTTCCCTAACCTTTTAAAGTGCAAGACTTTGCTGCTTCAGTGTTTCCAGTGTTTATTTATCCGTGAAATTTCCTGGTATTCTTAAAAAGAAAGCTGGGAAAAGCAGGGAAGCTGCTGCAGTGTGGATGTGTCTCCAGGCCTGGGTCAGCAGCCAGATGGGAACCTACACAGGGTAATTTCACCGGTGTTGGGTGATGTGGAGCAGCAGGAGGGAGGTGTGAGATGTCTTGGTGTGGCTTCACAGAGGGTTGCTGACAGCAGAGGGAAGAATAAGGAGTGATCATCTTTGTGCTGCCCTCCAGGCTTTGTGGGATGGGTTTCCAGCAGTCAAACTGGGACAGCAAAACAAACTCCTTGTAAGTATTGGTGAGATGTCAGGTCTGTGGTAGCTCCCACTGAGTCCTTGTAAGAGTCAGTGGTGTTAAAATGGCTTTGGAATTTTTGCTGTGGAAGAGCTTTATGAGCAGGGGAAAAGAATTTGGTGTCATTTGGGCTTTAGAATGGCTGTTGCATGAGACTTTCTTGTATGTAGTCTGTGGAAACATGGGTTCAAATGATTAGCCTTCAATAGGTGTGTTGTAGACATGATAAATGCGCTTAAGGATTGGCTGTTCATGGGTGGAATGGAAACATGGCTTGAGCTGGGCTGTGCGGGGCTGCGTGGTTCTGTTCAGCTTTGTGGCTAAGACAGGGATGCTGCAGGACAAGTGTGTTTGTTCACCTCCTGTGTCATACAAAGGTGGGAAAGACTGCAGCTCCCTTGGGAGGAATGCTGGAACTCCTCTGAGTGATCCTGAGAAACCAGGACAAAATTCAGTCTGGTTTCATCCTTTGAAGAGCTGCCTGCAAAGGACGACCCTTCTGTAGGGTGTAGGGGGAAAAAAAAAAGAATATAGTGAATAAAGTCCACTCTTAAACATGAACCTGTAGTACAGTAGTGTGGAAAAGGCTCTGTAGGAGCCACTGGTGTTTGGAGAAGGTGCTCCTCCAGGACTGTTGGCACTGAGGAGGAGACAGCACTGAGGGTGATGTGGACCTGGGGAGGGGGCACAGAGGGTTGTCAAAGGTGATTCAAAGCACTGAGGAGTGAATCCCCAGGAATGGTGAACTGGGGCAGCTGAGTTTGAAGGAGAGAAGGCTGAGATGGGAACACAAGGTTCTTGAAGAGTGGTTCAAGCTGGTTCAAGAGGGGAAGGAGGCTTTTGGGAATAGGATGGAGTCGAGGTCAAAAGGAGCAGGAATATCCTTTCAACAGCAGTGTTGTAGCCAGTCAGGAGGTTGGGAAGGCCTTGGTATGGGACAGAGCATTTATTATTATTAGCTGGACTAGACAACTTCTTATTTTCTGCTGTGACTTTCTCCAGCTCTTCCTTTCCTCTGTCTTCTACAACTTGGCTTCCTTCAGACTTCTCATTCTGCTGCTTTTATTGAGTTGATCTTTAATCTCCCCTTCTGAATGTGTCTAATCCTCACTTTTGAAACCACCCATCAGTATTCCAGCATTCTCTTGCTCAACCAGTTCCCCTCCTGGGTCCTTTTCCACGTCCCTCTAACTCCAGTGTGTGCCACTGGGAAAGCACTGGGGTGCTGCAGCTCCTGAGGCCACTGGAGAGCCTTAACGTGGAAGAAACAGCATTGTTCTCAAAGGGCTCGGGTATTTTGGCTGAAACTTGAGTTTCATTTGTTTTTTTTAAATCCATCTGGAAGCACACATCCAAGTTGGGAACCTTGAGCCTGAGCTGTTAGAGTTTTTCATCATTTTAAGCGACTGAAAATAGGGCTCCTCGTGGGAAGCAACAAATGGCCTCAATAGCGGGTCGTGCTACCCAGCCTGTGTGTGGATTTCTGTTGCTCTCTGTGCACATAATACTTGGAGATGATGCTTTTAGTATTTTTTTTTACAGCTCGATGAAGCACTTGGAGAAACAGATAAACCAGCAAGGCACAACCTGGCTGGGGATAAAAGCGCCGCGCTCCTGCCGTGGGCCCGGGCTCCGCGTCCTCACACACACACAATGAGCCTGTCTGGCCTCTTGGCACGGGCAGCCTTTTTCCTTGAATAGTTCAGGCTGTAAAATAACTGTTCAACATTTGTCTTCTCAATTATGTGGATTTTTCCACAGTTAGTCAATCCCTACCTCACCCACCCCTGGTGGGGAGGGGGAAGCTGTCTCCCTTCATCTGTCTGCACGCTGATCAGAAATGCTGGAGGAATTGCCGCTGTGGAAAAATGGGCTCCAAACCTCTTTTTTTAAGCCTTTCAGGGCTTTTTGATAAGAATTATGATCTTAAACATCTTGTTTGTTAAGCCTTTTCTTTGGTTTTCCAGCAGGACTTACGGAGAGCTCTAATAAGGACATAAGCCTCAACTTTTCACACATGAGAGTTTCCCATCTGCTTCTTCAGGCGTTTGATTTAAACTGTTTAAAAAGAAAACAGAACCTAACTGTAATTGTAGATTTTTTTCAACACTCTGATGATTTTTTTCCATGTTAATTTAGCTTTTCCCCCGTTCAAAAAAATCTCAAATTGAGACCGTAGGGAGGGGATTTATTTTCCCAGCCTGCTTTCTTACTTTTTTAGGGTGTCTGCCTGTCATGCGTCGTAAAGAAGCAGGAAGGCACAAACCAGTCTGTTCTCCTTTACAGCCCCTTTTTGGTAAATCCCTACCTGTCTGGGAGCAGCTGGAATTCTATATCCTGACCTTACAGTCGCTGTTTTTGGAAAAGAAAAGCAGGGGATAAATTGTCCTGTGCAGAACAGCCGTTCCTGGAGGATCTAGGAAAATGTTATGGGAGTTTCTGTGTAATTTTATTTATTTTAACCTCATAGATGCACCCAGAGCTATACCTGGCTCGTTCCCCTGAATGGATTTTGGCTGAATCAGGAGTGGTTTTAAGGTTTAAGGTGGAGACAGGATCCCAAATGCCTTCTCTCCCCCCTAGGCTGGTGTTCACTGGGAGCAGGACGTGGCTGCTTCAGCGTTTTCACACGATGGCATATCGCTGTCTCTGGGCAGTATTTTATTCTCGAGTTGTTAAGAACCACTTAGGCTAAAAATAATGTTTTATTTTTAAATATTTGCTATTTGTGGCAGCGAAATACAGCTCGAGGGTTCCTACTTCAGTTTAGGCTTTGAAAGGCTCTAAGTTTAGTGCTTCCTCTCTGCATTCCCCTTCTCAGAGGATTTTTTTGAGGTTTTAAGGGGGACAGAAAGAGGTGGCTGCTCTGTCCCACATCACTGGCTGACTTGCTTGCCCAGGCATTGTTGGGGAAGGGCTGATATTCAGGCTTGAAAGGAGGTCCTGCTTGGTGGGAACCAGATGCTCTTGCGTCATGGTGATTTTGGTGAGGGGGCTGTGGCTGCTTAATAGGCTTTTAATAGATTTCCCAGAAAACTTGTAGGGTCGGAACCTGAACGGTTACAACGCAGGGGAGAAGAAGAAAACCGTGTTTCTGGGCACGTTGTTATCGTGAGGTATTGCTGGAATCTGAGGAGTGCTTTGAACTGGGTTTACTCACCACCAAGCTGGCTGGTGAGGGCTTTCCAGCAGATTCTCCTGGTTTTCCCATTACCTCCAAGAGTGTGTCCAGCTCATCTCTCCTCCTGTCTTTTCATGGAGAAACTGTCCAGTCTTTCCTGTTCTCCTGGACACTGGGTAGAATATATTGCTTCTCTGATACTTCTGTCGAGTCCTGTGGAGATGATGACTTACCATGCCCAAAATCCCTGGTTCTGAATTGTCCCACATTAGGCTGGTGTCCAACACAACTCACAATTCCAATTTGTTGCTCTCAGGAAGCTGGAGTTGGGCTGAGACAAGAGGATCAATCCATAGGTGCAGCTCTGTGGGTAGATTTGTCATGTAAGTTTTAAGTGTGGGTTTAAAGAAAGTTGAAGTGCCAGAGTTGTGCCTTTTACAGGGGAGTTTTAGTGTCTTCTGTGTCAGACCTTTTTGTTTAATTAGATGTGGCGTGAAAAGGAGTTTGGATACAGTGGTATGGGGTTGAGGTGAAGTGGGAGAGCAGGATATGCTGCTGATTCCCAGAGCTCAGCACTGAGCTGGAGGTGGGTTGATCAGGACAACCCTTCCTGTACCCCTGGAGGGATTGGGATTGATGTGTAGTGAAGCATTCCACGTGTGCAGCAGCAGGTGGGACCCTGGATAGATCCAGCGAGGAGGCTGATGGCGTCAACTCCCAGTGGTGCTGTGGAAAATCCCTTCTGGATTCAGCCCTGAAACACAGACCTGTTTGTGGCATCTCTATGGAAAATTGATAGAGCCTGTCGGGATCAGCCATTGACAAGGAGATTCAGTTCCTTGCTGGTCTGTCTGCAAGGATTTATGGAATGGCCTTGGGAACCAGCACCTCTCAGAGCCAGGGAATGAAATGCAGCATCCTCAGGGCTCTGACCACAGGAAGAGCAGGAAGCAGGACAGAGCTGCTGCTCTGAGTGCCCCTGAGTGGTGGATCCCTGTGGTGCAGTGTTTGAACGGGAAATGTGGCTCTCCTGCTTGTTTAAATACTGCTTAGGTGTTTGTTAAATCAGGGCTGGAAATCGTTGGGGTTGGGATGGCCCTCTGGGGATCTCCCAGTCCAAACCCCTGCCCAGGCTGGGTCACCTGAAGCAGGTGACACAGGAACGTGGTCAGGTGGGTCTGGAATGTCTCCAGACAGGGAGACTCCACACCCTCCCTGGGCAGCTCTTCCAGGCTCTGCCACCTCCATGGGACAAAGTTCTTCCTCATGTTGAGGTGGAAAGTTGTGCTTTAGTTTATGGCCATTGCTCCTCGGGCTGTCTCTGGGCACCACTGAAGGCAGGGATTACTTGGCTGTGCTCAGACACTTGGAATCAGAGTGCACACAGGCCAGGGCAGCTTGATGGAAGCAAAGGGAAGAGCTGGGAACAGTGGCTTCCTCAAAGCTTTCAGTCATAAGCTTAATGAATGTAAAATAAACAAGGGATTCTTTTGAAATGGTGAAGTTAAAGCTTCCTGAGATCACTTAAAAAGAGATAAAACAATTGTGCTATAACTTATTCTAAATTAAAATAAAATCAGCAGCTTCCTCATAAGCCTGAGTGGAATAAGTCTTGAGTGTGCAAACTTTTTGTTTGAATTGCTGATCTATTAAAATGTGTTATATCCCTGTGTATTCCAAACCAAATAAGTTGATACAGGTATTACCCAGTTCATGCCATGTATTGTGAAAAATACTCTGCCTTGCTGCCTGACTCCAGTCCTTCCCTGTGGCCCCGGGGAGCTCTGGGTGTGATGTTCCTGTGGCTCCCACTTGTCAGACACCAAGAACCAGAATGATCCTCCACTGTGACAGTAGTCCAGGTCTTTGATGTGGAAGGAGACAAATTCCTCTTTACTTTCTCCCAACAGTTTTATAAGAAACACTTCAGCGTGAAGGGAATAAATCACAAATGGTACATAAGGTCCCATAACATGAAGTGTCTGGCACCGAAGTGCAGGGGCACAATCAAATATGGCTTTTGGCTCCACCATGCTGAAACAGCTCCAGGGATGTTTGATCTCAAAATTTTGTTGGAAATTCTCTTACAGAACCAAGTTTGCTGAAAAATGCTGGGTTGAGTCCAGTCCTTAGTCTGAAACATCTGGGCCTGACGGCCTTGTTCCAAACTCAGGGTAGGAATTCAAGAGATACCTTGGTGATAAAAAGTGATGAATTTGGCTCCGAGGCAGTGAGGCCACGGGGTCCCAGTTCTGCAGGAGGATTCCCAATGGATTGGCCCAGGGACCAGAGGTTCCAGGGTTCCCCACAGCTGCTTAGCTCAATCTGCTGCATCAAGTGTGAGCAGAAATGCTGAAAGAAATAGTAGTTTCCAGTCCTGCCAGCGGTTTCAGAAGGTTGGGTTTGGTCTGGTTTGGGCAAACCCCACGTGAAAATAACATAACATTTGGTATAAACTCCCCAAATGTTTATTCTGTGTAACTCTGACCTTTGTAGTATTGAGGGAGAGGAGCAGCAAAAGGCAACCCACTAGCACTGAGAAATCCCCCAGGTCTGTGTGTGAGTGCTGGGATTGTGGTGCCCTGGGGAGAGGGGTCAGCATCAGCTCCTCCCTCTGCACACCCTGTGGAGCAAAGGAATTATACAGGAACTAAGAGGAACTGTGATAACTTCTGGGAGTGGAGAGAAGTTTTCTGGTTCTTACTGGTTGTTTGTCATGGGCTTTTTTTTATGTGAGGGAATTATAGTGGGAATGGGGTGATTTGGGCAAGAAACTTAGAAATTATTTATTTTACTATGTTGAGACTCTGTTTTTATATTGCAGAGGTGTGGTGTCTCTGCTGTATCATAGATAGTGGTGGAGGGGACTGGTGCCAGCCTTTGAGGTGGTCCTTGGCTTGAGCTAAAATCCATCATGACTTGGCTGAGCTTGGAAATCTTCTGGAAGGTGCTCCAACAGAGACCTGTTCTTTTGTCTGCTTCATTTGGAAGCTACCAATTCCCTGGGCAGGCTGTGCTTGGGCTTGCAGGGGTGGGTAGGACATTTCCTTGTTCCTGCTTCAGGGGCTGGGGCAGTGTGGAGAAGTGGGAGAGGAAGCAGGAGCTGCCCACTGGCACTGCTGGATTCAGAGCAGGACAGTGGCCATTCCAGGCAGGGATTGGGGTGTCAGCACTTCATTTTTGGTGTTCCTTGCCTCTTGAACTCCTGCATCCCCCTGGCATCTTACCGCTGTTAGTAAGGAATAACTCTGTTACCTGCCCTTACTTTGAAATATCAACACTTCCCACATCCCTGTGTTACCCACTTGCTGTGCAACAGGGTGTGGGTATCACATCACTGCAGTTGGGTTTGCCACCAGCGTTTGTAGATAACGTGGGGTTTTGCCAAAGAAAACCAGCAGTGTGAATTGAACTCTGAAGTGGCCTTTCCGAAACGTGGTGTTTTAAATGAATAGAAAATCAGATAAGCTGGGAGGAAAGCTTCCTTCTGGTTGAGCTTAGGACACAGGCTACTTTATATGGAATGGTACTTGTTATAAATAAGTATATTCACTTGGAGATTATTATTAGGACCGAGCTGCCTCAGAACACCAGCCTGTGGATAGAGAAGAGCTCTGTATATGGAATACATTGGGAAGGAATCCTTCCCTGGGAGGGTGGGCAGGCCCTGGCACAGGGTGCCCAGAGAAGCTGTGGCTGCCCCA
>JAWWEU010000041.1:10619884-10639058 GCA_035583155.1 Acropternis orthonyx
CTGCAATGGGGTCTCCCCTCAGTCTCCTCTTCTCCAGCTGAACACCCCAAGTGCCCTCAGTGCCCTCGCACACTGCCCCTCCAGGCCCTGAACCATCTTTGTTGCTCAGCTCCTCCAGAACTGTGACTCTGCTTTGTTTCTTTTGCTCCTGAAAACAGCCCTGAGTGTTTGGTTTTGTTCCCTAAGTTGACTTCTGATGGCCACTGCTGAACTCTTCTCCAATGAGTAAGTGCAGTGCAGTAAATAAAGGAAGGACTGATGTTCTGCATCCACGTCCTCTCATCTGAACTGTGCTCAGCCCAAGGTGCCTCTGCTGATGGAGGAGGGTCTTGACCATGAGATGTGTAGCCATTCCTGCCCCTTTTGGTCAGGAACACCGAGCAGTGTGGAACTGAGCCCAAGTTAGCTTGGAGTAGGTGTCCTGAGGCTTAGTATGGCCCCTTCATGCTGAAGTTTCCAAAGACAGTGTTTGATCTGTTTTGCTCTGCAATGTGCTCACTACTCCATTTCTCTTGCATTTATCTAATTAATTTTAGTTATCTCTCCACTTGTGCTCCCTTTTCTTGGCAGTCAGAGGGAAGCTGGTATCTTAATTTTCACTGGAAATCAGTTCCTTTCTTGGCACTTGTGTAGTTGATGGTGTAAATGAAATAGGTGTGTATCATCCCCAGATGTGGAGAATAAGAGAAAAATGTCTTGTGTGAGTTTCTGCATTTAGTACCCAAACCCTTCTTAGCAAACAGCTTTGGCTCTGGGGTCTGCTGTTTTCAAGTTGCATTCTGCACAGGAATGATACACGCATGGCTCTGCCTGATGCCCCCTGAGGGCTCCAGGAAGAGAGCCTGGTGCTAATAATGCCAAGGTTGTGTGTTCAGTCCTTGGAGGGGCCGCTCACTGAAGGGTCGCACTTGGCAAGATCCTTGTGGGTCCCTTCCAATTTGGAATATTCTGGGATTCTGTGAACCTGTTAGGGTCACACAGCACCGAGAGTGGTACCAGCATCAAGCAGCCCGTGGTGCCTGCAGGTCAGGCATCTTCTCCTGGGGGTGCTGAGGTTGTTCCTGAAGGTAATTCCTTGCTGAGAGCTCAGGAAAAGGAGCGGAGCGGGCGGTAACCTGGAAGCAGGGCCGGCGGATCCCGGCGCTCTGCATTCCTGCAGCTACTCCCCTTGGGAGCCCTGCAAGATGATGGATATTTCAGCATCTTTGTTCTTTGTTTTCCTTCTAACACTGGCGGCGTTTAAATCACGGGAAGAGAGGGCTTGACACTTCTCCAGTTACACAAACAAGCGGGGCTGCACTCGCTGAGCCCGACAGGGTTTTGCTGGGAGAGGTGAGCAGGGACCTGGAATGCTGTTCCCTGGGAAAGGTCTCTCCGCGAGTCACGGCGTGACACGGACGTTAAACTTGTAGGTATTGCAAAAATGGGGATGTTCCTGCAGAGCCTGGGATGCTTTCCAGTAACAGCTAAACAAGGAGCTTATCACCCTATGGAGCTCGGGACAGATCCCGGGAAAATATACTGTGTGTTGTCAGACACTTAACTCAAAGAAAATAGAAGATGTTGGCTTACCTTTTCACTTCTGCTGGTCCTTTCTCTTAAAATAATAATTCTCAGGGAAATATTAATTTGTTCCAGCTTCCATGGAGCAGCACCCCCACCCCCAGACCTCACTGAGAAAAAATACGATTGCGTAGGTGCAAAGCAGGAGATATCAAGTTGCACATTAATTTGGGGTTCTCAGCAGTAGCATGTGGGCTTAGAGAAACCCAAGCTGTGGTATCAAAGGTGCTCTCTCCTGCACACCTTGGAGCAGCTCTGTTGTGGCTTCCATGGAATAGTTGTGGTCTGGTGGTTGGGACTTGGGGCTTGCATTCTTGGCTCGCCCAAGGACTCACTGTGTGGTTTTGGACAGGGACCTCTACCTTGCACTTCGTTTCTTGACCCCCAGAAAAGGCATTTCCCCTGTGACGGTGCAGGTGAACCTGAACTGCTCTTCTCTGAAAGCCTGTGGGATCCTTGGACATGCTGGAACCTTCATGCTTTCTTCAACATGGTTCAGATGAGTGTGGAATTCCTAAAATATGGTTGTGAGGATGAAATCCTGAGTTTGTCTTGCAGAAATTGACTGATGGTGTCCTGAGCTTGTCCCAAATCCGACCAAATATTTGCTGGCTTGATGGGGAGAGAATCAGCATAATGTGGAGCAGGTGACACGGCAGATGGAGTCACCTGCTTCGTGAAAAATACTCTTCTGACTTTCTGGTTCTCATTTCAGAAGGATAAATTTGAGGAGAAGTAGGTCCAGAGAAGAAGTGGGGGCTGTTGAAGTCAGTGGGAAAGCACAGAGGGCTCTGGTGTTGGCTGGTGTAGCCTGGCCAGGTGTGGATGGATAGGAGAAATGTTTTGCTTTCTGTTGGTGTTTTGGCAGTAAAATACTGAGGAGGGTAAAAAACTATTGAAGCTGAAGAAGAATATTGGTTCAAGAAAAAATGGGAATGAACTGACCGTAAACAGTACAGATGAGAAAATTACCTTTTTTTTTATTTTTTAACTGAGAGATGGGAATTCTAAGGAAGCTTCCAGGAGAAGAAATGGGCAAAAAATGATCTGTTTTTAAGGTGGACTTCGGTTTACTTAAAGGTTTGTGACTTGACAGGGTGGGAACTGGCCTCAATCTCTGAGTTTTTCTAGGGTTTCTGTGTGACAACATGTGCTGTTCCTTCAGAGTAATAGAACCAGCTAAACCATGTTTAAAACTGATTATTTAACGTATAATCCAATACCAAAATAAAAACAGCTGTATTTTGAATCTAGAGAGTGGCAAAACCAACTGTCAACTCTTTCAGTTCTGTCATTCTGTCAGTAAATCTCTGTATTTTAGAAAGGCCTCTGGATTGTGTAATGCACAAAGATGAATCCAGGGGAGAAACCTGCAGCCCAAGCAGCCCGGAAGAAATTGTCCAGTCTCATCACAAGCACTGGGGGAGTGAAGATTATAAAGATTACCATTAATAATTTCTAACCTCCACGCACATACATTATGCTGCTAATTTTTTCCTGCTGCTGAATTCATGTCGACGTTGAAAGTATAAACAATTCCCTGAATAAAACTCTGTTTGGTGTGCCTTGTCCCGCGGATTAACAAATCTGATTACTGCATTTAAATTTAATACCCCAAAAATTCCCTACATGAATGATTCACTGTGAGGCTGTGAGCAGATGTAATTATCTGGGAAAACTAATGAATCATGTCGTTGGGATGTTTTTCCTTGCAGCTGTCTCCAATTAATACGTCCGTCAATTCTGAGAGTAACGACGTCGTAATCCCAGAGTAAGGTACGGACGGATCGCTCGTCCCCCTCGGCCTCTGCCACGGCCACGCTGAGGAGTGAGGGGTTCTTTGTTGCCTTTTTTTGTTGTGTTCTGGGAAAATCAAAAGCAGTGGAAGTACTCAGGAGCTGTGTCTGATTTGACTGCGTCCCTCTCACGTTTCCCTAGGCAGGGGTGCATTTTGGGGAGAACTTAAAGCTTTTCCGCGCTAATTTTGTCCATATTCTCAGCTGGGATCAGGGTGTTGGCGTGGGAGGCTTTTGTTGAGCTCTTTCCTGTGTAAGTCAAGTCCTAGTTTGCTCAGGGTGGTGCTTTGGTACCTCCAAGGGTGGATAAAGGAGTTTTTCCACTCTTCAGACAAGTGGTGGAAGATGTTGAGTCTTTAACAAAAAGCTCAAATGTCCTGTAAACAGCTGAGTGAAAAGAGTTAAGTATTGCAGGAAACTTCCAAAAGCCTGGAGAGGAGGGACTTTCTCCTGCCCAAGTTTTAGTGTTTTGGTGACCACATGGCCTTGCATCAGCTGGTGCTTGGCTTTCCAGCAAGTCAGTTCACTCCATAATTGTTTTATCTGTCAGGAACCCAGCTTTTCCCAGGATGGGGTGATGCAACAAGAGGGTGCCATGGCAAATGTAGGTGTGGAGTGTTGGTAAGTTGGTTTCACAACAAACCAAGGCATGCACAGCCCCGGGGAAGAGTTGCCAGTGCTGGCAAATGTGTTTGAATTTAATTGTGTGGTTGGTGGGGAACTGAGAGCTGCTGAAAGCGCTGTGCAAATAAACTCCACGGGTAGTTTACCGTGTTGCAGGATGAGGATCCTGGAGTGAAGGTGCCTGGAAGGAGGGATGTGGGTCAGGTTTCCAGGCTGTGGGTTAGCGCGGGCAAAGACCATGACTGCAGGACGTCTGTCCCCGCGCCGTGTTCCCCAGTCGGAGCCGAGGGATGCCTGTGGATGTGAGGAGCTGTGTGCAGGGCTCTTGGCTGAAGAGCTGGGCAGGAGCAGAGGGGATGTGTGTGCCTTGCTCCCCTGCCCTGCGGAGAGGGAAGGACAGGCTCCGTGTGGGAGCTGCTCCTGGCTGACCACAGCCCAGCACAGGCACGTGTTGTCTGCCTCGTTCGAAGTGGTTACCCCTGCTAGGGGAGAACTGGCTGGTTCCTTGTCCAAACTGAGCTCCTGCTGGGAATTGAGTTGTTCCACCTCAGGCTCACAATAACATTGGCTCTTTCCCGCATTGTGAGCCTGCTGTGGGCGCATTGATACGATCTCCTGCGAGGAGAGCCTGGCCTCAGACGAGGATTAAGAGGGAAACCGAGCAGATTGCAGGGTGTTAACAGCTTACTCGCATTCCTGGGGCAGTGGGAAGGGGGAAAAGAAGTGAGGCTGCTGTGATTTGTGAGGAATGTTTGCTTTGTGGTGCTCAGTGCTGCTGGACAGACGGTCCCCAGCAAAGCAGCGATGGCATTTAAGGTATGAGGCATCTGTCAGGCTGCTGGGTTTGGAACACCTGTAATTGCAATTAGCAGCAATGAACCAAAGAGTCACTGGGCTGGTTGGAAGGGGGGAGGGGGGAATGAGAGTGACCCCAAGTGCTGGAGTGGGGGGTGATGTGTGTGGTGTGGCCTCTGCCTTCGCACGAGGGTCGTTGTACGAACACCGTGGTTCATTTTCAGCCTGTCTTGCTGATCAAAGCCAGACAGAGCGGGGTTTTCCTGTGGACTGAGCGGGACTTCCTCCAAAAGGACTGCGTAACGTTTGTTTGTGAAGGTGCAAACCTGGAGAATTCCGGAGAGCAGGAGTTTGCAGAGGAGGAGCAGCAGTTTCTGCTTTTCCCAGTGCGAGTGCGATCGCAGATCCACGTACGGCGCGACCTCAAGCGCAGCGTCAGTCACCGAGCACAGAGAGGGGGCTGGTTTGTTGTACCACCTGTACCTCACTGTGTTCTCTTAGCTAGGTTAATAGCTAATTAATCTTGATTTGCTTGGATTTAAGAGGGGTTTTTTTTCTTTTTTGGCACATATGTGCAACCTATTGTACCATAAATCCCACACATTTCAGCAAATGTCATCCTGATTGTTCCCTACAGCACAGCATCCTACTAGGGAAACATTCAAGGTCAGGAACTTGGATTCCTTAACCACTGTATTCGAGGAAGCCGATTTATTGTTGTGTGGCAGCAGAAAAGGGTAATTTCTTTTGGACCTATATCACATTGGCAGCCAATCTGGAGAGGTCAGAATTGCTTTAACACCGCAGGTTTTCTGGGTACATTAATCTGCCTTAATGAATTAACTGTTGCACCCCACAGATACCAGCACAGGGCATTTCTGAGTGTTTAGTGCTTTTCTGTTCCTCTGGAAGCAGGGATTCTTTTTGTGCACTCACTGTTTGACCTGAGTCTCGTATTCTAAAATCGATACGAGTATTCCTTGTGCTTTTTCCTTCTGTCTGTTGGAGGGGTTGAAGCAGTTTGGCTGGGGCTGGAGGAAGTGACCTTCATATCAAATAATCCTGACGAGGCGAGTTGGGGCTTTGGGTAGCTTTCTTGTGGCTATTTGTGCTGTGAAAGCTGAATAAAAAATTTGCAACTGGAAGTCTTAAAAAGTGAATTAGGTAAGTGTTGACTCCAAAGAGCAATTAGTGTGTCCTCAGCGTGGGATGTTCCTTGTTTTTCCTTGCTGCTTAATGTATAGCTGCTGCACGGTGTCTGACCTTTTCCCTGGGGTTGTTTCGGTGGACCTGTGAAGGAGATGTCAGAAGGAAAACGTGAATTAAAACATCTTGTACAAAGGAATGACTTTCCTGTTCTTTTCCAAAAAAACTGGAAAATAAAAGGAGGGGGAGACTCCTCTCGTAATTTGCCACCTCTGATACTTTTATTTCCTGTTTCCTCTTGCTGTAGTCTTAATATTTTGACTTTTTCAGGTCTGTGTGTCCTAGTGGGTTGGTGGTGTGCCGGGAGCAGTGTCCCTGCTCTGTGTCTCTGCTCCGTGTCCCTGCCTGGCCTGAGCAGCATCACAGCAGAGCGGTCTTGTTTGTAAGGCCCCCTTAGCCCACAGCAGCTAAATGTTCTCTGTGCTGATCTTACCCTTCCCAGGTAAAACAGGGCTTATTTAAATGTTTTGTTAGGATGATCAGGTGGCTTTGGCTAAACCAAACCATCTGAGATATTCCAGTTCTCAAAATCTCTCTGTGGTTTGCTCAGCTCAAGAAAGCTCAGAAGCTTTTAATTTTCCTTTCCAGAAAACTTGGGGGTGGTTTTTTCTTCCTTACAGCCTGCTTTTGGAATACTTACTGCTGATCCATGGCTTTACAACCCAGAGTTGCTGGTTTCAGGGCTCCTGACAAGTTCCTGGGCTGCGCAGAGCTGGGCGGTGCAGCAGAGCCTCTTGTACAGTGCAGCCTTTCATAACCAGAGTGGGCTTGTGGTCATGTTGACAGCTTGACACTGCCATGGCAGTGATTTGTTAAAACTTCCTCAAACACCCCTGTGAGCAGAGCAGACAAAAGGGAGGCATGGGCAGGACCTCCCGGAACGAATTGGGATTTGAGAGGAGGCTGGGCTGGGAGATAATTGCAGGCGCTGCAAATGAGGGAGATGTACTTGGCACCAACATCGTGATGCTTGTGTAATAGAGATGCTTGATTAATATAAATTCTGTGTTGCAAAATATACTTTTGAGTTACTGAGTTTAATTTTTTCCAGTAGCAACAAACTATAGTGCAAGAGAGAGGAATCGTAATGGAAGAGAAGACTTAGGAGGAGCCCTAGAAAAGGTGCAAGCTCTAACAGTAGATCCTGAAGCAAAAAGAAAGCTCTGAAGTGGTTGAGGGTAAAGGAGGATTGGGGTTCAAGGGGGCAGGTGATGGCTCTGCCCAGCCTGGGGAGCACAGGGCTCGGTGCAAGGCTGGCACAGTGCCCTGCTCTGCACAGCCTGGCTGCTCTTTGCTCAGTGGGAATCGTAGCTGGGGAAGAGCCCCGTGATATGATCTCTTGTGAACTCTGTAGTGCTGCAAACACAAGATTAATGGAACCTCAATGGCACAAGCACAGGCGGAGCAGGGGCTCTCTGTGGGGCCCTGGCAGGAGGGCTGGGAGTGCTCTGGGAACACATTACATCAGGAGCTGTGTTAAAAGTGTGATAAGCATGCACAGCGTTCTGCACAAGTTGGGAGAGCTGGCACGGATGCATCAGCCCTAAAAGTACGTGACCTGCTGTTACAGACCAGCATCAGTGACCTAAGACTTGGAGTCAGAAGGTAATCCAGGCAGGAAAACTGATTTAATAGTAGAGTGGATCTATCCTGGGGTCAGAGGATAAAGGATCATCACTTCCTTGCCTAGTCCGGACTAGTGCTAAGTTCTGTTAGTGTCCTAAATTCATGGGGACTGACTCCTGCTCGTGCTGGGAGATCTGAATGAAAGGAATCTATAGCAGGTAAAGGTGAGTTGAAGGAGAAGGGTAGCAAGTGTACCAAAATACTCCGTTTTTCAAGAATAAAAAGGCTTGTGGAGAGAGGAGAAAAGATGTGTCAGTTTGGAGTGGATGGGCTCAGTTTCACTCAGGTGAAGCCCAGGATGCAAGCTGTGTGTGTCCTTGCAAGAGTTGGGCTGGGGTTTGGTGCATCTGGAGGAAACAGGGAGGGACACAGGGGAGAAGCCGTGGCTGGTGGCAGGGCACAGTCAGCAAGCGTAGCACCCTCTGCATGTGCTCTCCTGAGTTCTGTGTGCTCTCAAGGTCTTTCAAACTGTCCTTCTATGTTTTTAGCACTGGAATGGCAGGGTTTTCACGAGGAGCTGTGAAGGGGTGGACACTGCCTGCCTTTGGTACCATCCCAGTGCCACCAAGTGCAGCCCTGGCGCTTACAGCTCCTCCCTGTCTGCCACTGCTGTCAGACCTCCCCCTGAGCTGTGTCTCCTCTCTGCCTGCCCTCTCACACCTGGATCCCTGCACTCTGCGTTACAAAATCGACAGCTGTAGAAATTCCTTCTCGTTTTGCCTTGCACAGGGGCACTAGGGATGTGTCTTCGGGGGCAGAGGTCTCATCCCCCAGGGGCAGCCGGACAGGCAGTGCTGTTTTTCCCTGGCATTTCCCTGGATGAGCTGCAGCTGTTGAACTCGGCACCTTGGTCTTCCTCCTCCGGGGGCCGGTTGGTGGATAACCACCCCCAACTGGAATCTGTCAGAGCTGCTCTGACAGCACAGCCTGGTGTCTGACAAGGAGCTCTTGAGGACCTATTTATCATCCTGTGGCTGGAGGTCTGGTCCCTGTGCTGTCAGAGCTGGTGCTTTCCCTGGCATTCCTCTTGACTCCACGTGGGACACAGCACTGATCCTCTGGAGCCAGCCCTGCTGAGCTTCAGGGAAATCACCAGCCCTGAAGGAAAGCATCAGTTTGATGAGCTGTATTATGCTTGTGGGAGTCAGTGCTCCTGGGGGCTCTTCCCTAATTAATTGTTCAGCCTGGAGAAGAGAAGCTTCAGGGTGACCTAATTGTGGCCTTCCAGTGCCTGAAGGAGCTACAAGAAAGAAGGAGAGAGACTATTTGCGAGGGATGGAGTGACAGGACAAGGGAAATGGCTTCAAACTGACAGAGAGCAGGGTTAGACGGGATATTGGGAAGGAATCCTTCCCTGGGAGGGTGGGCAGGCCCTGGCACAGGTTACCCAGAGAAGCTGTGGCTGCCCCATCCCTGGAAGTGTCCAAGGCCAGGCTGGACGGGGCTTGGAGCAACCTGGGCTGGTGGGAGGTGTCCCTGCCCATGGCAGGGGGTGGGATGAGATGGTCTTTAAGGTCTCTTCCCACCCAAAGCATTCTGTGATTCCATGATAATTAATCCAAATGACTGCATCATTTCACCTGGCTGCTGCTCAGCTGTGCTGTACCAGTGGCAGGAGGGGAGGGTGACTGGGAACTGGGGCTTCTGGCCACCTAAGTCAGGCTTTGGCATGGCAGGCACATGCAGACCAGACATCTCGAGTGAATCGCTCAGTGTTGCTGTGATGCTGTTTTAACACACCTTTTTTTTTTTTTTTTGGTGCTTGAATGCATAAGTGACAAAACATCCCAGGAAGGGAACTGTGCAGAACAAATCGCTCTGAATGCCGGCTCTATAAAGTGGGGTGTTGCCCTGCCTCCCCTTTTTGTGGCCCCCCCCCCCCCGGGCACATCCTGGGGGGACACTCCATGGGAGCTGCTGGCCGCTGTGGTTAGCTTGCCCGGGGCTGTGTTTTCTTTAACAGCTTGCATGTGACAGATATTAATTTGTGGGAACTGTTACTCACTGTCCTAAAACTAAGAATGGAGTAATTGCCCGTTTCCTCAGCTTTTGATGTACAGAAGATATAAAGGTGGCTGCTGGTGTTCTCCAAATAACAGTGTCACGCTGTGGCCAAGCAAAGCCCTGCCCTGCAGTGTCCCAGTAAAGCACTGAGACTGCAGGGAGATTTTTGGCTGATTGCTGTGCCCTGGGGAGAAGAGTTGCTCTGCAGAGGGGAGGATTTGGGCTGCGGAGCTGACGCCTGCCCTGCCCCTCTCTGTGGGCAATGCAAGTTGTCCCAAAACTGGTGCCAGAACATGACTCAGCTTCTGCCAGCGTTGGATTGTGATTATTGCCAGGGCCTCGTGGTTTTCCTGTCCTGCTTTGGAGGAGCAGTAGTGGGCTCAGTTCTTGTCCCATGCTCCACGTGGCCCTGGGTGCTCCTGGGATGCTCCATCCCTTTTGGACACACCTGAAACGCAGTGGGCACGAAGGGCAGCTCTCCTTTAAATGAAACACTGTCCACCGTGTGTTTTCTGCTGATGGCATCCAAAGGGAGCACACCAAGAACTCTCCTATCCCTGTTTTCAATCAGGAAGTGAGGCTGAGACCAGCTAAGGAATAAATACCACCTCAGATGAAACCTAATCTGTTTTTAAAGAACTCCCTCCCACTGAAATGGAGCTTTTTTTTCCCTCTTGTTTTTTCACTAGTCCTCCCCTGAAAAGGCTCTCCTGGGGTATCTCTCATCCTCACTTAATGAGGTTGAGCTTTTTGTATTTTTTTTTTTATTCCAAGTTTCTAGAAGCTCCACGATTTTCCCTGTTATGCGTTTTTAATTCCAAATGCCCTAGTGAGCCTTTCCTGTTCTGAATCTCCAGAGTACTCCATGGGGGAAAATTTAAAAAATAACATGTAAGCTTTACATAATTTACTATGAGAGTAATTGGGTTTATACAGCAGTTCATAAACCTTTAGCTGGTAAAAATCAAAGTACCTTAATCTGAAAAGCAGATGGGGGGATGTCAGGGTGAAGGCTTGTAGAGTTTTTCAAAGACAAATTGTTTAATTCCATCACTGCTAGGAAAATAAATAGTTCTGCCTCTCGATTGAAAACAGAAACATCTCAGAAATGAGACTTTCTTCGCTTTCAAGCATTGTTAGCTCGACAACAAAGAAATCAAAAGGACCCTGGTGGAAAGATGTGATGGAGGTCTAGTTTATGAGAAATGAAAGGCGAAAGCCTCTAAACCACAGTTGACTATTCTTAGGGAATTTTCAAGTGCCTTTCCTCCCCTGCTTTCAGGGGCTGACACTCTGTACAAGGCATCTGTTTGGTGGGAATCAGCGATGCATGTGATGTCTGTAGGTCATTTCCTTCTATCCAGAGAGGTGGCAAGACCGGCCACAGTCTCTGCCTAAATACGGGAGCGATAAGTGTGAGACGCTGCTCCAAAATCCCACTTTTCAATGCAGCCCAACTGTTTGCAGTGGTGGATTGAAAGCTGGGAGCCATGCCTTGCCTGTGTAATGAAGGCTGCATTTGTACCCCCACAGTGGTGCTGCTCACAGACCAATCAGTGGTATCTCGCCAGCACATCCCCTTGCAAGTGATGGTCTTGCTTTAGTCGGGCTAATGGACTGATGAGATCACCTCTAATTTGTGTATCAAGCTGGTTTGTATCACATCCTTCAAATAAAAAAGAGAAAGGGGTGGTGGGGGCGTTGAAATCCCCACACAAACCCAACAAAACCCTCTTTATATTTTTTTTTTCCTTGCTGGACTTCAAAAGGCCGTATTGTACCCAGTGTGCTCTGCCCTGTGAAAGCTTGGAGCCATTACCGCAGCGACACACAGCGGAAAGCGAGCTCCTTGTGCTGGGGGGTTTCGTTTCCCCCAGAGTTACGACAGGATGGCACAAGGAGGGCTATCAGTGAGGGCAGGGGGACATTCCTGAGAGATGGATGCTGTGCTGAGCTGCCTGGGCTGCTGATCCAGGCTTTGATCCGCCCTCGGCATCCACAGGCACAACATCATCCTCCTTCGGGCAAGAGAACGAAGGAGACTTGAGGCAAGAAAGATGCTTAGAGCATGTATGATATTTTTCTAATTATTTAAACACCTGTAGCCCTAGAACTATAATAATACAGTTTCAAAGACCTCTGAGGGCATATATCTGGTTATTTGGGGCTGGATGGAGGTGCCCAAGCTTGGAACGTGGCAACTTGGTGCATTCAGTCTCATGGAGTCACAGAGTGGTTTGGAAGGGACCTTGAAGCTCATCTCATCCCACCCCCTGCCATGGGCAGGGACACCTTCCACGAGCCCAGCTTGCTCCAAGCCCTGCCCAACTAGCACTGCTTGAGGGGGCTGCAGCTCCGTTCAGGGTCAGGATGCTCGGGGATCAGGATGCCTGATCTCGGGGTGATGGTGCACAGCCTCTGTCAGTGATACTGACCCTTCTGAGGTGATACTGATGGTGATTTGAGCTCTTACTGGGAATTTTGTCCTGCCCCAGTACTAACCTGGAGCCAGGCAGTTTGCTTTGCCTGGAGGAATGTCTGTGGGATGAGCTCTGGGATTGTTCCGTGGCCTTGTGTTGCTGTTCTCTCCTGCAAGGATGTGCAGCACTAAATCCCACTGGATTATATGAGGTTGTATGTGCTGTTACTCCCATCATCTTAAAATTTCAGCTGCAGTAGAGGGTGAGAAACTTGATGGAAGTGAGAACAACCGACTTTAAAAGGCATTTAAAGTAGCTGAAGCCCACACATGACTGTGACACTGACACCTGAGAAACCAGGCTGGACTTAATCTTGCAAGTGTTCTGTGGACAAGAGAAGAAATAGGATAAATTCCCATGCTTCTGTGAGATTATTCTCAAAGAAGTCTCTGGGAGGCTGCTGAAGTACCCAGAGAAAAGCAGCATCTTCTGCCTGGATTGGGCTGTGCTCCCCTAGGTTTTTGTGTTGCACATGGCCCTGACAGCAGAGCAGTTCAGCAGACAGCACATTTTCTGTGTGTCTTCTCTTCTAAGTAACATCTCCAGCATATTTAGAGTTCGGAAAACAGGCATCAGTCAGAGAGTGGGGGCAAGCTGGAGAGCTGAAGGCTTTGTTCAGCTGAGATTTCAGAATCCACTGGGTATTACCCATGAGGAACGTGTTCCAGGCTGGCTGTGTGTTCTGATGCTGGTCCGAGAAGGAAGTCAGGCCTTGACAGGTGGGTTTTCAGTGCTCTGTTTGAGCCTCCTTGAGAAGGAACTGATGCTTAGTGATCACAGCTTGAGGCAGAAAATCAGACTGTCTGAGCCAATCTGGGCATCGAGTTTGAGGTCAGGGAAGGGAACTTGCCAGGCCATCCCTTTGCTCTGTGCCAGCGTGTCCCTCTCCTCAACCCCCCTCCTCTGTTTTACTCCCTGTTTCTGTTGCTGTTTCCTGTCCCTTTGCCCTGTCTCCTGGCATGGTGCATGTCCCTACCAGGTGGGACCTGGTGGCTGCACCCACATCGCACAGTGAGTGTTAAACCTTGGCAGTGGCAAGCTGGGCACGGGGTGCCACCCCAGAGGTGGTCACTGCTGGGGTGCATGGCCCAGCCTGCCCATAACTCACCCTCCTGACCCTGAGGGCTTCCTCAAACCTGCCCTGGCCTTGGTTGCAATAGTGCAGTGCTCTTGGACAGATACAGGAACATAACCCCATGGTGGCTTTGCGCTGTTTGGTTGTGCTTTTTCTGTTGTTTATTGTCCTTTACCCATTGGGATGCTTTTTTGCTCTGCTTCCAGGTGTTAAACCTTTGAGCAGCTGCCCCTGGACTGTAGGCTAGAACAGGTGCTCTTCTAGTGGCATATTGGGCTTTTTTTGCCATCTTGAGACCCTGAAATGAGCCTGTCCCAGGAATGAGCTCCATCTCTCTGGTGTCGTGAGCAATGAGTGGATATCTGTGCATGCTGCGTGGCAGAGATGTTGTGTTAACCAGTTGGATTATGCTCAGCATTTGGTATTAAGCAATGAAGGAGAAATGTGTTATCTAATGAAATATCTGTCACAGAACATGGTGGTGTGTCCTGTTCCAGTGTGACAAAAAGCAGGTGAGCAGGAACAGCTGCCCACAGCTGGAATAGCTATTAACAAACACGCCTGGCTGCCAGAGTGTGCTCTCTGAGCCATGAAACCTGATAAGACTCGATCTACAGCCCCAATAAAAGGAATTTTCATACACAATTACTTCAACTAGGTTTTAATCTTAAACTAGTGGCCTTTGTTGAAAGGTCTGCAGAGAGAGGACTCCAGGTAATCCTCCCACACCTCCCAGGGAAGGGCTGCATGCAGCATCACCTCATGGAAGGCAAGAATCAGGTGTGCTGTGTTGTCTCTTCCCCCTGACCTCTCCCTTCTGATGCCCTCGGGAACAGTTGGACATGGATATGTGTGTGGGTTTACCCTGGAGCTTACTGAGTTGGCGTGCAGGAGGTGGAGAGCAGAGTAGGAGAGGTTGGCAGTCCTGGTGGCCCAGGATGCTGTGGCAGTAGTGTGGGGAGATAACAACGTGCTCCTACACAGTGTGTAACAGGACAGGTATCACAGCACTTGTGTCGTGGTACTTGTCATAGTTTGGAGCCAAAGTTCAGTGTGTTTTCTTGTTCATTTAGGAACCAGGCAGGACAGACCTGCTGTGGTTCCAGTCGCTGTGCACCTTAGCAGGCTGGCTGTGTTACAGATACAGCTGGAAGAGGGTAAGGGGATTTTTTGGCAGCCTTCCTGCAGCAGCAGAGGGTTGTGGTAACACTGTTCATTCAACAGAAGAACTGAATTGGGTTGGTCATGCAGAGTGTTTGTCCAGTTTTTGGAAAAAGAGGACTTGGCCATGGTGTTGGACAGTGAAGGTGCAGAGATGGACTCGTGTCCGGTGGGATTTGATCAGTGGAGACACACTCAGGGAACCAGAGCTGAAAGAATAAAATAATCCTTAGAGCCCAACACACAAAGCTGTGCATTGAATGTTTGTAGGAAGAGAGATTTAATAAAGTACTTCAGTAAAACTCTAAGAAGCAATTGAGTTTGCCTGGGGGGTGTGTTGTGAAGGGAGTGCTGACAGAGGAGTGAACCAGCCGGGCCATTGTTGCTCAGATACCTTCTGTGCATCAGCCACTCCCTTCTCCAGAGCAGAGTTAAGCCTGAAGTTGCCTTTTTCCACAAGTGCTTTCCTCCTAAAGGAAAAAAATGAATAGCAAAAATGGATTTCTTTTTAGCATCTGACTTATAAATCTAAAAATCTGAACAAATAAATGCTTCAATGATCAAAAAATACTAACACTTTTTTGTTGCCTTGGCTGAGACACTTCACTAATATGCATTATCTTGGGGCAATCATGATTTTTCTATTTTTATTCATTTTACCATTCCACACCTTTTTGCTGCTGGTTCATTTACATCTGCATTGCTGACATTTGGATTTCCACTGAAGTTCAAGGGGAAGATTTTAAATCCTTGGAGCTCAGCTTGTTGCTTTCTCTCCCATTGCTCGTGTCCTGATGCTCGTGGCCAGCCACTGGAAGTGAGAGCCCAAAGGAATGAGGAGCTTGGCTCTCTGGGAGCTCACAGGGACTGAGCACTCAGCTCTCACAAGGCATTTTGGAAAAGTGTGCTCTGCTCGTGGAATTGGGCTGTTGGTTGTAGAAAGTGGTGCAGAATTCAACCATGTAACTCATGGTTGCTCACAGTGGGCGCTCAGGTGAGTGTTCAGGATTAAAGCCAGGTAGGAGATGCTGGGCTGGGTGGGTGAGGTTGCTTTGCTCTCTCACAGAGCAGGATTCCTTTTCAGAGTTGTCTCGAGGCTGCCTGCATTGTTTTGGCTTTTCATGTTGGCTTTCTTGCTGAACTGGGCTCGTAGTTAATGCTGAGTTTTGATTTCCATGACAAGTTCTCTTCTTGGAGATTTACAGCTCAGCTGCTTTAGTTTGCCAGGATAATGCTCTGGAATGCAGGTTGACAGTCCAGATGTGAAACCTTTCTCCTCTGAAAGAAAACAAAGGATTAAATGTGTTTTAAGGGGGGTTGACAAAAAAATAAATTTAAGATTGAGGCCCCGAACTCAACATCTGAAGTCTTGAAATACTCGTGGAGATGGGGAACTTCAAACTCCAAGACACTTGAGGTGTGTCATCGTGGACCAGGCTATGGGTCCCACGTGGCTTTTGGAGCACCTGCCACTGCCTGTACCAGGGTTTCCTGAGGTTTTACACAGTGAAAATAATCAGATCATGCATCTTCATGCAGCCAGTGCAGGTTGAACAGTGGTTGGGTATTGCTCTTGCTACAACGTGTGTAGCGATGTGGCTGCTGACTTGGAAATGGCTGAGTTTCCCTGATATTCATAGTTAAAGTAGCTCTTGTTTTCTGGTTTGATGAACTGACCCACCCTAATTTTCCTGATAACAGAAATGTCCTTGTTTTCAGGTGTGTGGAGGAAGGCTCAGGTGGTGCAGGCCTGTTCACCATCATCCCCCTTGCAGGGTAAAGGGTCTGACCAGGACACGGGGTCATGCCTGAACTGGAAAAGGGTGTCATAGTGGTGTTTAATGTCCAAAACATTTATTTTTAAGAGAGAAATATAGTGGCCTCGGCCAAGCCATTGAATCTGATCCTTTGTGCTCGTGGAGATTTGTGCAATGCATCTATCAATTAATAGCCATTTGGGTTTCAGAATTATTTGGGTTGGAAACGATGCAGCAAGAGTTCATTGTCCTTTCAAAGAAATGTTGAAAACATCCATAACTTTCTCCCAGCCCATGTGGGAAGAGCAAACATGAAGGAGCCTGTACTACCAGATGCCTTAAAATTGAGCTTGTAGCCTCAAAGATCAAAAGGGCAGATCTTACAGGGCAGGTCATTCTCTAGTTGCTTTTGGAAGTATAACAGGGTTTGTTGGGATTTATTAAAACTGGAGTTGTGATGTAAAAAGCTGGTGGCTCTTTATTTGGAACTCCTAATCCCATTGGTGTTCCCTTCAGATCAGCAGCAGAACAGCAACTCTGCAAGCAGAAGTTCTGTACATTCAGCTGATATTTGTCCTGCTCAGAAAGGTCTCTGCCTTCATACCAGGCTGTGGAACAACACACGAGTACAAGTATGCCGAGGAACAGGTTTAACAAGTGACAAAAATGGCTTATTTTTTTCCTAGCTAAAAATTAGGGGGAAAAGTAAAAACCCTGGGCTAAAAGTGCCTTTTGTAGTATCACTGTATTTTTTTTTAAAGTGGGATGTCATAAGCTGAGTGATTAGAAATAACAGCTTTGAGAATGCACACACACAGCCAGGAGGTGATTTTTTTTTTGCCATGTATATATTCACATTCTTTTTTTTTTTATTCTCTCTTTTTGGAAACAATGTCTTTTGGCTAAAGAAAACCATTGATGTATGACCTCTGGCTGCTGCACAGGTACCGTGCTGCCTCGTTCCCATACACCCTGGCCACCAAACTGCCTCTGCAAACAGTTGCAGGCAAAGCACAATAAAGCCCCTCTAATCTCTGCAGTTTGATAAACCCTGTATTTGTGCAGCTTGTTAAAGTGGAGGCTTAAGGTTTCCTTCCTGCACTGGAGTTCGTCACGCTGGAATTCAGAGCTCGTGCGTCGAGATCAAACCAATATTTAGCCATGGCCTTCTGAAGTGTCTGACAGACGGGGTTGTTCAGTGGCACCAGCCCCTCAGCTTTGTGCAGCCTGTGCCAATTAATCACTT
Organism: Acropternis orthonyx; assembly: GCA_035583155.1. NCBI lineage: Eukaryota > Metazoa > Chordata > Aves > Passeriformes > Rhinocryptidae > Acropternis > Acropternis orthonyx. The sequence goes on from JAWWEU010000041.1 coordinate 10,637,218, forward strand.
TTGGTCCCTCCAACAAATGAGCTGTGGAAAGGAGAAAATCAGAGAGGAGCGGAGCAGCTGTACAAGGGCTCCCTGTGTATAAGAGCCTTCCCTTGCTCTGCAGAAATCCACGGGCACGGAGCCACGCTAAACAGTGAGTGTTCAGCCACATCTGCAGAAAATCCATGGGAGGGCATGTGGAAAGTTGGCACAACTTTTGGTGGAAGGAAGTGGGAAGAAAGAAAATCATTAGCTAAGGCCAACCGGGATCTGTAGACTTGAAGTCGTCTTATCTGTGGAAGTTCTTCTTCCACCCTTGTGTTGTTTTAACCACTTCTCTGAGTAATCAGAACTTTTCCCACTGCTGCAGACTGGGAAAGGAGTATTTTTGAGCCATCAGCTCAAGAGAGGTTTTCCTCTGCTTTTGGCCTGACTCCTGGGCACGTGGCTGGGCAGGTAGGACACCACAATTCCAGTGATGTCCAAGGAGTGCCATCACTGCAGTGCATCTAATTCTTGCTATTTGCCCAGCTCTGGACATGTTAGGTGGTGTATTCCCCTTGCCAATTTAGTCAATTTATCATTGATTCCAGGAGAGCTTGATGAAGCGTGTCAGCTAGAGATTACTCCCAGATGCCTGGGTTGACCTTAGCTTTTATCAGCTGCTTTCAATACTGTAACCATGAAGCACTTGCAAGTTTTCTGGTTCCTCCCATGATTGATAGACCAGTTCTGAAGTGGCTTTCCTGCTCGTTTGGGATCCAAGAGGATAATGCCATGCAGCTGTCCACAGCATGATGCTCTTGTGGTGAATACTCTGATGCTCTCTTGGCTGATTCCCAAGCAGACTGTTTATTGAAATGGCAGTTGTGTTCTGCAGGCTTGACATCACCCCTGGTACTTGGTTCTGCAGTTTCCTCTTCTCAGAATATCTTGATCAAACAAGCCCCTTAATGCTCAGGTGGGACTGAGTTAGTTTAGAGGAGGTCTGGCTGTGGCTGTGCAGACCAGCAGTACCTGTTGGCTGGTAGAAATCAGCTTCTAGCAGTTGGCAGAGTGTGGTTTTGGTGAACTTCTGTGGAGTTCTTTTCTGCTCCTACTGCTCTAAGGGATGGGCTGGTGAGGAAAATCTTTCCTCCTGGCCTCGTGACCCCTTCTGCTGTGTTCCCAGCATGCTGTCACCGATGGTCATCACGTGGGTGTGGGCTGCAGGGTGGCATCTTCCTTGGGGCTGTCCATTAATGCCATTCAAAAAGTTGTGTGGCCTCCAGGTGTTCAAGATGTTGTGTGAATTCTGAGAGTCCTGGAAGCCTTCCATGAACGGGAAGCAGGACTTGACCAGTGGAAGTTTTTTTTGAACTAGATTTTGCATCTGCCGCTGCGTGATGTTGGAGTTCTGCAGAGGGAGAGCTCTTGGTGTTGGAGCTGCTCCTTCAGGGACAGCGTGGAAATCAGGTTGGTCTGTCTGGGGGAAGGTGCTCGTCAGATTTCAGGGGTGTTTTCATTAAAAATGAACAAGAAACAACAAACCCCATCTTCCTTTGAAGGGTGAGGGGGAGTGGTGGGTGTTGAGCCCTGTGCTGGGGTGGTCACCCTGGAAACCCTCTGGAGTGTGGCAGGTCCCTGTGTTGGTACCACCGGAGAGGGACACTGCCTGTTCCAAAATGAGTGAAGGTGGAAGGGAAAGGGGAAAGGGAAGAGGGGAACAGGGGAAAGGGAATGGGAAAAAGAAAGGGAAAGGGAGAGGGAAAGGGAAAGGGGGAGAGAAAGGGAAAGGGAAAGGGACAGGGAAAGGGAAAGGGAAAGGGAAAGGGAAAGGGAAAGGGACAGGGAGAGGGACAGGGGAAGGGCGAGCGCCAGGG
>JAWWEU010000041.1:10645723-10660495 GCA_035583155.1 Acropternis orthonyx
GGCAGCCACAGCTTCTCTGGGCACCCTGTGCCAGGGCCTGCCCACCCTCACAGGGAGGAATTCCTTCCCAATATCCCTTCTATCCCTGCCCTCTGGCAGTGGGAAGCCATTTCCCCTTGTCCTGTCACTCCAGGCTCTTCTAAACAGTCCCTCTGCATCCTTCTTGGAGCCCCTTTAGGCACTGGAAGGGGCTCTGAGGTCTCCCTGAAACCTTCTCCTCTCCAGGTGAACACCCCCAGCTCTCTAAACCTTTTAATGTGTCATTTGGAAATGCCAACCTAAGCGTGACAGAAGGACCTGGAATGTGTTCATGATCCAGGGTTCAGACCAGTCGCTTCACTGTTCATTTTCCATTTAAATAAAACTTTGAAAAGGAATATTTAATATTTCTGTGCTCACATCCCTGAGCAGTCTTGTCTTGATCTGGGACTGTCAGTGGATACTTGAGTCTTACAGAGTTGGCTGGAGGCACTGATAGTGCTTCAAATCAAGGAGCAGGATTTTTTAGAGTCCTTGTGTTCAGCTCTAGCTTAGAAGCTTTAATTTCCTGGCTGTGACAGCTGATACAGCAACAAGTTCAGAGCTGATTAAGTGATTTCTGTATTTATCTTTATGGGCAAAAATATGTCTTGTTTAATACAAAGTATTAAACAAATCCAAACTTTATTTGGCTTTTGGTTTTGAGAAAAATAGCTAGAAGGAGCTTTCCCTCACTTTGCTCAGGCTTTCTGCAGTAAACACTTCCCCCCTCCCTGGGAGGCAGAGTCAGTGCTGGAATGGGAGAGGCTGACTGTGCTTCCAGCCTCTCCCACCTCTTCCTCAGGGATGCTGCTTCTGACCTGGACCCACACTCAGCCTGGCTGCCCTGTCCAAAACATGTTGCCTAAGATCAAAAACTGCTGCTGAGGTATTTTTAACAAAAACAGCCCAATATTTCAGAATATATCAACCTGCATTTTTCCCTGTCATCTCCTGGCTTTGCTGTTCCCTCATTGTGTGGTTTCTTTCTAAGTCCCATGTGTGGAATTCATCCCAGTTTCCCAAAGGGGTGCCCATTCCCTCTCCATTGCTGGTCCCAGAGCTGCAGGAGCAGGGGCAGCACTGCAAACAGCCTTGTGTCCACAAAATGAAGACCTTGCCTGACTTTTGTCCTGGTTTCAGATGTGCACTTATTCACCTCGGATCCCACTGTTACTTTAGCTGATACATCCCAGGTTTCTGAAGAAATCCTGCCCTTTTGAGGGCTCTATCCCAGATTTCACAGCTTTGATCACCAGGAAGAGCACCCACATTTGTAGGGACAGGTTGTGTTTCCCTGCCACAGGAATGGGGAGAGACCTGGTGGTGCCCGCCTGTCTCTGCCTTCCCGTAGGGACCTGGCATGTCCCTGCATGGAGTGTTTGGCTGCCTTGGCTGCTGGGCAGCTCCAGAGCCAATGGTCCTGCCTGGCTGGTGGCTGTCACCTGCACAGGGACACGTGTGCAGGGTTTGGCAAGGCTGTGCCACTGGTTTTGGAGCAGAAGTCCCCGCTGACAGAGGAGCTCCCGTCTGCGCCCACCTTCCGCAGCGAGCGACCTTTAAACTTCTCCCTCTTCAGCTGCACTTGAATGACTCAGATTTTAATTCTGAGGTTGTGCAGTGGGTTTTATCTCCTGCCTCAAGTTCCTGCTTCCCTGAAAGAAGACCTTGGCTAAATCTGTGTTACCGGCTGAGTTGTGGTTTGCAGTGCAGTGTTACAGGAACGTCCTTTGGAAGGTCGCCGGCAGCCCTTCGGCAGCCAGCCCGCCTCTCCCGTCTGCTCCCTCCTGCCGGGGGGACTCGCTCCTTCCCTCTTTTCAGGGGTCTCTCCAGTGTTTTAAACTTGCTCCTTGCATAGTCAGAGAAATGGGAGGTGACAGGACATGAAGGGCAGAGGGGTTTGCAGGTGGCTCACCCGGCAGGAAAGGTGGGAGCCTGCAGAGAGCTGACGGGATTGTCGGTGCTCTGAAAACTTCCTTAGCTATGGGCTTAGTTTTTGCTGGACCAGCTCTGCCAACCTTAGAAATTCATTGCTAATTTTCAACTCAGCCTTGTACAGCCTCTATTTCCCTTGGGTTTCCTTTGCTTCAGAGTGGGGAGAAGTTTTCTCCTTTGCATGAAGGTGGAGAGTTGCTCTAAACCCAAGCGTCACCACGAGCTGGTGAGGGTAGAGGGGTGGATGTTCCTGTGCAGGTCTGGGTGCTGTTGGTGGGTGTAGAGGGTGGGTGGATGTTGCTGTGCAGGGTGTTGGTGGGGGTAAATGATGGATGGGTGTTTCTTCCAGGGTGTTGGTGGGTGTAGAGGGTGGAGGGATGTTTCCATTCAGGCTGGTGTTGGTTGCAAGAGCACTCCAGCCTGGGGAACCTGCTGGGCTGGACTTTTGGTTCAACTGGTGGTGGGGTAAGAACCTGCCTGTGCTTCCTTCCCACTCCAGCCCCAGCACAGCTGCAGAGGGAAAGACCCTGCTCAGACCTCCTGGGTGTGCCATGAGCACTCCAGTACTTCTCCAGGTCCTAACTGCACGTCACATCAAAGGGCTGGTTGGTTGTGAAGCCTTGGGCTCCGTGCCCTCCTCTCCTGGAACCTGATCTTGTCAAGAAACATATATATAGAGAGAGACAAATGCCTCCTCCAAGCTGTACAGGCCAGGTCTTTGGGCTCCTGAGAGGGGGATGGGAAAGGAGGGGCCCTAGAATAATCCCAATTGCAGTGCCTTGGGCTTTGAAATGATGACAGAAAATTTTCCTGCTCACATTTGTTCTCATTTAGTTCCAGCATGTTCACCAGGATGTTTTTCAAGGAGGGTCTGGTCAGTGTTGGCAAAGGAAAGTCTCTTATTTCCCAAGCATTCTTATCACTTTGTCCTTGACAACGATGGGAACTTTCGGCACTTTTTTACATTTCGAGGCAAACATGAGCAAGCCTGCCCTTGCAGGCAGCATTGTCCTGCTCTTCCTGAGTGCTGAATCACGCAGGGCAGATAAAGTTTCCCCAAAATATTGTTGGCTTTGCAGATGTTAGACCTGGGAGAGTTGGGTGGGAGCAGGAGGAGAGTGAGTATCTGAACTACAAGCTGAAAAAAACCCTTGCAGCTCAAACAAAATCCCTGCCATCATTTGGGAAAATGTGTTTTGGTGTGGGATGTACAATAAAATCTGGAGTATCATAAACAGCTTCATAAATATGGAGAGTTTGTGTCTGGAATAGAGTGGTAGTGGTGGTAGGGGTGGTGCTGCTTACCCACAGGAGTGGTGGATGGGTCAGCTCCAGAGGATAAAACACAGGGTGCACATGAGGGAAGCAGCTGATGTTTGCCCTCTGCCCTCCCTCTGTGTGAATATGGGGGTGGTTCAGGCTGTGGGATGTGAATCAGGAGCTCATGTTTTAAGAAAGCTGTCTGTTTTCGAAGTACAGGCTTTTTCAGATGTTGGTATCGTTTTACATAGGGATTCACTGGAGATGACAGTGTTTGTGGAGCGGACTGAAACATGCATTGGAAGGATGATGCTTAAATCTCTCAGCTCTCCAGGAGAGTAAAACCTCCGTGCTACATGTGCCTTTGACATTTCCTTTGTGTCTGCAGAGCTTTGATTATTTTAGATGTGTTTTTTGTTATCTGTATGTGTGATCAGACTGGTGTTATCTGCGTGTGGATACAGTGCTTGTTTCTTGGTAAGGCTGAGCACATAAACACCCTCCAAAACTGATATGTAGGATCCAAAGGAATGGGCTGGAGTTGTGTCAGGGCAGGCTCAGGTTGGATCTCAGGGAAAGGCTCTTCCCCCAGAGGGTGGTGGGCACTGAGCAGGCTCCCCAGGGCAGTGGGCACAGCCCCGAGGCTGCCAGAGCTGCAGGAGGGTTTGGGTGATGCTCTGGGGCACAGGGTGGGATTGTTGGGGTGTCTGTGCAGGGCCAGGAGTTGGACTGGATGATCCTGATGGGTCCCTTCCAACTCAGGAGTTTCTATGATCTGCTGCTGTGGGAAGGTGAATGTTGGAGGAAACCATTCCCATTCTGGTGCTGGTGTTGAAGGGATGGAGGCAGAGGGGGGCAGGTGTCCTTGGGATGCTGCAGGAACTAATGTCACCCACTGGCACTACCCTTACAAGGACAAAGTTTCCTTCTAGTGTCACATGGAAGTTTGGAAATACAAGGAATGCCCTCCTCAGTGTCATCCCCTTTTTAGTAGAGGTGTTTGGGAAATCTCTTGTTTGAGGGAATACAGTCAGAACAATAAAGGTTCATTAATAAGGGCCCTGTCCTGTCGATGGGACTTGTGTTCTTTAAGTGTTCTTTAACCCTCAGCCAGCATCCATCCAGGGTTATGATCCATAAAGATGGGCAGAATACCAGTATATCTTGCTGACTGGGTGCTGTGTGCTCTAACTTCTCCTTTTGTTGCTTACGGGCTGTTGACCCCAGGAGTTTCATCAGGGCAAAGATGCAGTGCCAGGACCTGCTGGGGTACAGAGCAGCTGAGGGCACAGCACCCACCAGCGGGCATGGCCACTGCCCCAGTCCCATTTCAAAGACAGACTGGACTTCCTGAGACAGTGCTCAGTAGTGGGAAGGGGCTACAAGTGTCCCCAGAGCCAGATGCTCTGCAGTAGCACTCAGGGTTTGGCTGCTGCGCCCCCCTGCTTTGTCCTGCCCAAGGAATACTGTTCCTGCCCACAGAGCAGCTCGAACACGCCGTGCTCAGACCCCGGGCACGAAGCACTGGCCGTGTGTTCCGAGGAAATTAGAGCGTAACAGTCAGTGAGAAGGAAATTTAGTGCCTGAAAGTGGCTTTTGATTTCCACTGTTAATAAATCCCAACCCCCCAACTGCTTTCAGTGTAATCCTTGTACCTGCTCTGATTTCCCTGGCGAAATTAAAGCAATTGGTTATAGGAAGTTGAGAGTGTGTTGGCTTGACGTTTTTCTTTCTCCTCTCTTAAAAATAGATGTAGGAGAAACTTTGCCCACTTTCCTTTTCCCAGAGAACCATTGGGGCTGGAAGGAGAAGTGCCATCCCTACAGCTCCAGAGCAGGACCAAGGCAAGACTTTGTAACCTCCTTGGTTTAATGGTCAGGACCACAGCGAGTGCTCTCAGAAGCCTTTATGAAGATCATGGTTCTGGATGTGGTTTAATGACCATGTCGTGGTTGAGTGTTATGTTCCATTCCACAAGTCTTAGGAGGAGCTGCTGAGGGAACTCAGGTCGTTTAGTCTGGAGAGGAGAAGGCTCAAGGGGGACCTCGTTGCCCTCTACACCTGAAAGGAGGGTATAGTGAGGCGTGAATTGGTCTTTTCTGCCGTGTCTCACATGAAAGGATGAGAGGAAAGGGCCTTAAGTTGTGCCACAGGACGTTCAGATTAGATATTAGAAAAAAAATTCCATGGAAAGTGTTGTCAGGTATTGGAATAAGTTGTCCAGGGAGGTGGTGAAGTCACTGTTCTCTGGAAGTGTTCAAGAGCTGTCTGGATGTAGCACTTGGGGTGATTGTGGTGGTTCTGGGTTGATGGTTGGACTGGATGATCTTGCAGGTCTCTTCCAGCCTTGCTGATGGTGTGATTCCATGTGCCCTTACAGTGCCCAGTGCTTTGGCACCATTTCATACACTTGTGATGTGCTGCCATCACCTTACACTCCACGATTGCCTGAACTGGTGCTGCTGTCTCAGGCTGTATTTTCCCCATTTCTCTTGCAGTGGGGAATGAGCCGAGTCTGAAACCTCTTGTGGAGTATTCCCAGGATTTGGACCTTTCCATGCTCAGTGCTGGCCTGTCCTACCAGAGGACAGAAGGAGGCAGCTGGTTTCATTCTGGAGCCTCCAGCAGGAGCGTGCTGTTTGAGCAGGGATGCCGTGGGGCTCTGAGATTAATGCTCATGTTTCCCTCTCCCCAGAGATCATCGACGACCTCACTAACCTGGTGGAGAACACGGACGGGCGGCTGCGCAACCAGACACGGCACGTGAAGATGGTGGACAAGAAATCTTCGTCCTGTGGTAGGAAATGGCTTGAGCACAAACCAGTTAATAACAGGGCAGTTATTAATTGATTGATGATGTGCAGTTTTTAACTGTTACTGATTGGTGTGCAGTTCATTCCCCTCCCCCCACCCCAGGACAGGTTCTTTTAAAGCCAGAAACCCCACCTCTCCAGACTTGCTGTGGGTTTGAGTCTCTGTGTTTGCTGCTTGTTGGTGCAGTATAATTTCCTTGAGCCATTTGACTCCAGCATTGCACAACGTTCTGATTGGAAATTGCCTGAAATTAGAGCGGTGCGTGATAATTGGGTTTACACAAACTTGCTACCAGCTCTCACAAACTGGTCACAGCGGGGAGCGTTTCTGGTGGTGTCCTGCAGGAATGTGTCCTTAACCAAGCATTCAGAGCCTGCCAGGCATGAAATCCTTCCTGGGGATTCCTCAAGCTACGTGCAAGCTGGTCAAGCTAACCTGGTGCCCCTTTCCATAGAGCCAAAGGCAGGTTATAATCTCAGGTGAGGGAGGGCAGGTTTTCCTCTGCTGGATGAAGAGCTGGGACTGCTGGCAGTGACCAGGGGACGATGCTGTGCGTGATGGCAGAAAGTGTCTCCATGCTGAGAGGGTGATTGATGGAGGGATGAAGTCCGTGGGGAGGTGGTGGCAGTTCACTTCTGGTTCTGCTGTCTGTGGTTCATTTTTGCCGTGCTAGAAGGCTCAAAATGCTCTGTAGAAATTTGACTTACAGTCAGAAGTTGCTGAAATTTGGCTTCTGTAGTTTAGTAAAGAGAGAGTCAAGAGCTGACTTGATCACGTACCTGTGTGAGATTTTATCCTGTAGAGGTGAGTATCTGGCAGCAGAAGCTCCTGAGGTCAGGCTGGCAGAGGCATCTTTCAAGCACTGACAGTATATTTCAGGGATTTATTTGGTTCTCCATCAGTGATAACGTTTTGAAAGCTTGGTTGATAGAGGTTGATGAAAAAACCTGTGGCTTCTTCGGGAGGTTAAAGTTGACTTGTCAGAGGCATTTGTCTGTGATTCTTCTCATACCAACTACAGACGGAACTACAGGCATGACTGCAGAGTTCATGACTGACTCTTTTATTTTAGGTCTTTAATGCTGATGCAAGATGGATTTAATTTAAAATTAAGTGCATTTGAATGATGCTGAGTACCCCTGTGTGCCTTTGGGGTCTCCCCTTAATTCCTGCGGTCTGGTTTTCTGCACGAGCGCGGGGACGTGACTCTGCAGGGCAGGCAGAGACTCCCATTCCACCCAGGAGGGATTTCTCCTCCCTTTTTTATGTTCCTCATGCAAGTGCACCCCAGGCACGCTGCTGGATGATGAGCTTGTTTCTTTAACTCTGGAGGGCCGTTCTGGCTGCCTGGGGAATTTGAGAGGAGGAGGAGGAGGAGGATGGGAGAGGCGAAGGCTGGGAGGATCGTGGGCTGGATTCCTTGGGGGTGACCTCTCTCACCCTTTCCACACTGGAAAACATTTCTCTGCAAGGGGTGGTGAGAAGTGCTGCCTCTGGTGCCTCTTCCCTCTGCTCCAATAGGTCTTCCTGTGTTTGCATAACAATTTGGGCATATGTAAACACGGGATTGCCTCAGATAGCTGCTTCATTCTGCCCAAGCACGAGTTTTATCACAATAATGCTGGAAGACACAGGCTTTAATGGCATTTTCCCCATCCCTTTTCCACCCTTATCCCTGGCACTGAGAGCAAACCGGTGTATTAAGGTGAGAAAAGCATATGATTATTCCTTGAAAAAAGCCAGGCAGCAGGAAAACTGGCACCTGCTGGGCAACTCTTTTAGAGTGCTTTTTTGCCCCCTCCAGCATTTCATTTAAATTGATAAAACCTTCAGTAACTCTTTGGGTTTGGTGCTTTCCTTAGGATTTAAGCTGGAGTGAAGTGCTCAGCCTTCCCCCTTGCCCACCCTGTCCTTGTTTCATCCCCAGCCTCCACATTATTCCAGCATGTGCCTGTTTCTGGGTTTTCCCCTCATTTTTGAAATCTTAATGTCTCTCTCTTTCCCTGCTGAGTGCCTGCACTGGAGCCACGGGCTGTGGGTGCAAGCGGGTCACACTGGCGGCAATAGCGGAGCAATCGCTGTTTTACAAGCAAGAATGTCATGCATTAACGGGTGTGCCTTTGTTAGCAGCCAGCACCGTCATAAAATCAAAGTATTGCCGATGAAACCCCACTTCAATCAATATTTCAACATCTCTGTCTCTTGTGCAAACACCGTTCTGAGCTTTGGAGGCTGTTCCCAGTGGCCTGTGCCGTGTCGGTGGTGCGTGCCCGGCACAGGTCGCTGCGGGTGTGGTGGCATTGGTGGGAGCAGCCCCTGCCCCTCTGCCCGTCCTCGGGCCTGGCAGAAACCTTCAGGTTGTTTTGGCTTGGTTGGTTCATTTGCAGCTTGTTTGCAATGCCATTTTTCTTGCTGGCTCAAGAGCTGTTGACAGTCCCAGCCTTTGCCTCTGCCCAGGGAAGGCCGTCCCGCTCCGAGCCCGCCTGCCTTGGTGGCCCTGGGCAGCCCCACACTGGTGTCAGTGGGAATTCCCAGGGATTGCAGAGGAAGAATAACCATTGGATGTGCTCAAGCCTGCTGCATTTATGAAATTATTGTTGAAAATCATCAGTCATCCGCAGGCAAATGTTTGCACGCTGCTTGGCATTGTTTCCTTCCTGCTCAGGGGGTGCTGGGCATTAGGAGGGCTGGGAGGACATGGAAGTTTCTGAGATTTCAGAAATTTGCATTGAGCTTTCACCAAAACGTTCACACAAGTCATTAATCACATGTTAGGCTGCCTTTGCCAGCTTTGCTCCCTGAATGTCTGAATGCACGACTTTTCAGTTGTGCCACTGATGCTCTTTGGTTTGTTCATTCCCTCTCTTCCAGTGTGGGCACTTGTAGGGGTTTGTGCAGAGTGACACTCGTTAACAATTTCTCGATAGTTTTTAAATGAGAAACTTAAACCCTTAGAACGTCCTCTTAGTAACTGAGTTTAAAAACAAGCAAAGAAATTAAAATATAGTCAAGGTTGAGATGCTGGAGGGTATTGTGGCTTAACCCCGGGCAGCTGCTCAGCCCCACAGAGCCACCCACTCACTGTCCCCCAGTGGGGTGGGGGAGGGATTGGAGGGGTTGCATTGGACTCATGCAAAAGAGAGAAAACACATGGCTTGAGATAAAAATAGTTTAATAACTGGAATATAATAATAATGACAACTAATTGTAATGAAAAGGAAAACAACAAAGAAATTAAACTCAAGCAGGACAAGGCATGCAGATGTGAACAATTGCTCACCACCAATGATGCTGATGAATGAGTGATGCTCAAGTAGTCTCTGAGCAGTGGCCCCCCCACAACAACCTCCTCCACTCAGTTTTATTCCTCAACATGATGCCATATGGTCTGGACTATTCCTTGGCTCAGCTGGGGTCAGCTGTCCTGGTTGTGTCCCCTCCCAACTCCTTGTGCCTGGTCAGTGGTGGGGTGGAATGAGGAGCAGAAAGGGTCTTGATGCTGTGTCAGCCCTGCTCAGCCATAAGGAAAACAGCCCTGTGCTATCAGTGCTCTTCCAGCCCAAATCCAAACCACAGCCCCGTCCCAGCTACTGGGAAAAAAATTAACTCCAGCCCAGCCAAACCTCACACTCTCCCACCCCGGAGTCCACACTGTGTGTGTCACTATCCAGTACCTCCTCATTAACTACCACCCTCCCCTCCTGGCCTTTCATACAATACACAGACACCACTCCCTTAGTCTATGGGCCACCCCCAGGAAATGTCTGTAAAATGCCCATGGAAGTCCAGAAAATGTCCCTTGAGTTCATTCAGTGCATCTGTTGTTATGGTCACTCAGGACAGGAGAGGTGCTGCGTTGTGGGGAGTTACCGGGCACCAAAGCCAGCTCAGCTCAGCTCAGCTCAGCTCAGGTCGCTGCTGCGCTGCAACTGCTCCTTGCAGGGCTGCTCCTCCCTTGGGCCAGGTGGTTCCTGTAACATACAACCCAAATAATGGGTTGCACCCTTGGTCCTTTTGGCCCAGGTGCTGGGGTTTACAGAATCACAGAGTCAGTGAGGTTGGAAGAGACCTCCAAGATCATCGAGTCCAACATTTGACCAGTCACCACCTTGTGTCACGTCCTGTCATTCCTTGGACACGAGAACTGGTGAACTCCCCTCGCTCCCAGCCCAAGTGGCAACAAGGGGTCGGTGCTTTTGAGTAACTTTCCCCCCCACCCTCGAGTTTTGTGGTGGGTTTTCTTGGGCTATTTATTTTTTTTTAACCTAAAGACACAAGCAGGCAGCTCCCTGCAGAGAGGATGGATGGTTACAGCAGGCTCTGGGATAAAAGCATCCTGAGGTGTTTGTGTCTGAAGGACACGCAGGGGTTTTGGTGACCCAGGACACAGGTTGGCACATGTGGTGTATGCAGAGGTGGTTGCACTCAGGCTGTGCAATGTGTGGGGTCAGAAATGTTCTTCAGGTCCTGCTGAACTAGGCCATGAGCTGGGGAGGTGACCTGAGGATTGGTGTGGTTCTACTCCTGGTCCTGCCATAGTTGCTCTCTGGTGACTCTGATGTTTAAGGAGAAAGGCTGCTTTTGTTCCTTGGGAAGGCAACAACACAGAGGATCAGGACTTTGTCACGGTAAAACCAACAAACCCAAGCACACTCTTCTTTCTGACACACGAATCCAGCGTGGGGGGAGCAGAGCATGTCCTTGCAGTCCTCCCTGTGCATCCCTCTGAGCTTCCAGATACACAGGGAGAACGGGGAGCCAGCCCAGCCAATGCCCTGCTGGACCAGGCTGTGTGTCCTGTGGGATAACACACCGCTGCAGAGCCGTGGCTGAGCAGCTTTTCCCCATCTTTGGTTTCCTCCTGTTCCACAAGATGGCAATGCAATCTACTCGCCGCCCACAGCCCCAGGTACCTGCTCCCATCTCCCCTCTCCTTCCTGCAGAGGTTTCTGGGGATGCCAAAGGCACAGTGTAACTACTGTGAAATCAATCTGTACCAGGTGGGCTTTTTTTTTTTTTTTTTAATCTTACCAAATAAACAAAGCACCTGAATTAAAGATAGAGCTTTGCCAAACCTGTTAATGGGAGTTTTTGGAAGGTTTGATTTGTTTTAAAACAGAGTAGCTTGGATTATACAAGGTTTCCTCTAGAAAATAATGATTCATGCAAAGCTGGGGCCTTTTTCTGCCAGATTCTGTGATCTCTCTGTTCTAAGTTCTGGTTATTTTTGCCATGGATTTAATTTGGTTTATGAATTATGGATGGCAGTTGCTCAGGTTTGTTCCTCTGACGTATCCTGTGTGTTTAGATGAGCAAGTCCGCATCCATTTGTTTTTTTCTTGGTGGAGAGGAGGAGCTGGTGCAGTTGCCATTAAATCAGCCTTTCCTGCAATCTGACTCTTGGAGAAATTACACTGATATTCCTCCCCAGTGCTGCCCTGACTGGCTGAGTCACCTGTCCAGCCTTCACTGGGGTGAGTTTTCCTTGGCCTGGCAAGTCACATGTTTTCCTGATTTTTTTTTTTTATTATAATTTTTCCTTCCTCCAGTTTCTTCCACTTTAAGCAATGGCACACTGAAAAGCTTGTTCTGAGTCGTTACCCCTGCAAAAAACAGTTGAAAAGAAACTTCAGCAGAACAGTGGTGAATCTGCTAGTTAAATTTGGCTTGTCTCTGGTGTCTTCACTGATTTTTGGTGTCTGAAATCACAGAATGACAGAATGGTTTGGGTTGCAAGGGAGCTTTAAAGGACATCTAGTCCAACTCCCTGCCACTAGACCAGGTTATTCCAAGCCCCATGCAACCTGGCCTTGAAGGATGGGGCAGCCACAGCTTCTCTGGGCAGCCTGTGCAAGGGCATCCCCACCCCAATGGTAAAACCAAAATCTTCCTTATATCTAATATGAATCGAAATGTGCCGATGCCTCCCGACAGAGTGGCCATGGGGTTCCATTTGGGATTTCCAGTCTCCCCATTCCCTTCTCCAGCTCACTGCCAGCCTGCCAGGGAACACCAGGAGTGCAGCAGGTCTCACTGCAGGGTTTAGCTTCCCCCTGCTCTTGCTGCCTCCTGGATCACCCCCCCAGTGCTGCAGTTCCCATCTGAGCTCCCTCAAGTGTTTCCTTCCCCTCACAGAGCTCGTTTTCCTCTGCTGTGAGAGCACAGGGCGGCTGTGCCCAGAAAGTGCAGGGCTGCCAGGGCTGAGCCTGGCTTTGGGAGCACCTGATGGTGAGCCCTGCTCTTCCTCCCTACTTGCCCCGCTGATTTCTGCCCCCCCCTTGGCTGACTGAGACTGAAATGAGCTGCAGGTGGAGGCTGCAAAGATGGGGAGTTCCTACAAGCTTGCTTGGGCATCCATCCTCATTAGAGAGACCCAATTGAGGGCCTCCTTGAGGGGGAAAGGCTGCTCCAGTCTGAGCTGGAAGGTGAGCTCAAGCCCCGTTAGACACCAGACAAACCTCAAAGCAAGTTTAGCTTAGGGATGTAGCGGCAAATGTGGCTTCATTAATTATGTTAATAAAACAACTTCTAAATGAACGGGTCCCGCAATTTCAGCACGTTGCTAATCTGAGACTTCTGGTTCATTCGTTGTCTTGCCATCTTGTTATCCCATAACATGGAACACTTTTCCTTGGCTTTGTTACCTCAGAGTCCCCACGGAGCAGGTGAGGAGCTCATGGGATGACTAATGGTGTGAGGGAATATCCCAAAGGGAGTTCCCAGTTCAGCAGGTGCACTGGAACAAGGTCAGTCATGGTGCTGGGATGATGCCTTTGCTGGTGGCCTGTGTCCCACGGCCTGCTCCTCACTCCTCCAGTGCCTTTGTACCCTCCAGCCAGCTCATGGCCCTGCTGGTCCTCTTCCACCTCCACCTCCATCTCCACCTCCTCCTCACACGCACTATATTCACTACTCAAGTACTGCCCTTCAAATTTTTCATGCTGAGATGTTGAAATGGATTCAGCTGATGGAAGAGGATGGACTTAAGCAGCCATAAACATGGATTTTTTTGTAAAAAAAGGTGGTTTGGAGTTGCTGTTTGAATCTCCTTCCAGGTGGGAAGCACGGCGTGTCCCGGTGGTGTCAGCTCTTGTGTGTGTTGAGCAGGAAGGGACGAGAAGAGCCTTCTGGGTCAGAGCATCCCTTCAAGACAAATTTCTGAGAACAAGCTTGTTTTTTCCCCCCCATTAGTCCTATTGGAAGGCTGAAATGGTCATAAAGTTATTTCCAGCCTGGACTTGTCAGGGATACTTCATGTTGCCCACGTGCAGCCCTTGTTCTGGGGTCTTGAATAGTTCTTTCCCCTCTTTTGTTTTTTCCCCTCAAATGTGTGTGTGTCCAAGAGATCACTCTGTGTGCCCTCCCAGCTTTCGTTTTGCAGGGCTGAACAAGTGTCTTTACATTTCAGTCTCCTCAATTAAGCTGTTTTCTGATAAGTCTTTTTTACCCTTATTCCTGCTTTAACTTTTTGGACTTTTAACCACAAGAACCAACTGCAGCATACCCGGAGCCTTCTCATAATGTCTTGCCCACCAGCTCAAGCGCTTCTCTGGCTGTTGGAAACATTTCATTTCCAGTGTGTTGGTACCTCAGTCAGTTTTGTTTTGAGCTGTTTGCTTGGCCCTTTCTCACTCTTGAACATTTTCTTTCCAACTCACAGCAAAAACTATTGTTTATCCCTTTGAATTCCAACCTTCCTCCATTCATCTTCCCCGGTCACCCATTTTTTTCTCTGCATTCTGTCCCAGCTTTCCTGTGTGCTGGTGCTGCTTTCCAACTTTGTGTCAGCAGCAGATTTCATTAGCACACTTACTTTTTGTGCCAGGGTCATTAATAAAAACATTTCATAAGATCAGCCTCCTGACCATTCCTGGAGGAGCTCTGCCGGTGACCTCCATCCATTCTGGTCCTTCTTTCAACACCACATCGCCTCTCACCACTTTCCTGGCCTTACACTTCTGCTAATCCCCATCTTTTTCCTCTCAGAATTTCCCACGTGGCACTGGACCATGTGCTTGGCTGAAGTCTTTGTGGATGGGATCTATCACACTTCCTTTGTCTAGAAAATTCATTATCTTCCCAGCTAACCTGATTAACTCTGTTTGATCTGATTTCCCCTCCGTGCAGTCCCAGGGTTTCCCCCTCCCTGTTTACTATTTCGTTTCATGTTATAATTAATCTTTCTTAGTTTGCTGTGAAACCTCCATCCTGCTCAGGTTACTTGGACAGGCCTGGGGTTGCTCTGTGGGGCAGTTTGTGGGTGCTGCTGCTGCAGCTCCATCCTCCTAATTTTGGGATACACACCCAGATAATGCTCAGTTGGAAGGGAAAATCTGGAGCGCTGGGTGCATCAGTCCTGCCTTCATTAACCAGCTTGTTTCATTTAATGACAGTTCATCCTGTGGCAGTGAGACCCCCCAGAACCACCCACAGCCTTCTCCATCCTTCCAAACCCTGGCTCAGTGGATTCAACCAGTGATCACTTAGAATCATGGAATCACAGGATCACTAAGGTTGGAAAAGATCTCCAAAGTCATCAAGTCCAACCATCAGCACCACCACCACCATGTTCACCACTAAACCATGTCCTCAAGTGCCACATCCAGGTGTTTTTTGAACACTTTCAGAGATGGTGACTCCACCATCTCCCTGGGCATCCCCTCCCAATGCCTGACCACCCTTTTCCAGGCAGAAATTCGTCCTGCTGTCCCCCCTGCCCCTCCCCTGTCCCAGCCTGAGGCCGTT
>JAWWEU010000041.1:10660595-10674202 GCA_035583155.1 Acropternis orthonyx
CTGTCTGAGGGTCCCAGAGCTGCCCCCAGGGCTGGAGGTGCCCCAGCAGTGCCAGCACAGGGACAGTCCCTGCCCTGGCCCTGCTGCCACACCAGGGCTGGCACAGCCCAGGGGCCACTGACCCCTTGCCCACCTGGGCTCGTGCCCAGCACTGTCACAGCACCCCCAGGGCCTTCCCCACCAGCAGCTTTCCAGCCCCTCTGCCCCAGCCCGGAGCTGCAGGGGGTTGGTGTGACCCCAGGGCAGGATCCAGTGCCCTTGCCCCAGTCTCTGTACCTGTGCCATCCCTTACCCTTTGTCTGACTGTGGTGACCCCCAGAGCATCTCCCTGCACAGCGGCCGCAGACAGAGACAGCAGTGAAATGGTTCACTTGGGGCTGCACAGTGGTACAAACACGGGGAGAAGGGAAGTCACAAGCCTGTCAGACAAGGTGGGGAAAAGCTCCTTTGCTGAGATACACTGCCAAGGGGGTGCTTTTCAAGTGGGCATTGAGGTGGCAAAATAATCAGCAGCTGAGCCCTGATTTTAAGAACACCCCGAGAGTGGCATTTCTGCGACTCAGTTGTGAGATGTAAATCAGGCAGAGGTTGAAGCCTGAAGCTGTGAAGTGGCATCACTTCCCATCAGGAGACAGGGAAGGGGAGAGGGGGAAGCGGGAGAGCAAAAGGCAGTAGACATCTTCTTAATTACATTTGCATATGCAGCTGTTCAAACAGACTGAACTTCATCAGTGCTAGTACATACCTATCAGGAGATTTAGAGCAGCTGTAGTCAACCCACATAGCAGGATTGTACAAATGTAGTGGTAAAATAAGCCCCTGGGCACCCTGCTCACCCAAGCTGTCCATCACTCCAAAAGGCCAAGCAATTAGTTGTATTTCAGTCTTTAAAAAAGATGGGATTGTGTGAAATATCCAAGGGCGACTGCTTACAGCTTGGTTTCCAAGGATACATGTTGCAGAATTAAATCATTAATTTGTATTTCTGAAAATGGTGATGAAATGTGTTAATTTGTGCCTTACCAAAGAGGCTCAAACTTGCCTCCTTCTGCCTTTTCTTTCCTAATGTGCTCAATGACAAAATAATTGCTCTGCCTGATCTGGAGCTGAAATACAACGGTGTTCGGGCTTGGGAATTTTGTGCCACATTAAATCTAAATTAAGGGGGAAATAATCCGGGTTAAATGTTTGTAGTACTTCTTGTGACTTTGAAATTCTGCCTTGATCTTTGGCTCCCAAGTGTCGAGCCGTTTCCAGCCTCCCTTGGTCATGTTACCCTTAATCCACCCCAACCCCGAGCTGTGCCTGGGCAGAGCGAGGGTCCAGCATCTGGAATTCTGCTTCCCAGGCCTCGGGCGCTCGAGGGACACAACAATACACGGAGGATGTGGTCAGTGGAGAAATTAGTCTGCTAGGGACAAGTGGTTATGCTGTCTCTTCAGGGCTTTCTGAGATGCATGGAAGATGCTGATCCCACCAGAAACCGAGGATATAAATCAACAGGGGCTGTGATCTCAAATATTCCTTGTTTTGCAAAAATACAGTAGGATTCCTGCCATTGTGCTAACTAGCTGGAGCAGAGCTGTCCTCAGGCACGGGACAAGAGCAGCAAGACAATCCTGCCCTTATAGGGGGGCTTGTCATGTTTGGGGGGAGGAGGGTTGTGGCATCTCTGATGTTTTAGGCAATGTATTTATTTAAAGTGGAAGTCAAATGTGTTGGTGCAGCGTTTGTCTCCTGACATTCAAATGCAGGAGTTGATTCCAGCAGAGTGTTGATTAAACCATGTGGCACATCTGGGATTGGTGGTTCCGTTTTGGGAAGCATAAGGAGCTGTGTGTTCAGCTAGGCCAGAGAGCTGTGCCTGCAGGAACACTCGTGAGCAGAGAGTGTCTGTGTTCCCGGGCCGTGCGTGCAGTGCTGGGAGCAGTGCAGGCTCCGTGGGTTGGATGGGAGGGTGGTGGGTCCCTGTGAACCTCAGGAGGTTCAGCAATGCCAAGTGCAAAGTCCTGCACGTGGGTTGGAGAGACCCCAAGCACAGGTACAGGCTGGGTGGGAATGGGTTGGGAGCAGCCCTGGTGGGAAGGAGTTGGAGGTTGTCAAGAAGCTCAACATGCCCTGGCTGTGTGTGCTGGCCCTGGCACAGGGTGCCCAGAGAAGCTGTGGCTGCCCCATCCCTGGGAGTGTCCAAGGCCAGGTGGGACGGGGCTTGGAGCAACCTGGGCTGGTGGGAGGTGTCCCTGCCCATGGCAGGGGGTGGGAATGAGATGATCTTTATAGTCCCTTCCAACCCAAACCGTTCTGTGATTTTCAGGAGTACCAGAAAGGAGCCTGATGGAGTTTTCCACTGGATCAGCCCACAGGAGCAGCTTGTGCTATTGCTATGGGATCACCAGATCCAGTGAGAGGAGGGCAGGAGGTTAAATGGGACCATCCCTCTCTTACCTGCCTCTTGGCACAGGGTGAGGTGCCATCTGAAGGAGCACCCATAGCCACCTGACCTTCTGCTTGGAGTCCAAGGGAAAAGCTGCTTAACTGACTGAAGCTCATAAAAGTTTGTACAGCTACAACAAGTCTGGCAATGATGGGTTGTGTTGGACTTGCTGACATGAGCAAGTGTTGCTTTTCCGAAGCAAAAGGTGTGTTCCAAAGCAAAGGATGTGTTGCTTTTCCAAACTCAGAAAAATGGGACTTTAAATCATGAGCTTAATGAAACAGCCCTAGTTTTAACTCTGCCTTTTAGAATAGGCAGTTTTGCAGATGACAGTGCATGACTTTGGCCTCGCTCTGCCGTGGCTGAAGGTGTGAGTGCAGCCCTGGGGAAGGTACCTTTGAGGTGGCTGTAACTCTGCTTGCCTGAGTCTGCAGGGAGGCTTTGCATCCTTTGCCCAGGGTCCCACTGCTGGATGTCACACACAGGTGGCACACACAGGGGGCTCACACTGCTGCTGTTGTGCCAGCACTGGAGCTGGTGTGTGCAGGGACTTCCACACCTACGTGGTACAAGCAGAGTGTCACTGGGGTGCCACACTTGTTTGCAAACCCAGATCTGCAGCAGCAGAGTGGGATTTGCTGTTTGCAATGTGCAGCCTGTCAGCGTCAGAAATCGTTTCTCACTCTGGGGTGGGACGGGGGAAGGGGTTTGTTTCTGCTGTGGGATCATCGGTGGCTTTGGTGTGAAATTCTGGTGGGTGCTGGGCTTTGCAGAGGAGTTGCAGGTCTGAGGTTGTGGCTCGTGGGGCACTGGGTGCATTATGATTATCTTGTACCACATCTCCAGATGGATTGCAACACACAGTAGCTGCTGTGTAGTATTTGTCTTCTAAATATTAAAAGAAAATGCACCAGAACATTGCTTTTTTGGCCAGGAAATTAGTACCACTAACTGTTTCAGTGGAAACTTCATTTTCCAAGCCTTCCTTTCTGAATCTGTCTGGTTATTACATTTATCTGTGAGATGCATTGGGAAATGTTGGAAAACTTGCCTCTGATTTGCAGTAGCCTTTTGTGGGAGGTTCTGCAGGCTTGTGCCTCATCCTTGGGTCCTTGTCTGCCTGATAATTAATTATGTTTATCACTGTGGCTCCTGGAGCTCAGGAAAGCAGGGACCTCGTGCAGGGTGTCCCCAGTCTCTCCTTCCCATCCCTCCTTGCAGGACTCCTCTGTAAACATCTTCCCCTTGATGCTTTCTTTTGTCAGAAACCTGAAAGAATACACTTCTTTTAAACTTCTCTCTGCCTCCATAGGGGGACAGTTTTATAGGATGCAGGCAGTGCCTGCTGGGATTTTTATGGCCTATGGTTTTCTCAGCAAATTTTGTTGTGTGCACAAGTTGACTGGGCTGGGATGACCTTCTCTTGTTCATTAACTGTCTGTTGAAAAATATGTGTTTGGTGGTAGTCAGAGAGCCTTGATTGGGGTTATTTCAGGTGGTGCAGGGAGGTCTGATCCTTTCCTTCCCTCCTCATTAACAAGCAGCAGTGGCTGCTTAAGGCCTGGTTTATTTACCTAATAAACTGCCTCTTGTATCGTCTAGGAAATGCTCACATTTTTCAGCCAAGAAATCCTAGTAACAGGCAAACAGGGGTCCAGCAGTCAGGTCTGGAGAAACAACAAAATGAAGGTCAGCTAATATTGCTGTTATTCTCTTTCCTGGTGGCCATGACAGCAGGGGTGGTTTATTTGAAGATCCCAGACTCGGAGTCATTGCTCGCATTGTTGGTCCCCCGAGCATGGGAGGCTGTGCCAACACTTGGGATATTAATGCATTCTCCAGATCAGTGAATGAAGAATTCCTCCGCACTCCTTTCTTTTCAAGAAATCCCCTTCTCTCCCCTTCCCCCTTCTCCCCACACTTTGTTTGCCGTGCCTTTGTCCGCGGGGTGTTGCTGGGCATTCCTAATGAGCAGGGGGAGGAATCGTGGCCGTGGGGCCGGCGCGGTGGGCACGGTGCCCTGGGCTGGCACCGCCAGCTGTGTGGCAGCTCACACTGGCACGGTTTGGGCACAAGGAGGAGGAAGACAAAAGGCTCGTTTCGGGCACGTAAATCTCACCGCTGATTTGCTTCCTCCAAGGAGCAAACCCCACTCCATCCCCCCGCACGGATGCGATGCCTCGGTGCTTCTTTAGCATTCCTCCCAGCTCCGTGGCCGCAGCCATCTCCCAGCCCACCCCCAGCAGCTGCTCAAAGGGACAACATTAAAGCAATCCCTGCTCCCGGTGACTTACTGCCAGGGAATAATCGGGTTCTGCTTGGGAGGAACACAGAGCAACTCGGCCCTGACGATGGAAAGAAGTACAGGGGAGCGGGCGCTTGGTGGGACTGAACTGCTGAGGCTTTCGTGGGGTTCGGTGGGAATAAAAGCTGGTTTCATGAAGAGACAATTATCTACTAATAAAGCCAGGGATCAGGGAAAGGCGTCTGAGGGGGGATTTTTTTTTATATATTCCCGTTCCGTAGCAGGAATTGTACTTAGATATTTTTTAATATATTCTTTGATCCCTCATGGAAATGTTAATGAGACGAAAACTGCTAAAGAGCTCTCCAGACGCTGCCCTGCTTTGGAGAAGGGTGGACTGAAATGCAGCCCCTCTGAGGGCTTCTGACACACAAGCAGCCCCTTTGTTCCCTCCTCTATATCCCAGGGACACGTCTAAACTTGGAGGGAAGATGAGAGGAGGCTGAAGAGGCCGGGCCGAAGGCTCAGCACTCCCCATTCACGGGGGGGGAAAGCGCCGAGCGCTATTGAGGCCGTGCCCGCCGGGCAGTGCCCCGCCGGCGATTGAAGTCCGACCGGGGTGTGAGTGGGATGGTGGGATGCTTCTAGGCCAGCTTTCTCTTGGGATTAATTAAGAAACGTGCAGGCTTTGTCCTGAGAGGGCCCATTACGTGTGAAGCTCTGGCCCCCCATGTGGAGGGGCTGGGGCGGGAGGGACTCGCACCACGGGCACTGCCAGGGGTCAGCCCTCGTGCTGCCTCCTGCCTCCCACAGCTGTGCTCGGAGCCCCAGAGCCCACCCACCCTGCTGTGTGGGGGAACGGCGGGAATTCCTGGGGTGGGACAGGTTTTGGCTCTGCAGGATCCTTCATCATGAGGGAGGGTCAGAGCTTCCAGCAGAAAAGGGCAAACACCATTCCATACCTAGCTGGTGCCCAGGTGTGTATTTACACAGGGAAGAGTGTTAGCTTTGGGATTGCCCATCCTGGAGGTGTTCAAAGCCAGGTTGGATCGGGCTTGGAGCAACCCGGTCTAATGGAAGGTGTCCCTGCCCATGGCAGAGAGTGTGAAAATCAATAATCTGTAAGGTCCTTTCCAACCCAAACCATTCTGATTCCGTGGGCCAGACAAACCATGAGCTGTTGGAGGGATAGTGTGAGCAGCGGGTGATGCTCATGGCCTTGGAAGTCACCTTAAACAATCAAACCTACCCAAAATAACATGAAGGTTTTCAAGGGTGTGGTGTAAAAAGGATGCCTGTTGTTGCCATCAGCACCCTGTTTGCTCAGAGCGGGTACAAGCACAAGCCACGGCAGCATCCATCGTCTTCAGATCTCACCGTGAGTACTGGGTGCAGTTTTGGGCACCACCATGTAAAAAAGACATTAAGCTATTAGAGGGAGTCCAAAGGAGGCCACAGGCATGGGGAGGGGGCTGGAGGGGAAGCCTTAGGAGGAGCAGCTGAGGGCACGTGGTGTGTTCAGCTGGAGAAGAGGAGACTGAGGGGAGACCTCACTGGGGTCTTCAGCATCCTCACAAGGGGCAGTGAAGAGGCAGCTCCGATCTCTGCTCTCTGTGACCAGTGACAGGACCTGAGGGAACAGCAGGAGCTTTAGGCTGGATATCAGGAAAAGGTTTTTCATCCAGAGCGTGGTTGAGCAACTGGAAGAGGCTGCCCAGGGTGGTGGTCACAGCACCAGGCCTGTCTGAGTTCAAGAAGCTTTTGGACAACGCTCTGAGCACAGAGTGGGGTTGTTGGAGTGCCTTGTGCAGGGCCAGCAGTTGGACTGGATGATCCTGATGGGTCCTTTCCAACTCAGGAGATTCTGTGGTGACTCTTCAGTGCTGGCACAGACGGGAGCAGTGAGGGGGCTGGAGTCCAGCCAGGCTCTCCACGCTGCCGGTCGGCTGCTAAGGGTCAAAAATGAGGACAAAATCCTGCTCACCTGAGGCAGCGCTGTGAAAATTAGAGGGTTTGTAAGCAATTTTGCAGGGCTTATCAAGTGTCAAGGTATTTTTTCCACTCCAGTTGGAAGGGTGTCTCCACGTTAACTGGGACTGGATCACCTCCCAAAGACATGGTGTGGCCTTTGGTCCCAGAGCAGAATTCACCTAACCCTGTAAACTGTTTGAAGTCCTCAGCTGAGGAACTCCAGGACTGTGTGGCTGTAATTCAGGTGTTATGTGTGTCCTGTGAGGGTAGGTCCTGATGTGCTTCCTCCTGCCCCCCCTGTGCTCCAGCATGGGCAGGGACAGAGGGAATTTGCAGTTTATCCTGGCATTTGCCCCTTTGCTGCTTGTGTCTGGTTGCCTGTGAGAAAAGACAAGTAGTTTATATAGTGCTGTATCATGGAGGGTGAGATTTTTAACTTAAGAAGCTTATTTGCATAACTCTTTCAAAAATCTACCAAAATCAAGGAATTTGGGAAGTACAAACTCTGCAGAAGCAAAGAGATTCCCAGATTTAGTGCTTCTCCCTGGGCTTGGTGGTTTTATTTAGCACTGAGGTTTGCAGCTCCTGCAGGGCTGGGTGGTTTGATAAAGTCTTGGGGATCCCAGCAGACAGTGTTTTGTATCTAGCTCTAGAGCATTAGCAAGGTGACAGTGCTGCTGAAAAGTTTGGGAAAAGCACCTTAGTGGAGCCAAAGTGACTCATTCCTGCTAGAAAAGCAGCATATGTTTTTCTGGTATTTAAATAAAATGCAAAAATACTCATTTCCCCCTTTGATATTGAATTAATGACTTAAAAGTGAGGGGAGAAAGCCCCATGTTTAGGCCTTCTATCAAAAACACCAGCAGTGCCAAGTGTTCCATACTGGGTATCCTACAACATGCTTTTAGAGGCAACACAGTGCCCTAAACAGGAACACTCCCAATTTCCTGAGGTGACATGACTGGATTTCTTCTTGCAATTTCTGTATTCTGTGTTTGCAGACTTAGAGACACTTTATATTGTGTTTGGACAAGACACTCAAATCCCTTGGGGGCTGGGTAAAGGGTTAAAGTTGACCTCCAGTTTTTGTTAGACCTTCAGGTTTGAATGGGGGACGAGGTGGAGAAGTGCATTTTCAGACTTCGCATTGCACCTCAGCTGAAATTAGAATTCTTTACTTCCTCCACATCTCTCCCGGTGTTGCTGCTTCTGCTTTACTGGTTACTGTGGTAATAACAACATTATTAGTGTTTCCTTGGACACGTGGCTGCTTTGCCATATCCTCTATGCCACTTCCTACATCATTAAGCGTTTTATGCCTGTTTACCGTCACCTTTGGTATTTCTGAGGTGCTGATTGCTTTTGGTAGCTGGATGCAGTCCTGTTAAATGCAGAATAAGCTCAGTCCTCCTTTAAACATTCACAGCATATTTGCATGTGAATATTAGTGGTTAACAACAGTCCATGAGAGAAACTTTCTTGGAAAGGAATATCTTGAGTTTAGATCAGCCAGCCCTGCCCGGTGGTGATGAAAAGCTGTTCCTGTGCCGGGGCTGAGACCTCTCTGCCACTGGATTTGCTCCAGCTTGGAGGATCCACCGAGCTGCTGTGGAGCTGCTGGGGGAGCTGCAGGAGAGCCGGGCTTTAGGGCTTCAGATTCTGCTTGAAATAAGGAGTGGGTGGATTTGGAGGCCTGTTGGGTTCTGTGCTGTATAAGCCCTGTTGAGATAAGGAGGGTTGGGTTCAGGTGTGAAATACTGGGTGGGGAGCACCTGGAGAAGCTGTGGCTGCCCCATCCCTGGGAGTGTCCAAGGGCAGGTTGGATGGGGCTTGGAGCAACCTGGGACAGTGGGAGGTGTCCCTGCCCATGGCAGGGGGTGGAATGAGAGGTCTTTAAGGTCCCTCCCAACCCAACCATTCCATGATTCCGTGATTCTGTGACACCAAGGCTTGCTCCCCTTGTGAATATCCATGCTGTCTTTTGACTGCCAAAGGAACACAAGAGATCATCTTCCAAGGAGGGAAGAGTAGAGCTAATTTTCCTTTGCTGCTGTATAAATCAAGGCAAAGGGGTGCTGATGGCTTTTTGGGGGCCATCTTTCGGCCTGCTAATTCAGTCCACTGGTTAAGTCATCAAAAGGCTTGGAATTGGGTATATTTAGGTCTTAAATGGCTTAATAAGCTGAGCTGGCTGCAGCCTGAGTGCTGTGGTAGCACCCAGAAGGGACCGGGGTGTCTGCAGGTGGGCATTCAGGTATTTTTATGGGTTATGACTGAACAAGGTTTACAGCTTATGAAATCCAGTCGTCTGCTTGCTGCTTAATTTGGCAGAGGGCACAGGAGAGCTGAGTGTGAGGTGAGGGGTAGTCTTGGCTGACTGGCTTTAGCGTGGGCTGGCTCACCTGAGACACCAAGTCTGCTCCAGGACTGTGAGATAGTCAGGAGCACCCCTGTCTCCTGTTAAAGCCTTTATTCAACACTAATGTGAAAATGGGGGTCACGAAGGCAGGAAATGTGTTATTTCTAGGCAGGCTTCCCATCTTTGTGGAGCTGGGTCTGCCATCCCTGGGGGTTTGTGCTCTTCTGCCAAAGTTCTTGGATGGTGAGTTCTAAAAGAGTCCTCGTGGTCCTAGGGAGGAACTGGGAGGTAAAGCAGAGTGACCGCGGTGAGGAATTGCTGTCCCCCAGGCCAGGCCAGCACGGGCTCTGTCCTGCAGGTACTGACCTGTCCTGGTGGCTCCTTAAGGTGTCTACTGTCCTTGGTGGAACAGGGAGTGCTGCTGTCCCCATCTCAGTGCTGTGGCCAGGCTGGGTCCAGCTCCCTCCGTGCCTGCCCGGACTGTTGTCACTGTCCCCCTGCTCTTGGGCCATCTCAGAGCGGCAGTGACTGGGAGGTGTGAGAGGAACTGGAGTGAAGCCCTTGAATTTCAGGGATGGGAACCAGAATTTGACCCACTTTGCTCCGATGAGCTGAAATTGCCTCTCAGTGCCCTGCAAGGGAAGCCACTTATCTGGTGGCTTGGTAAACACAGCGTTTTTCATGGTGGTTCCCAAGTGCCCCCATCACCCCTCTTGGGTCCTTATGGAATCATAGAATGGCCTGCGTTGGAAGGGATCTTAAAGACCATCCAGTGCCACCCCCTGCCATGGGCAGGGACACCTCCCACCAGCCCAGGTTGCTCCAAGCCTCGTCCAACCTGGCCTTGGACACTCCCAGGGATGGGGCAGCCACAGCTTCTCTGGGCACCCTGTGCCAGGGCCTGCCCACCCTCATAAACAATAATTCCTTCCCAATATCCTATCTATCCCTGCCCTCTGGCAGTGGGAAGCCATTCACCCATGTCCTCTCCTTCCACGTCCTTGTCCCATGTCCCTCTCCAGCTCTCTTGGAATTGCTTTAGGCACTGGAAGGGGCTCTGAGGTCTCCCAAAGCCTTCTGTTCTCCAGTATGAACAACCTCAGTTCTCTTGGCATGAATAGTAATACTAATAGTCTCCATATTCATACCTAATGCTTTCCTTCTTCATGTCTGTCCCACCTCACAGCTTTCTGAGAACATTAACCCTTCTCATCAGGCAGGTCATCTGTTTTTCTGCAGTTTGTCATGGCCAGTTTTGAGGTAGCAGGACAAGAAACCATCACTTGTGGTGGAGTTTCCATGGTTGGAACTAGACTGCATTTCAGTAGTCCTCAGCTGTCTAACTTCTTGCATAAGAGACTTTCTTTGAGAGATATTTTTAAAGACATCTCTGATAAAAATATCACAGGTAGGAGGGAGAACTCTTGGCACACTCACTTTCTCCAGTGTGATGGGGTTACGCCCTTTGCTTTATATAGATCAAGAAAATAGGGAATTTGTAATTCTTTAGATAATGGAGGGTTGCTGAATAATGGTGTATAGACTGCTGTGTTAAACTTGGAGTCTTTTATAACATAAAATGTTACAACATCATATGTCTGAAGCCTCTGTGGAACAGCCTCTCCCAGAACCTGCCGCTCCTCTCCAAGAGTTGGGGAAAAGTAAGGATTCACCCAGTGTTCCAGATGGTTAATTCCCAACCTCAGCCCATGGACTGGGACAGATCATGATGAGTACGGAGAGAGGCATCACCCCTTTCCCACCAGGGCAAACACACCCTCCCTGGGGACCTCGAAGTCTCCATTCTCTCCTTGCGAGGGCGCGGGAGCAGCCGCTGGCCCCATTGCCACAAATCGGGTTATTCCCCCTCCTCTTGGGCTGCAGGAGCTGCTGTGCCATGCTGGGTTTGTTCAGGGCGCCTGGCAGAAAACTGCTGCCCTCATCCTGTGCCCTCCTGGGTGCCCATGGCGGGGTCTTGTCCCCGGTGTGGGTGACAGGGCTGGTCCCAGCCTTGCCCCGAAAGTGCCGATGCTTCCCTGACAAGAGTCCCCGAGCTGAGCTGCTAATGCTGCTGCAGCTTTTTTCCCTGGAAAATTTATCATAATCTTCCTTTTTTTTGGGGGGGAAAGGCTGAATGGAAATTCATTAGGAAATGAATATTTAATGCTGCCAGAGAAAGTTCTTGATTGCGGTGGATGCTGGAGCTGGTAACGAATGTGCACTATCAGGGCCGGGGGATTTGGAGTATGAATTTCCCAGGGTCTAATCATCTCATAAGGCTGCTGAGTGTGACTCCTTCCCCAGTAATCTACTTAACTCAGTCGTTTACCCCTCCTCTTGCCTCGCCAGGAGAATGAATCTCACAGGTTGTTTGCATGACAAGTAGCCCGGGATTGTCTGGGGCTTTGAGGAAGGTGCTGGGAGTTAATTGCAGCATCTTGAGGTGGTGGTTTCCCATGTTCACTGGCAAGGCTGGGTGAGGAGCAGGGCTGGGCATTTCTGGGCAGCACCGTGTGTGTTTTGATAGCTAAAATACTCAAAAAAACCCCCGCTTTGCTTTCCAAAGGATGTTTTTCTCCACCAAAACTAATCTCGAGGGGAAATTTTGTTTAGTAGCTCTTGGATTATTGGATTTGCAGACAGAAACTGCTGTGCTAATGGCAGCTACTGACTGATGACCCAAGCAGCTAACTGGAGATGTTCTTGGCAGCTGGTGATGCTAAAGGTCTCCCCTCAAAGCCATGAAAACCACAGTGAACAATATTTAAATAAAAACAAAGCTGCTTGCAGGCAAAGCTAATCACTGCATCCACATCTTGATTTAAGAAAAAAAAAAGGATGCTCTGTCAGAAGTGTTTGCTTTTAAATTTTACTGGAATCCCCTCCCACCAAACCTTGATCGTGCTAAAAATAAAAGGATAAGCATCCCTTCATCTGTGTTTTTAATTTGCCTCCTCCTAAAGCCTAACATTATGAATAAAATTCCTGCTTCGAGATAGGCTCTGTGATACGTGGTCAGCTTGGGCAGGCTTGGATGGGAACAGAGGCAGAAGGAAAGGCTGTGCTGGGAGCAAAGGGATGGGAAGCTCTGGATAAACTGTACGGCTTTTATTTAAATTACTGTCGTGTTCTGTGGCTTGCTGGAAATCAAACACTGCCAAGCATCTCACTGCAGTCCCGGTGGTTTGCACCTAATATGCATTTCATTAACTGTTTGCAGATGACTTTATTTCTGCTGTGTGTGCAGTTGGGACCTTTTGAAGTGGTGGAGGCAGGGCAGGGGCTGAGGAAACCTTAAACAAAATAATTCTCTTACCGTTGCTTTAGAGCCTTTCACGCACAGCTCTGCCTGGTGACTCTGGGCAGCAGTTGTGGGGTTGGTTGTCCCCTTGGTGGCTGGAGGTGGGATCATCTCAGGGAGATTGTCCTGCTGGGCAGAGCAGTGAGCTTTGTGCAGCAGCTCCAAAAGCACGTCCCAGTCCCCAGCTCAGCCACAAAGGTGGGGGCAGATGTTGAGGTTCAGCTCCATCTTCTTAACATTGAGCTGCTTGGTTTTTCTGGTTTCCAGCCTATTTTTGTTTCTTAGAATCGCAGAATGGTTGGGGTTGGAAGGGACCTTAAAGATCATCCAGTTCCACCCCCTGCCATGGGCAGGGACACCTTCCATTAGAACAGGTTGCTCCAAGCCCCATCCGACCTGGCCCTGATCCAGGGATGGAAATGTTCTTGTGCTGGACAATTCACAAACCCCCCAGCTGAGCTCAGACCCCACTTCTGGTCTCCTTGGAAGCAGCTGTGGGCCACAGGTGGGAAGTCCCTGTTGAGTTATCCCATCCTCCACATGGATTTCACAGGTCTCTGGAGCTTTGCCTCCAGTTCCTGCTGGGAATGACTGCATCCATGTGAAGTCTGTCTGACCACACTAGTCAGCCAGTCTGTCTGCAGGATCAGGGAGGGACTGGAGAGCCAAGGGACCTCTCCCTGCTGCCCCTTGCCTGGATAAGTCCAGCTTTTGTTAACATAACACCAAGGTGATCTGTGATTTTTAGAAAGATAAACATGAAAATTAACTTACCTAAACTCTGTATACGATGGGAGAAAACAAGAATGAAATCCATGTTGCAATTCTGAAAGTGCATGGAAAGGCATATTTGTTTTGTGACTCAGAAAGCCCTAGTTGGCTTAAAAGTGTAATTTTAGCAGAATTGTATCACTTGGTTTGAATTAATGTTTTGCAGACAACACAGTCCTCAAAACAATGCAAAATCTCAGGGATAAAAGGGGATCTTCCCTGTCAGTTATTCCAAGCTGGAGCCCACGTGGACTCAGGGAAAGCTTTCATAGCCAATGTTTTCTCTGCTGCAGAGACACATTTCCCTTGCTCTGCAGCCCATCTTTAGAGCTGGGATAAGGACACAGGCACTGACGGTGCAGAACCTCACAGGACTGCCTGATCCACAACATCCACAAAGCCAGGACACCCGGGAGCAGGGCAGGGTCTGGTGGTCAGCCCAGGCAAACTCCATCCTGCCTGGAGCAGGGGCCTGTGGAGGGACAGGCAAACTCCATCCTCCTTGTAACAGGGACCTGTGGAGGGA